>JANJGN010000007.1:2358222-2537529 GCA_026770705.1 Isurus oxyrinchus | reverse complement strand
CCTGCTTTAGATCCATCTGGTGCTGAAACCCTCTCATTCCTTTGTTACCTCCAGACTCAATTCAGTATTACTCCCAGCTAGCCTCCCACATTTTACCTTCCGTAAACTTAAGGTCATCCAAAACTCTCCCACCAGTGTCTTCACTTGCATCAAGTCCTGTTCACCTATCACCCCTACGCTCCTGGACCGAAATTGCCTCCTGGTCAAGCAACGTCTTGATTTTAAAATTCAAAGCCTTGTTTTCCAATTCTACAATGCCTAACCCCTGCCTATCTCTGTAATCTCCTTCAGCCCCACATCCCTCCAAGATCTCTTTCTTGGGAACCCCCTATTTTAATTGTTTCACCATTGATATCTGTACCTTCAGCTTCCTGGGCTCTAAGCTTTGGAATTCCCTCCCTAAACCTCTCTACCTCTTTAACTCTATTTCTTTTTCTTTTTACCCAGAGGGTGGTGAGGGTCTGGAACTCACTGCCTGAATGGATGTTCAAGGCAGAAAAACTCATACATTTAAAAATATTCTTGGATATGCATTGAACCTACAGTCACAGATCAAAAGCTGATAAGTAGAATTAGGACGGATAACTGTTTCTTGGCCAGTGTAGCCATGATGGACCGAATGGTGGTCTCCTGTGTGACCTTCCCTGATCCACAATGATATGTTAAATTATTTCTTAAAACCTGTCTCTTTGACCAAGCTTTTGATCACCTGTCCTAACATCCCCTTCCATGACTGGGTGTCAGGTTTTTGTATGATAATGCTCCTGTGAAGTACCTCGGATGCTCTACGACATTCAGAGCTCTTTTTAAATATAAGTTGTTGAAGCTCTCCTCATTCCTTTTGTCCATCTGTATTCCAGATGTCCTTTTATAAATCAGCTATTTGATTTAGAGAGCAGACCCGGATATGTTCTAAGACGTGATTCCCACTTTAACCTCAGACATGCACCTTTATTCAGGATAGTTGAAATTGTTGTCTCATCTTTCTGAAACTGACCATTCTCATAAACACTGACCTCACTCCCTTTTCTTGCTTCCTAATCTCTGCTAAAGGTAACAATCTTAGATTCCAAAATCAAAATGCTGCAGGTGTTGGAAACCTGAAATAAAAACAGAAAATGCTGGAAACACTCAGCAGGTCATGTGGCATCTGTGGAGAGAGAAACAATTAACGTTTCAGATCGATGACCTCCAGTTGTCTTCATAATTGTTGCAGTGACTGTCACATCCTCCATAGCTCCAAATGTATCTACCTTGCAGCGTGTTGCTGGGAGAATATTTCACAGAATCACAGAATCTTAATGGCACAGAAGGAAGCCATTCAGCCCATTATGTCTGCACCGGCGCTCCAAATAAGCATTATGATCTAGTGTCATTGCCCTGCCTTTTCCTTGTACCCCTGCACATTGTTTCTATTCAAATAATCATCTAATGTCCTCTTGAATGCATCGATTGAACCTGCCTCCACCACACTTCCAGGCTGTGCATTTCAGACCTGAACCACTCGCTGTGTGAAAAAGTTTTTTCTCCCATCACATTTGCTTCTTTTGCAAATCTCTTTAAACCTGTGCCCTCTTGTTCCTGATCCTTTTATGAATGGGAACAGCTTCTCCCTATCTACTCTGTGCAGACCCCCTCATGATTTTGCACATCGCTATCAAATCTTCTCTTAGCCGTCTCCTCTCCAAGGAGAACAGGCCCAACCTCTCCAATCTATCCTCATAGACAATATCCAGTCTTGGGTGACAAGTAGCAAGTAACATTCGCGCCACACAAGTGAAAGGCAATCACCATCTCCAACAAGAGAGAATCTAACCATCGCCCCTTGATGTTCAATGGCATTACCATCACTGAATCCCCCAATATCAACATGCTGGGAATTACCATTGACCAGACACTGAACTGGACTAGCCATATGAATACTGTGGCTTCAGGAGCAGGTCAGAAGCTAGGAATCTCTGCTAAAGGTAACAATCTTAGGTTCCAAGTAACCCACCTCCTGACTTCCCCAAAGCCTATCCACCATCTAAAAGGCACAAGTCAGGAGTATGATGATATACTCTCCACTTGCCTGGATGAGTGCAACTCCAGCACTGAAGAAGCTGGACACCATCCAAGACAAAGCGGCCACTTGATTGGCACCACATCAACAAACATTCACTCCCTTCACCACTGATGCACAGTAGCAGCAGTGTGTACCATCTACAAGATGCACTGCAGGAATTCACCAAGGCTCCTTCGACAGTACCTTCCAAACCCTCGACCACCACCATCTAGAAGGACAAGGGCAGCAGATAGATGGGAACACCACCACCTGGAAGTTCCCCTCCAAGTCACTCACCATCCTGACTTGGAAATATTTCGCCGTTCCTTCACTGTCGCTGGGTCAACATCCTGGAACTCCCTACTTAACCTATAGCACATGGACTACAGCGGTTCAAGAAGGCAATTCACCACCACCTTCTTAAGGGCAATTAGGGATGGGCAATAAATGCTGGCCCAGCAGTGAAGCCCACATCCCGTGAATGAATTTTAAAAAGCTGAAGCTTCTCATCCCTGGAACCATTTTTGTAAACCTCTTCTGCACTCTCTCCAATGTGTTCACATCCTTCCTATAATGTGGTGCCCAGAACTGTACACAGTACTCCAGCTGAGGTCTAACGAGTGTCTGAAATGAATGCAGCATAACCTCCCTGCTCTTGTAGTCTGTGCCTCTATCAATAAAGCCCATGATACTATATGCTTTATTAACTGCTCTCTCCACCTGTCCTGCCACCTTCAATGATCTATGCACATATACATCAGGTCTTTCTGCTCCTGCATCCCCTTCAAAATTTCACCCTTTTCTTTTATATTGTCTGTCCATGTTCTTCCTACCAAAATGCATCCTCTCACATTTCTCCACATTTAACTTCATCTGCCACCTGTCAGCCCACTCCACCAACTTGTCTATGTCCTCTTGAAGTTCCACACCGTCCTTCTCCACCGTTCACAACACTCCCAAGCTTTGTATAATCCACAAACTTTGAAATTGGCCCATGCACACCAAGATCTAGATCATTAACGTATAAAAAGGAAAAGCAAGGGTCCCAGTACCGACCCCTGGGGAATTCCACTACAAATCTTTCTCCAACCTGAAAAATATCCATTGACCATTACTCTTTGCTTCCTATTTTTCAGCCAATTTTGTATCCATGTTTTTATTCCATGAGCAATAACTTTTCGCACAAGTTAGTTGTGTGGCACTGTGTCAAATGCCTTTTGCAAGTCCATGTACACCACATCAATAGCATTACCCTCATCGACCTTTTCTATTACCTCTTCAAAAACCTCCAAGTTAGTTAAACACGATTTCCGCTTTAGAAATCCATGCTGGCTCATTTTTCCATGTGACCACTAATTCTATCCCGAATAATTGTTTCTAGAATCTTGCCCACCACTGAGGTGAAACTGACTGGTCTGAAATTGCTGGTTTTATCCTTACAACGTTATATCCTTGTATATTAAGCACTCAGTTCGCATCATTTTTAAGCCAGGTGGAAGTTGGCTTGTTTAATAATTTGCTCCATTATTCCAAGAATGTAATCCTTCCACACAAGCACATAGGAAGGCACACACACATAACCATCTTGTTTTAGAATCTAATGCTGAATTTCTTAAACTGCCTTTGCAAGACCTGAGTATATATCATTAGTTCATACATGGACCAAAGCATTTGGCTGCTGTCACTCCCTCCATGCTATGAAGTGTTTTCACTTTGATTTTTTTTATTCATTGATGGGTGTGGGCTTTGCTGGTTGGGCCAGCGTTTAATGTCCATCCCTAGTTGTTCTTGAGAAGGTGCTGGTGAGCTGCCTTCTTGAACCGCTGCAGTCCCTGTGGTGCAGGTACACTCAGTGCTGTTAGGGAGGGAGTTCCAGGATTTTGACCCAGTGACGGTGAAGGAAAAGCCGATATATTTCCAATTCAGGATGGTGAGTGGCTTGGAGGGGAACTTCCAGGTGGTGGTGTTCCAAAGTATCTGCTGTCCTTGTCCTTCTAGATGGTAGAGGTCATGGGTTTGGAAGGTGCTGTCTAAGGAACCTTGGTGAATTCCTGCAGTGCATCTTGTAGATGGTACACACTGCTGCCACTGTGCATCAGTGGTGGAGGGAGTGAATGTTTGTGGATCTGGTGCCAATCAAGCAGGGCAGCTTTGTCCTGGACAGTGTCAAGCTTCTTGAGTGTTTTGGGTGCTGCATTCATCCAGGCAAGTGGGGAGTATTCTGTCACAGTCCTGACTTGTGCCTTGTAGATGGTGGACAAGCTTTGGGAAGTCAGGAGGTGAGTTACTCGCCGCAGGATTTCTAGCCTCTGACCTGCTCTTGTTGCCACAGTATTTATATGGTTAGTCCAGTTCAGTTTCTGATCGATGGTAATCCCCAGGATGTTGATAGTGTGGGATTCAGTGATGGTAATGCCATTGAACATCAAGGGGCCATGGTTAGATTCTCTCTTGTTGGAGTTGGTGATTGCCTGACACTTGTGTGGCGCAAATGTTACTTGCCACTTGTCAGCCCAAGCGTGGATATTGTCCAAGTCTTGCTGCATTTGGACCTGGACTGTTTCAGTATCTGAGGAGTCACGAATGGTACTGAACATTGTGCAATCATCAACGAACATTCCCACTTCTGGCCTTATGATGGAAGGAAGGTCATTGATGAAGCAGCTGAAGATGGTTGGGCTGAGGACACTACCTTGAGGAACTCCTGCAGTGATGTCCTGGAGCTGAGATGACTGACCTCCAACAACCACAACCATCTTCCTTTGTGCTAGGTATGGACTCCAGCCAGTGAATAGTTTTCCTCCTGATTTCCATGGACTCCAGTTTTGCTTAATGCCACACACGATCAAATGCTGCCTTGATGTCAAGGACAGTCACTCTCACCTCACCTCAGGAGTTCAGCTCTTTTGTCCATGTTTGATCCAAGGCTGCAATGAGGTCAGGAGCTCATTGGCCCTGGCAGAACCCAAACTGGGTGTCAGTGAGCAGGCTACTGCTAAGTAAGTGCCGATTGATAGCACTGTTGATGACCCCTTTCATTACTTTACTGATGATCGAGAGTAGACTAATGGGGCAGTAATTGGCCAGGTTGGATTTGTCCTTTTTGTGGCCAGGACATACCTGGGCAATTTTCCACATAGCCAGGTATCAGAATAGACAATGCACCATCTGGTCTTGACTGTGATAAAGATTGTTGACGCTCCTGCCTATAGAATTATCTGCTTTCCCCACTTCCGGTTGTTAGTCTGTCCCTCAGCCCTGGGTACTCCAATAGAAAGTTAAAGTTCACTCTTACCAGATCTCTGTAAATCTTGATCACACCCTCTGACATATGATCTGCTGTTTGGCTGTAGTTTAAGTTCCTGGTTTTGTAATTGCTGCTGTTCTTTGGTTGGACATGTTGAATGTGCCCTATGCCTTCTGCAGCTTCATCCTGAGCTGTTTCTTGGAGCTTTCAATGAGTGCATGCTTGTATTTTCCTATATGCAGCACTTTATTCTTGTCTGTATTACAATCCATAAGTCGTTGCTGGCCCCATTTGCAACGCCTTTTTGAGCACATAGGTCATTTTAAAAATTCATTCTTGGCATTGCTGACAAGATGAATATTTATTGCCAATTCTTAGTTGCCATGAGAAGATGGTGATCCGTGTTAAAAGGGTTGTAAAAACAGACACCTGGGGTGTTTTTGTTTATTCATTCACGGGATATGGGCGTCCCTGGCTAGGCCAGCATTTATGGCTCATCCCTAGTTGCCCTTGAGACAGTGATGGTGAGCTCCCTTCTTGAACCACTGCAGTCCATGTGGTGTAGGTACACCCACAGTGCTGTTAGGGAGGGAGTTCCAGGATTTTGACCCAGCGACAGTGAAGGAACGGTGATATATTTCCAAGTCAGGATGGTGAGTGATTTGGAGGGTAACTTCCTGGTGATGGTGTTCCCATCTATCTGCTGCCTTTGTCCTTCTAGATGGTAGTGGAGGTGGGTTTGGAAGGTGCTGTCGAAAGAGTCTTGGTGAATTTCTGCAGTGCGTCTTGTAGATGGTGTATGTTGCTGCTGCTGTGCGGGAGTGGTGTAGCGAGTAAATATTGAAGGTGGTAGGTAGGGTGTTGTTGGAGCTGCTCATCACTGGATTCCTAGCCTCTGACCTGCTCTTGTAGCCACAGCATTTATATGGCTAGCTCAGTTCAATTTCTGGTCAATGGTAACCCCCAGGATGTTGATAATTGGGGATTCTGTGATGGTAATGCCATTGAACATCAAGGGGCGATGGTTGGATTCTCTCTTGTTGGCGATGATCATTGCCTGGCACTTGTGTGGCATGAATGTTACTTGCCACTTGTCAGCCCAAGCCTGGATATTATCCAGGTCTTGCTGCATTTGGACATGGACTGCTTCAGTATCTGAGGAGTCGCGAATGGCACTGAACATTGTGCAATCTTCAGCGAACACCCCCCACTTCTGACCTTATGGTGGAAGGAAGGTCATTGATGAAGCAGCTGAAAATGGTTAGGCCGAGGACACGACCCTGAGGAACTCCTGCAGTGGCGCCCTGGAGCTGTATGTATACAAATCTTTGAAAATAAGACAAGTTGCGAAGACTATTAAAGAATTGTACAAAGTCCTTGACTTTATTTATAGAGGCAGAGGGTGTAAAAAGAGGAAGTTCTGCTGAATCATTATAAAATACTGTTTAAGTCCCTGCTATAATATTGTATCTAATTCTGGGCACCACACTTGAGAAAGGATTTCAACGCCTTGGAGAGAGTGCAGAGATTTACTAGAATGGTATTGGGGATGAGGGACTTCAGTTACATGGAGAGACTGAAGAAGCATGGATTGTTCTCTTTAGAGCAGGGAAGGTTAAGAGGGGATTTAATAGAGGTGTTCAAAATCATGAGAGGTTTGATAAGGAGAAACTGTTCCTAGTGATAGTTGGTAATCAGAGGATGCAGATTTAAAGTAATTGGCATAAATCCCAGGGAAGATGAGAATTGTTTTTGATGCATTGAGTTGTTCTGATCTCTAAGGGCAGTGGAAGCAGATTGCACGGTAACTTTCAAAAGGAATTGAGTAAATACATATGGAGAAAATTTCAGGGCCAAGGGAAAAGAGCAGGGAGTGGACTAATTGGATAGTTCTTTGTCCACCTGCTGGAATGTTTGAATGTGCTGAATACCCTCCTCCTGTCCTGTATTCTCTGATGTAACATCAAGGGACAATTAAGAGTCACCAGTTTTCTGTGGGTTTGGAGTCACAAAGGCTCAGATAGGTAAGGAGAGCAGGTTCCCTTCCCTAAAGGACGTTGAACCAATTGTTTTTTATGACAATCGAACAGTGTCATGGTCACTTGCACTGAAACCTGCTTTTTATTTCCAGATATTTCTCAAACTGCCTGGTGAGATTTGAACTTGTCTTGTGGCTTATTATTCCAGACCCATCTAGTTTGACCAGTTTGTATTGGGGTTTCTGAATCCAAGTCATTAATGTAAATTAATGATGGTCCCAGTTAGTTAGAGTCAGTCTGTCACAATTACTCCTTCTGTATCTGTGATGATGTATCAGTTACTCTCAGTCTCAGTTACATGGCTGTAGTTAGTTATTTCATAGTTACAGGTAAAGGATATATAGCCGACTCTCTCCCGATTGAGTCAGTATTGGCTTGAGCAAAGTAATTTGCTGATTGCCAGTTTGAGCGTAAGAATTCCAAAAAAAGGAGCAAGGTCTCTGTGTGAAGAAACTGATATTGGAGGTGATGTCTGATAGCTGGATTCTAAAGATTGTTAAATGTATTTTCATGATGTTGCTGGTCCTTGTTTTAGTTCAGTTAGCGATTATTTATCCTTATCTAAGGAAAGATATACTGGCAATGGAGGCAGTCCAGAGAAGGTTCATTAGGTTGATATCATGAATGGAGGGATTTTCTTATGAGGAAAGGTTGAGTAGGTTGGGCCTGTACTCATTGGAGTTCAGAAGAATGAGAGGTGACCTTATTGAAACATATAAGATTCTTAAGGGGCTTGACAGGGTAGATGTTGAGAGGTTGTCTCCCCTTGTGGGAGAGTCTAGGACCAGAGGACCATAATCTCAGAGTAAGGGAGTGTTCATTTAAAACAGAGATGAGGAGGAATTTCTTCTCTGAGGGTAATCAATCTGTGGAATTCTTTACCACAGAGAGCTCGAGAGGCTGGGCCATTAAATGTATTCAAGGCGCAGATGGACAGATTTTTAATCAGGAAGGGAATCAAGGGTTTTGGGGAAAAGGCAGGAAGATGGAGTTGAGGATTATCAGATCAGCCAAGATCTCATTGAATGGCGGAGCAGACTTGATGGGCTGAATGGCCTACTTTGCTCCGACGTCTTATGGTCTGTCTTCAAATACCTGGTTCTTACTTTAAAGACACTGTTGGGTTGTTAGAAGTGAGTTCCCTACTGTGGAATTTTTGGTTAATGTGTTGAGGAGCAGGTGTGCTGTTGTGGTTTGTTTTGTGATACCCACCTGAGTGCTGTGTCCCTTTTTTAAAGCACGAGCACCTCGACCAGGAAGGGGGTGTCTTCAGTCTCTGGACTGTTTACTGATTCTCAGTAACTCCAGATTGCTGGTGAGTCACTGGCTGCAGATACTCCCATATGGATAACCCTGCTAACCCCAGTCTCTGTGTTAAAGCGCTTGGATCCCATTGCCCTGCTTGAATTTTCACATTCACATGGTTAGAGTTTGTGCCTAGCATCCCCTTCCTGATCCCACTGTTTCCAGAGGTGAGCAGCCCACAGCCTGAGGCAGTGCTCCCTGCTTTTGACACTGTTTCACATGGTACCTTGGCTCCTGGTGATTACTACCCCTCTGGTACCAACACACTGCCAATTTACCAGACTCCAGTTCCACAGAGTCTGATCCCCTGACAAGCGTCTGGTTGCGGAGGTCAATCTACGTACCCCCAACAGCCACATTGACAGGGGAGGTGTGCGGGTTGCCTGTTTGTAGTGGTGGGGGGGTATGTCAGGCTGCAGTGTTTGTGTGTGAGGTGGTGGGGGGAGGTTTGGGCAGGCTGCCCTGTTTGTGGGGTGAGGGGGTGTGAAGCTGCCCTGTTAGTGGGGAATGGGAGGAGGTGTAGTGACTCCCCTGTTTGTGGGGGCTGCCCTGTGCACCCCGTTTGTGTGTGGAGGGGAAGGGGTGATGGGCAGGACACCCTGTTTGTGTAGGGGGGGATGAGGGGGCGGGACACCCTGTTTGTGTGGGGGGGAGGGGGGGTTGAGGGGGCAGGACATCCTGTGTGTTTGGGGGGGTTGAGGGGGCCGGACACCCTGTGTGTTGGGGGGGTGGCGGGACACCTTGTGTGTGTGGGGTGAGGGGGGCGGGACCTCCTGTTTATGGGGGTGGGTGTGGGGTGAGGGGGTGGGGCACCCTGTGTGTGGGGTGAGGGGGTGGGACCCCCTGTGTGTGGGGGGAGGGTGAGGGGGTGGGACCCCCTGTGTGTGGGGGGGAGGGTGAGGGGGTGGGACCCCCTGTGTGTGGGGGGAGGGTGAGGGGGTGGGACATCCTGTGTGTGGGGTGAGGGGGCGGGACCTCCTGTGTGTGGGGTGAGGTTGGTGGGAACCCCTGTGTGTGGGGGGAGGGTGAGGGGGGTGGGACATCCTGTGTGTGGGGGTGAGGGGGTGGGTCCTCCTGTGTGAGGGGGGGAGGGGTGAGGGGGTGGGACCCCCTGTGTGTGGGGGGAGGGTGAGGGGTGGGGGCCCCCTGTGTGTGGGGGGGAGGGTGAGGGGGTGGGGCCCCCTGTGTGTGGGGGGGAGGGTGAGGGGGTGGGGCCCCCTGTGTGTGGGGGGAGGGGTGAGGGGGGTGGGACCCCCTGTGTGTGGGGAAGCTGGACGTTCGTGCTGTGTATGTTGGTGTTTGTAACTCCTCCTGAGGATGAGTTGTTGTGACTGAGCAAACGGTCAGGGGGCAGCAGCTTGAGCAGAATTTGACGTCAGGAATATGTTGGAACATTTTGATGCTGAATCTAAGTGAGCAGCTTTTCATATTGTGAATTCCTATCCCAGGACACAAGGTTCTCTTGCGCAGGTGAGACTTCGGTGTGCGCAAGCTCTTGTCTTTAGCAGAACTGAGTTGGCAGTGACACAGTGAAAGCCGATAAGTTAAGGCTGTGAAGGATTTAACAGCTTGAAACTAGAAACCAATTCAATAGGAGAGAGAAGAGAGAGAAATGGTGTGTAAGCTACTGGTAACGGAACAGGCACAGAAGCGTAAGAAGGCAGTACTCGGCAGGTTTACACATACCTGTCCAGCATGTCTGGGTAGAATCCATCAGAAAAGCTCAGTTGAATGGAGGGACAGATGTTCCAAAAATCCAGAAAAAATGTCATCCTCGAAATTTGATCTGACTGAGGTAACTAGAGCTGAAAGGGAATTGCATTAATTCTGAATCTCTTGTGCAGTTCCCTGGTCCTCAATACTCTGGGAGCTGCTGTATAATTGCTGCGTTTTCTGTTTCTAGTCTGTTTATATGTGACCCTTTATCAGATTTGAGATGTATGAAGAGTTGAAAGTTTCTGATGGCTGCATTCTTGTGTTGAGAGAATGTCATAAAGCCATTAATGTATATAATATTTTGGAAAATATTTTTCTTTTAAAATAGAGATTAGTCTATGGAAATGTCTTAATCGGATTAAAACCAGCTAGTCTGGGTGCATTGATATGTACTAGTTTGAGATGTAAACAGAGAGGTAGAGTGTATTTGCATTTTTTGAATACAGCATTCAAGAAGTGGAGTGAAAACTTGAAGCCTCTCTAGCAGCTACCAAGCAATATTTTATGTTACTAATAAAATTGGTACAATGAATGGGGTTTCATTGTTAAAAGGTAAAGTTCATTGGTGAGACAATGAGAATTTGAATTCAATCAGTGGTGGTAGGTATAACTTCAGTAGTTTTCGGGTGTGCAGAGCAGAGGCAATGTCAGATCAAAAGGCAGCCGCAAGCCTCCAACTGGTTCCACAGTGAAAAGAACCTCATTTTAAATTCAGCAGGTCTGACAGCATCTGTGGAGTGGAAGACAGAGTTAATGTTTCGAGTCCGTATGTTCATCATCTCTGATGAAGAGTCATATGGACTTGAAACGTTAACTCTGTCTTCCTCTCCACGGATGCTGTCAGACCTGCTGAGATTTTCCAGCAATTTTTGTTTTTGTTTCAGATTTCCAGCATCTGCAGTATTTTACTTTTATCTCATTTTGAATTTGTAAGGTGAAAATGCTTTGCCTGGTTTCTGGTTCAATCTATGGGTTGCTGTTGCCTTAATGGAGATTATTTTGGGAATTTGTTAAAAGTTATGATAGTAATTTGTAGCCATGTGTATTTATATTTTAACCTGTGTAAATTAATAAAATGTTTCATTTAGTTTAATGTGAAACCTCGAGAACTGGTGGCCTGATTCCTGAATTTAGAGCTGTATCTCAAATATAACACTTAAAATGATAGGTTATGACAGTTTAAAGTTTCCCTCTGGGATTTTTAAAAAACTCCGCTTTACCAAGTGCATCGGTCATAACAGAGACCAAAGGCAGAGATCTGTGGGTAACCAACCATCGGAAAGTTAAGGGCTTATTACAGTGTAAATGTGATGATGCTGGTAGATGGAATAGAGATGTGACCTTGGATGGTTTGGCCACCCAGAGTGAGATATTTATTCTACATTGGACTTAAGTTCAGTTTTTAAAAAGTGCAGCTGATTTAGGGGAAAGAGGCAGAAAGAATGAAGCTGGAGCCGACAGGGCCCCCGTCTGTCAGGGCGCTGGCCACAACAACCCCCCCCCCCCCCCCCCCCCCCCCCCCCCCAACCAAAACTGTGCAAGGCTCCTCTGTGTTGGGTTGTGTGACAGTTATGAGGAACAAGCTTGATGTAAAAACTTGTCTATTTGTAAGTGACGGGCTGTTTGTTGTGTAATTTGTAAACGCCTGAGTTCTATAGCAGCTTTCAGCATTGGTTTAATGGAGCAATGAGCTGTTAACATGAGCATTCAAGAAGCAGAGATATGACTAAATTTCTAAGTGTGCCAAGATTAATAGATTTTACTATTGGGAGAGGAAAGAGGGCTCACTGTGTCAGGGGAGGTCTCGGGCAGACAAAGGTGGGGGGATCTCGGCATGTCAGAGGAGACGGACAGGGTCTCGGCGTGTCGGGGCAGAGATGTGGGGTCTTGGGGAGGCAGGAGGCCTCGGGGGAAATGTGGGGGGGGGGGGGGTATCTCAGGGAGGTGAGGGGGTCTCAGGGAGATAGGAGTCAGCAGGTCTCGGCGAGACGGGTGGGTGTTTTGGCCCATGGAGTGTGCGTCTCGGTGTGTTGGTACAGTTTAAGTTTGTTATGGACAAAGAAATCGACAAGTTGCAAAAAAAAATGTTTTGGATTGGGGGAGAGTGGATTTTAGTAAAATAAGGCAGGATCTGGCCAAGGTAGACGGGGAACAGTTACTTGTGGGGAAATCTACAGAGGAACAGTGGGGAGTGTTCAAAAAGGAAATGGGGAGAGTACAGGCTCAACATGTTCCCTCTAGGGTGATAGGAAGGAGTAACAAGCCCAGAGAACCATGGATGACCAGAGATATTCAGGATACAATGAGAAGGAAAAGAGAGGCTCTTAGCAGGTACAAGGAAAGCAAATCAGCGGAGGCATTAGTGGAGTACAGAAAGTGCAGGGTGGAGTTTAAGAAAACAACTAGGAGAGCAAAGAGAGGATATGAGAAAGCTATGGCTGGTAAAAGTAGGGAAAATCCCAAGTAATTCTATAAGTATATCAATGAGAAGAGGATAACCAGGGAAAGAGTAGGGCCCATAAGGGACCAAGGGGACAATCTATGGGTGGAGCCAGAGGACACCAGTCGAGTGTTGAACGAATACTTCACATTCGTCTTCACCCAAGAGAATGAGGATGAAGGTATCGAACTTGGGGAGAGAGACTGTGAGGTTCTTAAGCAAATTGGTACAGGGAGTGACAAGGTGTTGACAGGCTTAAAAGTTGCCAAATCTCCAGGTCCAGATGATTTGTGTCCCAGCCTGCTGAGGGAGGTAAGGGAGGAGATCGCAGGGGCACTGACCCAAATTTTTAAATTCCTCTCTGGCCACGCGAGAGGCCAGAGAACAGGAGAACAGCTAATGTGGTTCTGCTATTTAAGAAGGGTTGTAGAGATAAGCCAGGGAACTACAGGCCAGCGAGTCTCACGTCAGTGGTAAGGAAACTATTGGAGAAAATTCTGAAGGAGAGAATCTATCTCCACTTGGAGAGGCAAGGTTTGATCAGGGATAGTCAGCATGGCTTTGTCAGAGGGAGATCATGCCTAACAAATTAGAATTAATTTGCTGGGTCCCCTATTATTTGTCATTTATATAAATGACATAGATGCCTATGTGGGGGGTACGATTAGTAAGTTTGTGGATGACACAAAGATTGGCTGGGTGGTTAACAGTAAGGTTGAATGTCTTGGGCTACAGGAAGATATGGACGGGATGGTCAAATGAGCAGATAAGTGGCAGATGGAATTTAACCCTGAAAAGTGTGAGGTGATACACTTTGGAAGGAGTAATTTGACAAGGAAGTATTCAATAAACGACATGGCACTAGGAAGTTCTGAGGAACAAAGAGATCTTGGCGTGTGTGTCCATAGATCTCTGAAGGCAGAGGGGCATGTTAGTGGGGTGGTGAAACAGGCATTGGGACACTTGCCTTTATCAATCGAAACATAGATTACAAAAGTAGGGAGGTCATGTTGGAGTTGTATAGAACCTTGGTGAGGCCACAGCTGGAGTACTGTGTGCAGTTCTGGTCCCCACATTATAGGAAGGATGTGATTGCACTGGAGGGGCTGCAGAGGAGATTCACCAGGATGTTGCCCGGGATGAAACATTTAAGTTACGAAGAGAGGTTGGGTAGATTTGGGTTGTTTTCACTGGAGCAGAGAAGACTGAGGGGCGACCTGATCGAGGTGTACAAGATTATGAGGGTCGTAGACAGAGTGGATAGGGAGCAGCTGTTCCCCTTAGTTGAAGGGTCAGTCATAAGGGGACACAAGTTCAAGGTGAGGGGCAGGAGGTTTAGGGGGGATGTGAGGAAAAACCTTTTTACCCAGAGGGTGATGACGGTCTGGAATGCACTGCCTGGGAGGGTGGTGGAGGCGGGTTGCCTCACATCCTTTAAAAAGCACCTTGATGAGCACTTAGCCTTGAATGTTATGAGGTGTCATGGGTCAAGTGTTGGTAAATGGGGTTAGGTAGTTAGGTCAGGTGTTTCTCATGTGTTAGTGCAGACCCGATGGGCTGAAGGGCCTCTTCTGCACTGTGATTCTGTGATTGGCGGGACAGGTAGTCAACTTGGGCGAGGTGGGTGGGCGAGGCGGGCGGGCACCTTGGGCGAGCCGGGCATCTCGGGCGAGGCGGGCGGGCACCTCGGGCCAGGCGGGTGGGTGAGGCGGGCGGGCACCTTGGGCCAGGCGGGTGGGTGAGGCGGGCGGGCACCTTGGGTGAGGCGGGCAGGCACCTCACGTGAGCTGGGCATCAGAGTTGAAGAGCAACAAATTCATGATGCATTTATTGGACTCGAAGTTGATGGCTGTGAATTTACCGGAGAGCAGTAACAGATTGAACATAAAAATGACACCGAGCTGGCAGTGTAGGTCACCAGGATGGAAAATTGTGATTACAAGGAGAGATTTGAGATTGTAGGAGCTTTCCCAAAGAAAGAGAAGGCTGAGAAGATTTATTTAAAATTGTGAAGGGTTTTGATGGTGAATTGGGAAAGGCTGTGTTCTCTGGGGTCTTAGTGACAAAGACTGATCAGTTTAAATCATAGTTTCAATAATGAGAAAGCTTCAGAGAATTTCTTTATTCATGAATTAATGGATGTAGTTGTGAGAGCATTCTTTGCAACTGTTAAAGAAAATCAGATAAATAGTTGAAATAAATGCAGAAAACGGGCTTTGAGAGAGACCAGGACAATGAGATTATTTTGAGATTGATATAGCACTATGGGCAGTGTGTGTGGCAGTGGAATTAGGTTAAGATTGTTACAGGGTATGGGGGGGGGCAAATGGGATTTTATAGTCTGTGAACTGCATGTTATGGAGTTTTGCCAGGTTTATGACTGCTTCTTTGTGGGTTTATGTTATTTCTGACTGACCCATTTGTCTTTGGATTGTCAGGGATGGTTAGAGATGGCCTATACTGGTTCTGTTGTCTTGTTTGGCCTTCACTGGTTTCTGTTTACAACCTTCGTTTAAGCTTCACAAGTTATGTATCTTCCTTTTCACCCTCTTCAGGAGACATTATTTCTTAGGTGAAAGTTATTCTCCCCTCCCTGATCATGGGTGTTTATGAAACACCTGAAGCTCTTCATTGGCTCAAGGGCAGGGCACCTCATGAGCAGTTTAGGGTAGTGGCCTCACAGAATCACAGTGCAGAAGACCCCTTCGGTCCATCGAGTCTGCACCGACACTTGAGAAACACCTGACCTATCTACTTAACCCCATTTACCAGCACATGGCCCATAGCCTTGAATGTTATGATGGACCAAGTGCTCATCCAGGTATGTTTTAAAGGATGTGAGGCAACCCGCCTCCTCCACCCTCCCAGGCAGCGCATTCCAGACCGTCACCACCCTCTGGGTAAAAAAAGTTTTTCCTCACATCCCCCCCTAAACCTCCTGCCCCTCACCTTGAACTTGTGTCCCCTTGTGACTGACTCTTCAACTAAGGGGAACAGCTGCTCTCTATCTACCCTGTCCATGCCTCTCATAATCTTGTACACCTCGATCAGGTCACCCCTCAGTCTTCTCTGCTCCAACAAAAACAACCCAAGTCTATCCAACCTCTCTTCATAACTTAAATGTTTCATCCCAGGCAACATCCTGGTGAATCTCCTCTGCACCCCCTCCAGTGCAATCGCATCTTCCTATAATGTGACGACCAGAACTGCACACAGTACTCCAGCTGTGGCCTCACCAAGGTTCTAAACAACAATTCGGTCAGATCACCTGTAGCTGACATGACACTCAACTGGGACAGATACTTCTGGAGTTACCTCGCTGGACCTGCCTGATCCTGGAACACTGTTCTGTTGGTTTCACTGTCACTGTCACTGCTCTCTCACTCTTTCCCACCACCACTTCCCCACCCCCACCTCCCTGCGCACTGTCTGCTTAAGGTCTTTGGACTCTACTGATTCTTGCTTTCATCTTTTCAATGAGTTGCTATAGGCTCTGTCTCTCCCACACTCTTTCACTAATCTGTGCAGCTGGCAGTGTGTGGGCGAGGGGAGGGCCCTTGTATTTATATCATTTTAATTTGGAGCTTTTGAGTGAGTTTTCAGAAACCAGTTAAGCTAGAATCACATTGTTCTCTGGGTGATTCTGTCATTGAAATTACCTCTTCATCAAACGCTCTGTAGAATAAATCAGACAAATTAACTTTATTTCAAATGCTGGGAGAGGGGATGATGCAGTAATGATTAGGTAGGAATGGGTGGAGGACTGGAGATGAGGGTCCCAGGTCGGGGTGGGTGCAGGGATTGAGGGCTTTGGGTGGGGGGGGAGGGGGGGGTGAGGCAATGTGGGGTACGGGATTGGCAGGAAAGAGCTGGTGCACTGGAGGGTTGCTTGGGGCACAGGCTGGGCAGTTGAGGGGCTGGGCAGTTGGGGAGCTTGAGCAGAGCAGTGAGGTGATTGGGGGTATCGGGGCAGAGGAATTGCTGGACCTGGAGATGTTGGGGTGCAGAGGCACAAGCCTGGGGCAATGGTTGAGTCAGGGTGCTGGAGCTAGGATAAGACATGTTGGATGCACGGGATGTGGGAGCAGGGCAGTAGGGGTGCAGGGGGTTAAACTTGTATTATGTCCTTGGTTGAATGCTTCTGAAATATGATACTGACACTAAAACCTCCCTCTCTACACTTTCTGTGGTCACTGAGTGTGTCTGAGCAGCAGTACAGTCAGTCTCATTCTAACCACTTCTGTTTACAAAGATGTTGAGGCAGTGAATACTGAACAACTTTAACTGTTCCTTCTGAGGAGCTGGGGATATTACTGTTATGTTCAGAGTGTGCGGATGGGTTTGTCTAAGAAGGGTTAAAGGGGGAGGTCTGATCAGATATTGACCTTTGAGCCCTCGACAAGATCAGTGTGTGAGTGCAGTTGGACAGGATCAAGAATTGAACCACTAAGTTAGAACAGAGTTTGGGAAAGTGCCATCAGCTCCCTGAACCCAAATTGGTTGGGTTGTGTAATAGAATACAACGCATCCGATATCTCACTGATTTACAGTGTGACTATCCTGAGGGGCAAGGAGCCAATCCCTGCCCAGTGGCCATTCCTCTAGAGCAGGAGGTAGGAAATGGATCACAGGAGAATTGAATGCACTTGCCTGCAGGAGTCACTGGATGATTATTCTGTACCTCTCTCTAGTCCTATGAGGGTAGGGGGTGCGGTTCTTACCCACTCTCTGTGGGTAAGTGGAAGGTGAGTGTAACATGTCACGCAATGAAACCTGAACATGGTGCCATTCTATCCTGGTCTTCCTCTGATAACCTGCAGGCTGCCAGTGCCAAGATCCCAAACCTTTGTGTGAATCTGTAACCTCTCTTGGTGACAATTAGTTTTCCCTGAAGGTCGAGCCAATATTGGACAGGTTTCTTTGGGGTGGAGGCTGTGATTCTGGAATGTGCATTGCATCCGGAATATCTGTGTGACTCAGGAGTGCCTCAGGCAGAAGATTGTATTTAACAATTGAAAGGAATGATTTCATGATGCTTCTCCTGTGACGTGTCCACACATAACTCTGCTTTTGTCTGTCAGTACATCTGTATCTTAGACTTGATGGTTGAGCAGAATTTCAATGGCCCTGAAATGTAGCAGCTGTCTTCTCTGAATCTTGAGAGTTCATTATCCAGTCAGTATTTTTTTTTTTGCAAAAAATATACTTTATTCATAAAATATCTTCAACCACATTCCAAACCATTTCAAAATCACCATTACAAAAGTACAATCAGGTTCAACTTTTACAACATGCATCATAAGGTGGATCAGTACAAACAATGAATATTACAATCATTTGCAGACATTCATTTTGAGCTGTACATCCCGAGAGGCTCTACACAGTTCCCAGTCCCTCGGTGCACTGTGGCAGAAAGGTTTTAGGCAGCGACCCTTCCCCATTGCGCCTTTGCGGCAGCTGCCCCAAGCTTTAGTGCGTCCCTCAGCACGTAGTCCTAGACTTTGGAATGTGCCAGTCTGCAACACTCGGTCGGGGACAACTCTTTGCGCTGGAAGACCAACAAGTTTTGGGCAGACCAAAAAGCGTCTTTCACCAAGTTGATGACCCTCCAGCCGGCAGTTGATGTTTGTCTCGGTGTGTGTCCCTGGGGACAGCCCGTAGAGCACAGAGTCCTGTATCACAGAACTGCTCGGGATGAACCTCGACAGAAACCACTGCATCTCTCCCCAGACCTTCTTTGCAAAGGCACAATCTACAAGGAGGTGAACAACAGTCTCTTCCCCACCACAGCCATTTTGAGGGCAACATGCTGAGGGGGTGAGACTCCTGGCGTGTAGGAAGGATCTGACGGGGAGGGCCTTTCTCACCACCAGCCAAGCTACGTCTTGATGCTTGTTGGAAAGTTCTGGCGATGAGGCATTCTGCCAAATGACTTTGACAGTCTGCTCGGGGAACCTTCCCACTGGATCCACCCTCTCCTTTTCCCTCAGGGCCTCTAGGACGTTACGTGCCGACCACTGCCTGATGGACTTGTGGTCAAAGGTGTTTCTCTGCATAAATTTTCGCACGAGGGACAGTGGTACGGCACGGTCCAACTACTTGGAGCGTTCCCGGGCAGCGTGGCCAGACCCATCCTTCACAACACCGGGGACAGGTAGAACCTCAGCATGTAGTGACACTTGGTGTTTGCATACTGAGGGTCTACTTACCGCTTGATACAGCCACACACAAAGGTGGCCATCAGTATGAGGGCGATGTTGGGCACGTTTTTTCCCCCTTTATCTAGCGGCTTATACATCATGTCTCTGCGGATACGATCCATTTTCGACCTCCAGATAAGGCGGAAGATGGCTCGGGTGATCGCCACCATGCAGGAGTGTGCAATGGGCCAGACCTGCGCCACATACAGCAACAGCGAGAGTGCCTCACTGATGACCAGGTTCTTACCCGCAATGGAGGGGGAGTGTCGCTCCCACATGCCCAGTTTCCTTTTCACCATAGACACTCGCTCCTTCCAGTTTCTAATGCATGCCCTGGTCCCTCCGAACCATATCCCCAGCACCTTCAGGCCGTCAGCCCTGACAGTGAAGGAGACAAAGGATCAGTCAGCCCAGTTCCCGAAGAACATGGCCTTGCTCTTCTCACAATTTACCTTGGCTTCCAAGGCCAGTTCGATCTGTTCGCAGATGTGGATCAGTCTGCGCACTGACAGCAGATCCGAGCAGAAGACGGCGACATCGTCCACGTGCAGGGAGGCTTTGATATGGGTGCCTCCACTGCCTGGGATCAACACTCCTCTTATGCCCGGATCCTTCCTGTTGGACTCAGCAAAGAGTTCTGTGCAACACACGAAAAGAACAGGCGAGAGAGGGCAGCCCTGCCTGACTCCAGATTTAATCGGAAAGCTATCTGATTCCCACCCATTGATTGAGACTGCGCTACTGATGTTAGTGTAGAGCAGTTGGATCCAATTGCGAATTCCCTCCCCAAACCCCATTTTGGAGAGCACATCCGCCATATAGGTGTGCGATATTCTGTCAAAGGCCTTCTCCTGATCCAGGCTGATGAGGCAGGTGTCCACACCCCTGTCCTGTACATAGGCAATCGTATCCCTGAGCAGCGCGATGCTGTCCGAGATCTTCCTGCCCGGCACAGTGCAGGTCTGGTCGGGGTGGATCACTAATTCCAGAGCGGATTTGACCCGATTAGCGATGACCTTGGACAGAATTTTATAGTCCACATTCAACAGTGAAATGGGTCGCCAGTTTCTAATTTCCTCCCTTTCCCCTTGTGCTTGTAGATGAGGGTGATAATGCCTTTCCTCGTGGATTCTGACATACTGCCGACTAGGAGCACACTTTCATACACTTCTAGCAGGTCTGAGCCGATCTAGTCCCACAGAGCTAAGTACAACTCTGCCGGCAAGCCGTCGCTTCCGGGAGTTTTACTCTTAAAGGACTCAAGGGCCTTAGTCAGTTCGTCACGAATTAGCGGTTTGTCCAGGCTCTCCCATGTACTGTTGTCTTATCCAGTCAGTAACTTGGACAGGAGGCACTAGGTTCTGGGCTTTGTGACATGAACCCTTGACCAGATTGACAGCAAGTGACTGAGCTGGATACTGGTCTTGGTGGGCCTAGAGTAAAGAGAGGGTAAATCCAGCAGAGATCTGCCCCTCATCCAAGTGAAGATGGATTGGCCTTTCTCTCCACGGATGCTGTCAGACCTGCTGAGTTTTTCCAGCAATTTTTGTTTCTGTTTCAGATTTCCAGCATCCGCAGTATTTTGCTTTTATCTTTATGGATCGGCTTCTGCTGTGTTGCAGACTGTGAATAAATAGCCCTGCTGAAACCCAGGCCATCATGAAGCTTGTGGAACCACATTCATCCCAGAGTGTGAATTCTAATCTGCCAGCTGGCATACTGTAATTAATTTGCTTCCAGGAGTTTTATTATGCAGTAGATAAAATATGTTCTCTATTATATCATGTTTCAGTCACACTGCAAAATCAGTTTGAAAGAAAGACCTGCATTTGTATAACCTTTCACAGCTATGGGGTATCGCAAAATGTTTTACAGCCAAAGAAGCGGTTTACTGAAGTGTAGTCACTGTTGGAATGGAGAAAACAGTAGTCAATTTGTTCACAGCAAGATTCCAGCACAATGTGGTAATTACCAAATAATAATTTTAATGAATTGTAGAATTTTAACAGCACAGAAGGAGGCTATTTTGCCCATCGTGTCTGCACCGGCTCTCCAAATGAGCCGATTATGACCTAGTGTCATTGCCCTGCCTTTTCCCCATACCCCAGCACATTGCTTCTATTCAAATAATCATCTAATGTCCTCTTGAATGCCTTGACTGAACCTGCCTCCACCACACTTCCAGGCTGTGCATTCCAGACCCGAACCACTCGCTGTGTGAAAAAGTTTTTTTTCTCACGTCACGCTTGTATGAGATTGTTTGAAGGATAAATATTGGCCCCAGGTTTCCATGGAACATGCGTCTCCTCTTCTTCGAAGCAGCGAGGGAATTTTTGTTTATATCAGAGGGCAGATGGGGACTTGTTTTAATGTTTCATTTGAAAGATGATCCCTCTCGACGGTGCCGCCTTCTCTCGGCCCCGCATGGCATCTGCATTCCCCTGTCCAACAATATTCTTCCTCTATCTTGAAACCACCCATTTCATTCTAGCTCCTGGTGCACAGACTGTGGGGGATGGGCAGTACATCAGTTAAACAACCTTCATTTCATGCAATTTAGGTAATTTCTTCAAAATTCCACTTCTAACAGGGGTAGCCTGGAGCAACCTCTGGTTCCATTGCTCAAAGCAGGGCATCCTCCACGGCAATTGTAAATCCTGCTCAGTGATTCCCTTCAAGCAGCCGTTAAAAATTGGAAATATAACAAAGACTTGCTGGGGCACAGAAAGAGAGAGCTTTACTCTGTATCTAATCCCATGCTGTACCTGTCCTGGGAGTGTTTGATAGGGACAGTGTAGTGAGAGCTTTACTCTGTATCTAACCCCGTGTTGTACCTGTCCTGGGGGAGTGTTTGATGGGGACAGTATAGAGGTAGAGGGAGCTTTACTCTGTATCTAACCCCGTGCTGTACCTGTCCTGGGAGTGTTTGATAGGGACAGTGTAGAGAGAGCTTTACTCTGTATCTAACCCCGTGCTGTACCTGTCCTGGGAGTGTTTGAGGGGGACAGTGTAGAGGGAGCTTTACTTTGTATCTAACTCCGTGCTGTACCTGCCCTGGGAGAGTTTGATGGGGACAGTGTAGAGGGAGCTTTACGCTGTATCTAACCCTGTGCTGTACCTGTCCTGGGAGTGTTTGAAGGGGACAGTATAGAGGGAGCTTTACTTTGTATCTAACTCCGTGCTGTACCTGCCCTGGGAGAGTTTGATGGGGACAGTGTAGAGGGAGCTTTACTCTGTATCTAACTCCGTGCTGTACCTGTCCTGGGGGAGTGTTTTATGGGGATGGTGCGTCCCAAAGTGTTGACACTGTGTATTTGGAGTGCTGACTGGTCTGCCTGTGCTCTTTGCTCTAACCAACAGAGGGAAGGTTCCACTTCCTCTTTAGTCCGAGTTGGATTTGCTGGGTGTTGCAGGAGGATCTGGCAGTTGGAGATAGGTTGTGGTAAATGTGTGGAGTGGGGTTAGGGATCAGGACTGTGCAGGGCCACTCTGTTTTGGATCATGCTCTGCTCTCTATGGTTTGAAGGATTTGCTGACTGCTCGGACAGACTTGTTTGTGAACTTCCTCTGTTGTTTTGTCATTGCCTCTGTTTTTGACGACTTTCAGTCAGAAGTTGTGATTCCTTCGATTGAACCTTCATTTGGTAAATTTACACTCAAAAAGCTCTTCCCCTTCTGTTGCTGGTTATTGCAAAATGTAATTTTGGGTGTAGGGGTTGGTGATGGTGCATTAAGAGATAAAGAAGTAGTTCTGTGGGGCTGGGAGGGGTTTGGCTGGGATAGGAAGGGGCTGGTGGGGGAGGGGTACAAATGGCAGTGAAAATGAAACTTGCAAGGAATTCTGAAAGGGAAATCATTCTCGCCTCTGTGAACATTTTCTCTTTATCTCCTTATTCCTCCCCTCCCTCCCCAAAGTTAATGAAATCAAGCTGGTGAAGGGATGAACTGGAGTCAGACTTTACACACTTCTATATTTATTTAGAGATTCTCATCACTCGCATTTGCCTCCAAACACCACAACCCCAGTTTCAACCTGTGTCTAAAGGAACTCAAGTTAATGCCCACTTTCTGCATACAATTAAAATTAAATTAACATGCTCTGTCTTGCCCTTCCTGCATCTCACCTTCGGCCAACCTCAATGTCTCTCTTGTCACACCTCCCTTTATCTCTCTCTTTATTAACTATAAGTCACAGGGTTTTTGTCAAACAGAAAATTAAATACAAATGTTGTGCCTGCAAATGAGTCATTGAATGAGTGAAACTGGCACCTTTGATCATTTCCTGATGCACAGCTGAAATCCTCGTAGTTTCTGTACTTTCTGACTGCACTGGATCCTGGGTACAGTGACCTCACTGTGCTGAAATGTTTCACCATCAGCCACTTTGAACAAATCTTCAGGACTCGACCCAAGTTCCAGTTCCATGGAATGCTGATGCATGATAACATGTTCCTGTCTAGAACAGATCAGGAAAAAGGGGGCACAGTGTCCTTGCCCCTTGGAACATCGCATTATGGGGGGGAGGGGTGAGTTAGTGTCGTGGTAGGGGCCCATTGGATAGCAGCCGACCTAGAGCCATAGAATACAACAACAACTTGCATTTACATAGCACTTAAATACAGTACAATATCCCAAGGCACTTCACAGGAGCACATTATCAATTAAAATTTGATACTGAGCTAATAAGGTGATATTAGGACAGCTGACCCAAAGATTTTAAGGATCTATTTAACAGAAGAGATGGGGAGAGGTTTAGGGGTTGAATTCCAGACTGTAGAGCCCAAGCAGCTGAAGGCATGGCCACCAATGTTGCAGTGATTAAAATTGGGTACAAAAGAGGCCAGAATTAGAGAGGCACAAGAAATCTTGGAGGGTTATGGGGCTGAAGGAGGTTATGGAGGGGTGAGGCCAAAGAGGGATTTGAAAACAAGGATGAAAAATATAAAATCAAAATGTTGCTTAGCCAGAAATCAATGTAGGTCATCAAGCACAGGAGATAATGGATGAACGGGACTTGATAGGAGTTTGGACACTGCAGCAGAGAATTTGATTAACTTAAGCTTCCGGAAGTGGCAGATGAGAGGCAGAAAAGTGATGCCTTTGGATAGTCGAGTCTAGAGGTAACAAGGGCATGAATGTTGGTTTCAGCAGCAGATGAGCTGAGGCAGGGATGGAGTCAGGCAACATTACAGAGATGGAAATAGTCTTATTGATGGGGCGAATATGTGCTTGGTCAAATATGACACCAAGATTATAAACAGTGTGGTTCAACCTCAGTTGCCAGGGAGGAGATGGATTCAGTGGTGAGGGAGTGGAGTTTCTGACGGGGATGGAAGACAGTGGCTTCAGGCTTTGTGATAATCTGTCTCAGTTTAGAGACAGTGAAGCATTGGAGAGAGGCGGAGGTGGGATAGAGCTGGGTGTCATCAACATACATGTGAAAGCTAATGCGATGTTTTCGGATTATGTCACCAAGGGTCATAATATAAGGAGAAATAGGAGGGGTTCAAAGATCAATTGTGGGAGACACCAGAGATACTGGTGTGGGAGTGGGAAGAGAAACCATTGCAGTGATTCCCTGGTTATGATTAGATAAGAGTGATACCAGATGAGAGCAGTTCCTTCCAGCTGGGCATTAGTGGAGAGGTGTTGGAGGAGGATGGTCTGATCAACTGTGTATGAGAAGGACAAGGAAGGAAAGTCTACCTTTGTCCCAGCCACAAAGGATGTCATTTGTGACTATAATAAGAGCAGTTTCAGTACTGTGACAGAGGTAAAAACCTCATTGGAGGGATTCAAACTTGGTGTCCCAGAAAAGCTAAGAGTGGATTTGGGAGACGACAAAATGTTCAAGGATTGGAGAAGGGATGGTAGCCTGGAGAAGGCTTTAAAGTACCTAATCGGAAGAGGTGCTGTTCCTCCAGTTTGTGTTGGGCTTCGCTGGAACATTGCAGCAGGCCAAGGACGGATATGTGGGCATGACAGCAGGATGGTGTTGAAATGACAAGCGACAGGGAGGTCTGAGTAATGCTTGCGGACAGACCGGAGGTGTTCGGAAAAGTGGTCACCCAGTCTGCGTTTGGCCTCTCCAATGTGGAGGAGACCACTTTGGGAACAACAAATGCAGTAAACCAAATTGAAGGAGATGCAAGTGAAGCGCTGCTTCACCCAAGAGGAATGTTTGGGCCCTTAGACAGTGAGGAGGTAAAGGGGCAGGTGTTGCAACTTCAATGTTTGCGTGGGAAGGGGATGGTGTTGGGACGGATGGAAGAGTGTACCAGAGTGCCCCGGAGGGAGCGGTCCCTAAGGAATGCTGATGGGGAATGGGAGGGGGGGGGGTGAGGGGAAGATGTGGTTAGTGGTGGCATCATGCTGGAGTTGGCGGAAATAGCGGAGGATGATACTTTGAATGCGGAGGCTGGTGGGGTGATAAGTGAGGACAAGGGGGACCCAATCATGGTTCTGGGAGGGTGGGGAAAGTGTGAGGACAGAGGTGCGGGAGATGGGTCAGACACGGTTGAGGGCCCTGTCAACCACCGTGGGTGGAAAACTTCAGTTAAGGAAGATGGAAGACATGTCAGAAGTGCTGCTTTGGAAAGTGACATCATTGGAACAAATGCGACAGAGATGAAGGAACTGAGAGAATGGGTTGGAGTCCTTACAGGAAGCAGGGTGTGAGGAGCTGTTATCGCGGTAGCTGTGGGAGTCAGTAGGCTTGTATTGAATTTTGGTGGACAGTCTATAACCAGAAATGGAGACAGAGGTGTCAAGGAAGGGAAGGGAAGTGTCAGAGATGGACCATGTGAAGGTGATGGAGGGGTGAAAATTGAAAGCAAAATTGATTAAAAAAAAAAAATTTCCAGGCCCAGACGAGAGCATGAAGTGGCACTGAAACAGCCATGTACTGGAGAAAGAGTTACGGGAGGGGGCCTGAGTAGAGCTGGAACAAGGAATGTTCCACATACCCATAAAGAGATGGCTTAACTGGGACACATGCGGGTACCCATGGCTGCACCTTTTTATTTGGAGGAAGTGAGACAAGTTTAAGGGGAAATTGTTCAGCGAGAGGACAAGTTAGGTAGGTCAGGTGTTTCTCACATGTCGGTGCAGACTCAATGGGCCGAAGGGCCTCTTCTGCACTGAGATTCTGTGAAGTTCAGCCAGACGGAGGGTGGGGATTGTTCTGGCCTCTGTTCAAGGAAGAAGCAAAGAGCTCTCAGACCATCCTGGTGAAGGATGGAGGTGTAGAGGAATTGGGAGTCCATATTGGACATAGACATGTTGGTGGATTGGGCAGACAAGTGGCAGATGAAGTTCAATGCAGAGAAGTGTGAGGTGATTCATTTTGGCAGCAAGGATATGGAGAGACAGTATAAAATAAAGGAAGAAACTTTAAAGGAGGTGCAGGAACAGAGGGGCCTCGATGTATACACACATAGGTCATTGAAGATGGCAGGGCATATTGAGAGAGCAGTTAATAAAGTATATGGTATCTTAGGTTTTATTAATAGGGGCATTGAGTACAAGAGTAAGGGGGTCATGTTAAATAAAACCAAAATACTGCGGATGCTGGAAATCTAAAACAAAAACAGAAAATGCTGGCTAAACTGAGCAGGTCTAGCAGTATCTGTGGAGAGAGAAACAGAGTTAACGTTTTGACCCTTCTTCAGGTCATGTTAAACTTTTATAAAACACTAGTTAGGCCTCATCTGGAGTACTGTGTCCAGTTCTGGGCACCATACTTGAGGAAGGATGTGAAAACATTAGAGACAGTACAGAGGAGATTCACAGAATGATTCCCAGGATGAAGAACTGTAGCTATGAGGATAGATTGGAGAGGTTGGGACTGTTTCCTTGGAGAGAAGAAGGCTGAGGGGAGACTTGATAGAGATGTTCAAGATCCTGAGGGGTATGAACAGGGTAAATAGTGAGAAACTTACCACGCAAGAGGTTTTCAAAAGGGAATTGGATCGCTATCTGAAAAGAGCGAATGTGCAAAGTTACGGGGATAAAGTGGAGGGGGTGGGTGGTGGGATGGGGTAGAATGCTCTTCCAGTGCAGACTCGATAGGCTGAATGGCTCCTGCACTGTGAAGATTCTGTCCTTCTGTGGACTAATTTATTAGAGTTTTTTGAGGAAATAACAAGCAAGGTGGATAAAGGGGTACCTGTAGATATACAGTACTTGGATTTTCAGAAGGCATTTGATAAGGTCCCACATGAAAGGTTACTACACAAGATTAGAGCACATGGTGTAGTGGGTAACAAATTAACATGGATGAAGGGGGTGATGGTGGTATAGTGGTAATGTCACTGAACTAGTAATTCAGAAGCCCAGGCTAATGCAAGACTGGTTAAATTTTAATAGACAGAGTTATGGAGGGCAGACAAGAAAGTGGAGTTGAGACCACAACCAGATCATTCATTACCTTATTGAATGCCAGAGCAGACTCGAAAGGCTGAATAGTCCCCTCCTGCTCTGGCATTCAATAAGATCATGGCTGATCTGGTTGTGGTCTAAAGTCCTATGTTCCTATGGGTGCAGTACTAGTGGGGACCAATCTCTATTTCTAACTTTGCTCCCTGACCATGTTTAGATGGAAAATGCCAATGTTGGTGGTATATGGATGGATTCTGCCTTCAATGAAATATCCCGACTAATGTGAAGAACCTTAGCCTGGGTATAATTAATGTTTTGATTTTCACAGACATTCTTTTTGGGTTTTAATTGTTTGAATTTTGTTTCTCATTATCCAGAGCCTCCGACATTTGAGTCATGGCTCCATTTCTTCGGCTCTCATTTAACTCCTATGAGGTGGGAACTGTCCTAAATTCAGCTGAAACTCAGCCGCCATTCATCGCTGTAAAGGTGAAGGAAGCCTTGACAACAGGTATGAAAGTTGCAGCTCTGAGATTCCAGGGAACCAGCACCCCATCCACACTGGGGCCCTGGGGGTGGGAGGGAACCCCCTACAACCCTCCCCCACCCCCAACAGCCTCTCCATGTGGTCCTGAAGAATGCGACCCATCCCTTTCCAGAGATTGGGGGATGGGGGTTCTGAGGCAGCTGGACTTGGGCAGTCTAATCCACTGATGATACAGGACGTGATGTTTGGTGGCGAGTACCTGAGGTGCATCATTGGGTAGGAATGTGAAGGAGCAGTCAGTGTCCTGGGCTCCTTGAAGTGTCTGTGGGTGTTGCAGGGAAGTCGCTGGCCTCACAACTAGAAATGTTCCCAGTCAAGCAAGACTAGTAACTGCAGTGTGAAGACATGATGTGGAGTGTAGAGGTCAGTGACATGCTCCCAATCAGTAACATGTGGTCTAAAGAGCAATGGCAAAATCATCATAATTGATATAAAATTAAATGGAAAAAAGTATTTTAGTTATTAAATTGGGGCAAAGAGATGAAAATGTGTGGACTGTTGCTGAGATCATGCAGACAGATGGAAGCGACAAGTGAACCAGAGTGCTGATGTTTAAAATATCAGAATATGCGTATTTCATTGCTTTCTGTCAGAGCTCCAGTGGTTTAATTTCAATGGTTTGGGATGGTTGACCATGGGCTTGATTCCTAGTTATGTGCTATCCATGCAATGTAGCCACCTGTCACTGTCTCCCACTAGCACCCTCATTGCTGTTAAGCTGTGTTACTTGTCTTTGAGCAGAACGTGGGAAAACGTTGGTTCAGAAGAAGCCGACTATGTATCCAAACTGGAAGTCTTCCTTTGACGCTCACATATATGAGGGACGTGTGATCCAGATTGTGCTGATGAGGAGTGCAGAGGAGCCTCTCTCTGAGGTGACTGTGGGTGTCTCAGTCCTTGCAGAACGCTGCAAGAAAGGCAACGGCAAGGCAGAGTTCTGGGTAAGTGTGGGTTAGCTGGCTTTGTGCAGGCTGCATCAGGGACATTGCACAGAACAGTGTGACATCAGCAAGGAGGAGGAAGTTAAATCTGATATCTTCAAGAAAGCAGCACAGGTGGGTCAGCTGAAGAACCTACAGGGCAGAGGCCAGCAGACATTTCATTTAGTGCTCAACTCTCGAATTCTGATTCCATTGCTACATAACTGGTTAAACAGGAGCAAAAAATTGTGTCTGAGAGAGAATTGGCAGAAACGAGAATTTCTAAACCCTTGCTTTACAGACCCACAATGCTCCATACAGTTGAATTCGAAAATAACTGTGTCAGTCTATATTCCCATTTAACCAGTACTGTACCTGTCCTGGGAGTGTTTGATGAGGACAGTGTAGAGGGAGCTTTACTCTGTATCTAACCCCGTGCTGTACCTGCCCTGGGAGTGTTTGATGGGGACAGTGTAGAGGGAGCTTTACTCTATATCTAACCCCGTGCTGTACCTGTCCTGGGAGTGTTTGAGGGGGACAGTGTAGAGGGAGCTTTACTCTATATCTAACCCACACAGTATTTGCCCGTTGTCCGAGCCCTGGTGTGACTGTGTGAGGGGATGTGACAATATTCACTGATGTGTCTCTTTCACTCCTCAGCTGGACCTGCAGCCCCAGGGGAAGGTGCTGATGGCAGTACAGCTGTTCCTGGAGGATTCGGGTAAGATACTGCTGGATTTGATGAATCCCTTTTAATTGTTTCTTTTCCCACTCTTCCTCAACGTACCTTCGTGGGATTAGAATTTGGGTAACCTGTTTTTGGAGTCAGTTAGTATAAAAGGCTGGTTGATGTCTCCTTTACTCCCATGGGTGCTGAATTATGGAATTGAATAGGGCTAGACAACTAGAAATCTGTTAAAGCCAGACATGTTTGGGTTCTGATTATGTTAATGAGTAGGTTTAGTAGAAAGTGAGTGAAACAGGCAAAAACTTGGCAATGTTAGGTGACATTATTCGCAGTGTTGCAGGGTGAATCACTTTGACTTTTGCACCATGTTCAGTCAGTGACCACTGTTGCCAGGCAATGAACTGTATACAGAAGAGAGTTTAAAGGGACAACCACGCAGATCTAGTGGACAATCTTCAGGCCCTGTCGGAGCCATCTTCCTGCATGTTCTTCCTACCACCCCCTCTGGTTTTTAGGAAGTTTGAATGAACTGTTCTGTCACTCTGACTACAAATTAGAATCCCAAATGTCTTGAGATTTCCAGAGCACCAGTGGGTTGTTCCCAGGATTGCCATGTGGGAGCTGGCAAATACTGCACACCCACTGCCTCACTTGTTCCCAGATCTATAGATCTCACTTCATAGAATTACAGATTTGTTACAGCACAGAAGGAGGCCATTCATCCATCGTGTGTGCACTGGCTCTCCATAGGAACAATTTACCTATGCCACTCCAACACTTCCCCCTCTCCCCATAGCCCTGCACATTATTCCTTTTCAGATAATAATCCAATACACTCTTCATTCCTTGATTGAACCTGCCTCCACCACACACTCGGGCAGTGCATTCGAGAGCCTAACCACTTGCTGCGTGAGCAAGTTTTTCCTCATGTCACCATTGCTTCTTTTGTCAGCTAGCTTAAATTTGTGCCCTCTCTTTCTCGATCCTTCTACCAATGGAAATGTTTTTTCCCCCTATCTACTCAGCCCAGACCCCTCATGATTTTGAATATCTCTGTTAAATCTCCTCTCAACCTTCTGTTCCCTAAGAACAGTCCAACTTCACCAATCTATGTAACTGAAATTCCTCATCCCTAGAACTATTCTTGTGAATCTTTCCCGTACTCTCTCTAATGCTTTCACATCTTTCCTAAAGTGTGGTGCCCAGAATTGGGCTCAAAGCTCCACTTGAGGCTGAACTAACGTTTTAAGTAGACTTAATGTAACTTGCTTGTTTTTATACTCTGTGCCCTTCTTTATAAAGCCCAGGATGCCATATGCATTAATAACCATTCTCTCATCTGTACTGCCACCTTCAGTGATTTATGCAGATATACATCCAAGTTCCTGTGCTCCTGTACCCCCTTTAGAACCATTAGAATAGTTACAACACAGAAAGAGGCCATTCAGTCCATTGTGTATATCGGTTGAAAATAAAAAAATAATAAAAACTAGCTGCCCATTCTAATCCCACTTTCCAGCAGCTGATCTGTAATCTTGCAGGTTACTACACTTAAGATGCAGATCTAGGTGCCTTTTAAATAAGTTGAGGGTTTCTTGCCCCACCACCAAACCAGGCAACGACTTCCAAATATCCACCATCCTCTGGGTGATGATGTTTTTCCTCATGTCCCCACTAATCTTTCTACTAATCATCTTAAATCTGTGCCCCTAGTAATCGACCTCTCCACGAGGGGAAACAGGGTATCCCTGTCTACTCTATCCAGGCCCCTCATTATCCTGTATGCCTCAATCAGGTCACCCCTCAGTCTCCCCAGGAAAGCAACTCCAGCCTATCCAATCTTGCCTCATAGCTACAATTTCCCAGCCCTGGCAACATTCTTGTAAATCTTCTCTCTACTCTCTCCAGAGCAATTATGTCCTTCCTTAACGTGGCAACCAGAACTGTACACATAATTCCAGCTGTGGCCTAACCAGCGTTTTATACAGGGCAAAGTGATATTATCACTAGACTTGTACTCCAGATACGCAGGTTAATTCTCTGGGGACCTGGGTTCGAATCCCACCACAACAGATGGTAAAATTTGAATTCAATGAAAAATCTGGAATTAAGTCTAATGATGACCATGAAACCATTGTCGAATGTTGTAAAAACCCATCTGGTTCACTAATGTCCTTTAGGGAAGGAAATCTGCCATCTTTACCTGGTCTGGCCTACATGTGACTTAATAATGTGATTGACTCTTAAATGCCCTCTGAAATGACCATTCAGTTCTTCAAGGCAGTTAGGGATAGGCAATAAATGCTGGCCCACCCGGTGATGCCCACATCCCATGAATGAATTTTTTTTAAAAAAATCATTATATCCTTGCTTTTGTATCCAATACCTCATGCAATAAAGCATTCTATATGCTTTCTTTACCACCTCATTCACCTGTCCTGCCACCTTCAGGGACCTGTGGACGTGCACTCCAAGGTCTCTCCCTTCCTCTACTCCTCTTAATACTCTCCCATTTATTGTGTATCCTCTAGCTTTGTTTGCCCTCCCCAAATGCATAACCTCACACTTCTCAGCCTTGAATTCCATTTGACAATTTTCTGCACTCTCAGCCAAACCATTGATATCACTCAGGAGACACCAGCTACCCTTTTCACCATCAATTACACGGCCATTTTTTGTGTCATCTGCAAATTTCCTGATCATGCCATCCACATTTAGGTCCAAATCATTAATATATTTAGCAATTTGCAAGGGACCCAATACTGAGCCCTATGGAATGCCACTGGAAACCATTTTCCATTTGCAAAAACATCCATCAACCATTACTCTTTGTTTCCTGTTGTGCCAATTTTGAATCCAACTCACCACTTTTGCCTGTATCCCAAAGGCTTTTACTTTTCTGACCAGGCTGCCATGTGGGACCTTGCCAGATGCTTTACTAAAATCCATGTGGACAACATCCACTGGACTACCCTCATCAATCTTCTTTGTTATTTCTTCAAAAAATTTGATTTAAATTAGTAAGACAGGACTTTTCCCTAACAAAACCATGCTGACTATCCCTGATTATTCCATCCCTTCCTAAGTGACAATTTACCCTGTATCTCAGAATTGATTCCAATAATTTTCCCACCACCAAAGTCAGACTGACCAGCCTATAATTATTATAGAATATTATTATTAATAGAATTTTTTGAGGAAGTAACAAGGAGGATTGAGCAGCTCTTTTTCTGGCCAGCACAGGTATGATGAGCTGAATAGCTGTTATGGCAGGTGGATGGTAAATGCCAAGCTGCTCAAATCCCAAAGGGAAACATGAAACAATTGCCACAACTGATTTGCAAGTTGTATAAATTTAGACGTGTGTCTTGAATTCAGTAGTAATAAGACCACCGAGTCTTATAGGTTTCTTACAAAACTAAATTAAATCTTTATTAATAAAAAGTTAATTTAAGTACACACATACATCTACAAATTACTAAGATAACTTCTAAATCCCCTGGTTAACCTAACTCCCAGTTACACTTTTGTTAATGCAACAGTAAGACAGACAGATTTTAAAAGACCTAGACAAAGGAACACAGTACCCGAACAATCCAATCCAATTCAGAGTGAGTTTTCTTAACTTCAGTTCGTTGTAGACAGCAGCTTGAGGCTTAGATGAGTCGAGTGAACCTTCTCTGAACTGCTTCTAACACAATTATATCTTTTTTTACCCCATTGAAATTGGCTTTCCCCCAGTTCATTATTCTTACTCTGGATTTCTCCTTGTCCTTTTCCATAGCTAACCCAAACCCTTATGATACAATGAGCCTCCCAAATGTTCCCCAACTGACCCTCGATCCACTTAACCCACCTCATTCCCAAGAACCAGGTCTAGTAGTGCCTCATTTCTCAATGGACTGGAAACTTTCCTGAACACATCTAGGAACTCTTGCCCCTCTCTGCCCCAGTCTACATTCAGATAATCAAAGTCTCCCATTATAACTACTCTATAATTCTTGCACTTCTCTGAAATTTCCTTGAAAATTTGTTCCTCTACATTTTTCCCACTGGTGAGTGGTTTATAGAAGACACTGAGCAATGCAATTGCACCTTTTCTATTTCTCCTTAGTCCTGTGTAGAGGGAGCTTTACTCTGTATCTAACCCTGTGCTGTAGCTGCCCTGGGAATGTTTGACAGGGACAGTGTAGAGGGAGCCCTACTCCAAGTTTGCTGACGACATGAAACTTGATGGGAATGAGAGTGATGAGGAGGAAGTGAAGAGGCTTCAAGGCGATTTAGACAGGCTGAGTGAGTGGGAAAATACATGACATGCAGTAGAACATGGATAAGTGTGAAGTTATCCATTTCAACGGGAAAAACAGAATGTCTGAGTATTATTTAAATGTGATAGATTGGGAAGTGTTGACGTACAACAAGTGTCAGACAATGACCATCTCCAACAGGAGAGATTCTTACCATTGCCCCTTGATAATCAATGGCATTACCATCACTGAATCCCCCACTATCAACATCCTGGGAGTTACCATTGACCAGAAACTGAACCGGACTAGCCATATAAATACTGTGGCTACAACAGCAGGTCAGAGGCTAAGAATCCTGTGGTGAGTAACTCACCACCTGCTTCCTCAAAGCCTGTCCACCATCTACAAGGCGCAAGTCAGGACTGTGGTAGAATACTTCTCACTTGCCTAGATGAGTGCAGCTCCCACAACACTCAAGAAGCTTGACACCATCCAGGACAAAGCAGCCAGCTTGATTGGCACCATATCCACAAACATTCACTCCTTCCACCACTGACACACAGTAGCAGCAGTGTGTATCATTTACAAGATGCGCTGCAGGAATTCACCAAGGCTCCTTCAACAGCACCTTCCAAACCCACGATCACTACCATCCATCAGGACAAGGGCAGTAGATAGATGGGAACACCACCACCTGGAAGTTCCCTCCAAGCCACTCGCCATCCTGACTTGGAAATATATTGTCATTCCTTCACTGTCACTGGGTCAAAATCTTGGAACTCCCTTTTTAACAACGCTGTGGGTGTGCCTACACTACAGGGACGCAGCAGTTCAAGAAGGCAGCTCACCACCACTTTCTGAGGGCAACTAGGGATGGGCAATAAATGCTGACCCAGCCAGCGAAGCCCACATCCTGTGAGTGAATTTTTTTTAAAAAACTTGCCATAGAGGGAGTGCAGCAAAGGTTCACCAGACTGATTCCTGGGATGGCACGATTGTTGTATGAGGAGAGACTGGGCCGACCAGGTCTGTATTCACTGGAATTTAGAAGAATAAAAGGGGATCTGAATGAAATGTATAAAATTCTGACAGGGATGGACAGACTGAATGCAGGGATGATGTTTCCTCTGGCTGGTGGTGTCTAGAACAAGGGGTCACAGTCTCAGGATACAAGGTAGACCATTTAGGTCTGAGATGAGGAGAACTTCTTCACTCAGAGGGTGGTGAACCTGTGGAATTCTCTACCACAGAGGCTGTGGAGGCCAAATCACTGAATATATTTGAGAAGGAAATAGATGGATTTCTAGACACTAAAGGCATCAAGGAGTATGGGGAGAGAGCCAGAGTACGGTGTTGAGATAGAGGATCAGCTATGATTATATTGAATGGCGGAGCAGGCTCGAAGGTCCAAATGACCTACTCCTGCTATTTTCTATGTTTCTATATCTCACCCTATGCTGTACCTAACTCTGTGTTGGCAATGTTGACACAGCTTTCGGAATGTGTGTAATTTAGAACACTACATTTCTTTGCTGACTGCTGGATGAGTGATTATTTTCAGCAGTACCAGATGATTGGTGATGAATAGATTGCTGAAAGAAAGGGCTGATAGTGGAGATGAGGAGCCAATCGTCTTACTGACAGTTGGCCACACCACCTGGCCCAGGGCCATGTTGCAATGGTAATAACTGCCTTTGGATCAGAATAACATGTTGTAAAACCTGAATGACTGGCCTCAGTCCTGGCCTGTTTTAAGCATTGAATCCCAATCTTGACTTGAAGTAAATGATTACATTCTCACTGTACTGGGTTGAGCTGATTGATGGGTGAGGAGAGTGTTGGCAATGGGTTGGCTACATTGGCAGGATTTGGTGACACCGAGGATTTGGGGAAAAGGCGATGCCCCAGTAGGAGGGGTTACTGGGATTGTGGGCAATGTTCTCAAAGTGGCACAGTTGGATAGCAATCGGGAATGTGCTGCTCAGTGAACAAACAGGTCGAGCTCAAGTACGTTCCCCTTAAGATGCACACATGCTTGTGTATGCGGCCATCTTAAAGGGACTGCACAGTGTGATTTGCTGGCCGCGCAGTGCATTCAGAAGTTAGAGGGAACATTGTGTGTGGGAGCAAGTTCCTGTGTAACCCTGATTCAGGAGGAGTAGAGATGAAATACGCCATTACCTTCTGGGCCCTGATCTCCAATTGTTACAGGATTTTGACAGTTGCTGACCGACTGACCCTTGTGCTAGTCATGCTAGTGGATGAGTTGCCAAAGCATCTAACAATATAGGAACAGGAGGAGGCCATTCAGTCCTCTGACTGTTTGGTCTTTGCTCCTTATCTAACCATGATCGTATTGAATGGTGGAGCAGGCTGAAGGGTGGTATGGTCTACTCCTGCTCCTATTTCTTATGTTCTTAACCCTTGATATCCTTATCCAACAAAAAACATTTGATCTGTCTTGAAATTCACAATTAATCCCCAGCCTCAACAACTTTTTGAAGCAGAGTGTTCTACATTCCCATGCCCCTTTGTGTGAAAAAGTGCTTCCTGACATCCCCCTGAGCAGCTGGCTCTAATTTTGACCCCTTGTCCTGGGTTGTCCCATGAGAGGAAATAGTTTCTCTCTCTCTCTCTATCTCTGCCCTCACAAAACCCTTAACCAGTCAATAATTTATTGATTGTCACACTGGTTTGTTAGTTTTTTTATTCATTCACATGATGTGGGCTTTGCTGGCTGGGCCAGCATTTATTGCCCATCCCTATTTACCCCTTGAGAAGGTGGTGGTGAGCTGCCTTCTTGAACCGCTGCAGTCCATGTGTTGTAGGTACACCCACAGTGCTGTTAGGGAGGGAGTTCCAGGATTTTGACCCAGCGACAGTGAAGGAACGGTGATATATTTCCAAGTCAGGATGGTGAGTGACTTGGAGGGGAACTTCCAGGTGGTGATGTTCCCATGTGTCTGCTGCCCTTGTCCTTCTAAATGTTAGCGGTCATGGGTTTGGAAGGTGCTGTCGAAGAAGCCTTGGTGAGTTCCTGCAGTGCATCTTGTAGATGGTACACACACTGCTGCTACTGTGCATCGGTGGTGGAGAGAGTGAATGTTTTGTGGAAGGAGTGGTGGAGGGAGTGAATGTTTTGTGGAAGGAGTGGTGGAGGGAGTGAATGTTTTGAGGAACGAGTGCCGATCGAGCGGGCCTGTTTATGGTTGAGGAAGGAGTTGCCAATCGAGCGGGGCTGGTTAGGGTTGAGGAAAGAGTTGCTGATCGAGCGGGGTTGGTTATGGTTGAGGAAAGAGTTGCTGATCGAGCGGGGTTGGTTATGGTTGAAGAAAGAGTTGCCGATCGAGCGGGGCTGGTCAGGGTTGAGCAAGGACTGGTTTGGTGTGAGATTGGAGTCCCACAGACTCATTCTTTCCCCACTCCCGGTTCACCTCTCTCAATAATCCTGGGCAGGTTTAATGACATGAGTGAAACAGTTGGATTTTGTGACAATTCGACAGCTTCATGGTCTGTTTATTTCTAAATTTATTTTTAACCTGAATAAAAGCACTGAAATCTTTGTGGTGAGATTAGAGCTCTTGTCCTCTGGATTATCAGTTCCATAAGGCAATCTTTACACAACTGACCCTGACTCCAAGACTGTCCCCCACTCAGCAGTGTCTGGGGAACAGTGTTCCTGATGCTGCTGTTCTTTGTGCCCACAGATTGTCACCAGTCTGTGAGGGAGGAGGATGGTGCGGTGACTTTGAATCGGCGTCGTGGGGCAATCAAGCAGGCAAAAATCCACTACATCAAGAACCATGAGTTCACGGCAACCTTCTTTCGGCAACCCACCTTCTGCTCTGTGTGCCGGGATTTTGTCTGGTAAGGATTGTGGTGCAGAGCAGGTGTGACCAGAACTCTGCTTAGCAGTGTGTGTGGTCAATAGAAAATCAACAGATCCTATTGGCTGGGGCAGGGGTGTGGATGGGGGCGGTTGAGAGAGGGGACTGGGGCAAGTAGACAGGAGCAGGAGAGTTGGCTTCATTGGGGGATGGAATGGGCCAGGGGTCATAGCTGCTGGGGGCCCAGATGTGAACTTTGGCGCTCACAGTGCCATTGGTTCCGTTCCCTCTGGGAGCAATATGTCCATATTTTTATGCATTCCAGATTCCGTTTCCAGACCTGAGACATGGAATTCAGGGTGAATGCTTCAATCACTGTTTTTGGATTCTCCTCTTTACTTGCTTGGTGTCTGCACAGCACCGCATAGCCATTGGGATATCAGTCCAGCCCTATCCTGCCTCACTTGCTTTAGGGCTCTCCTGCCAGCAGGGCTCTTTACCCCAACCCTGCTCCCTCCCCACCCCCATGACTCTTTCTCCAGCCCTCCCCCACCAGCCACCCCCCACCACTGCGCCAAACAGCTGGTGTTGTTCTTCCCTCTCCTCTGGGTTAGCCCATCCCACCTGAGGATAGTGGTCTGTACAGGGCTGCCTCAGGGCAGTGCCTTCAAATTTGGCGTGGGGAGTATGGTGGCAGGGAAAACTGTTGGGGTGCGTGTGCGTGTGTGTTTACTGCAATTTGCTCAGTGTTAATTCTCCTCCACAGGGGCCTGAACAAACAGGGATACCAGTGTCGCCGTGAGTATTACCTCAACATTGACTAAGACACAGTCCTTGCACCCCACACACTGTCACTTGGCTTTTAACCCTGTCTGTAATTTCCTTGCAGAGTGTAACGCTGCAATCCATAAGAAATGTATCGATAAAATCATCGGCCGCTGTACAGGCACTGCCACCAACAGCAGGGACACAGTGGTAAGAACTGCAGGAGCCTGACCTCTGCCAATGCTCTTGTGTGTGCACCCCCCTCCCCCCAGCAGCCCTTTGGCACACCTCGTCTCCCTCCCCCGTGCCCCTCTCCTGTAATGAAACCTAACTTTTCTATTAAGGAAATTAAAGACATGCTATTTGCATCGGGGGATAGGAATATCGAAGACGTAAAGCTAATTTGTTAAAGCTCCAAAGGTTAAAAATCCTGCTGAACAATGCAGGAATAAGGGTTAAAGTGTACACTAAACTTGTAGAGGCAATAAGTGATAGAAGTGCAGAAGGATACCGTCTCAGCTGATAGTGAGTCTACCTTTAACGGGGGTTTTCAATGAAGTCATCAATGAAGAATTAAAGTTGTTGGGAAAAAGACAAAAACATTTTCATTTGTACATTTGGCAACTAGGTTTAACCAGATGACAACAATACATAGTAAAGAGAGGAAAACAAGTGTGGATAAGGTAATGGAAAGGTAAATAGGTACTGGACTGGTGTCACTGGCAGAATTCCTCACTAATAATGGGGGGGGGGAGGCGGAATTTGCTAATGAAAAATTTAGGGACATGTGCAGAACCATGAATATAATAGTTATATATACGGCAGCAGAAAGCCCTTGTGGCAAAGGAGTGTGTGAAAGGCATCATGGTGATAGATGAGATGCTTCATAAAATTCTGGCAGATCAACCAAGCTGTAAATTAACGTCTGTCCTAGCATGGGCTGTCCATGTCAAGAGACCACTGCAGATGGTCGGGCGCTATAGTCCACATCAGTTGGTTTTTGGTAGAAATCCAAAAATTCCTTCAGTTATAAGTAATCATCCCCCAGTTTGGGAGGGAACTACGGTGAGCTGCACTTTTTCTGAGCATTTCAATGTACTGCACATGGGCATAAGGGCATTCATTAAAGCCAAAGTTTCAGAAAGAATTCGGCAAAACACAATATATAGCCATTGGAAATGACCTTCAATCAGGGAGACATGGTATCTTATAAAAGAGAAGGCCTTAGAGTGGAAAGGCCTGGGAAAGGTTATTGGCAAAGATGGTCAAACAGTCATTTTACAGCATGGGAACCAGACTATTCAGGAACACTCATTGAGGTTATTTGGCATGGACTACAAACTTGCAGATCCAGAAATGGTTATAGAAAGTGATGAGGAACCATGTACTTCTCATACCTCTATGTTGCACAATTGTGAGGACTAGATTGCTGCCATTGACAGGGTGTCTGAAGATGGACACTAATTCTGACGAACAAGATGAGGCAATTTGCATCAGAGGACAACTACCAAAAGCTAGCATTAGAGTTACATATTTGCCAAAAGGGGCCGATCGATGGAGGGATGCAACGATTATAGGTAGAGCAGAGAAAGCCACAGGAAAATACAAAAACTGGTTAAATGTACGAATTAAGAAGCAGGGGGTTAGGCCCAAGGATTGGAAACTTGAAGTACAAAAATGGAAAGCAAGAAAATGTAGTGAGAGTTCAGACAGTGGGTCTGGGAATGAACATGCCCCTAGGAAGAAATCGCAAACTGTTGAAAGAGAATCTGTTAATAGGAGGGCCAGAGCAGTAGCAGTCCAGGACAAGATAGAAGGCAAGATAGAGGACAAAGTTTAACGAGGTCAAGCAATATGGCATAGACCAGGAATGCTACAAGGAGCAGAAGCCCATGTGATCAAGAATTTTTAGTGGCTATGAAACAAATTAAAAGACAAGTTAATAAATGATGCCAAACAGCAAGAATGACACAGCTGGAGAAAATTTGGGATGAACACACAGGTGCTGGATAGGGGACAGCCTGCTCTATCACATAGATGGATTTGCATGGTAAAGGTGCTCCCAGGTGGGACTTAAAAGGTGAAGGCCAGACTAGTGGCATGAGGTTTTGAAGAAAATTGGGTAACCGAGGTATGAGAACAGATTCACCTATGGCAGGAAAGGTAATTTTGAAGATGGTCTTGGCTCTGTGAGCAAAAGATTCTTGGGAATGCAAATCATTTGATATTAAAGCTGCTTTTTTTGCAGAAAGACCAGCTTCAAAGGGAAGATTTTCTTCCCCTTCCAAAGGAGGCACCTAACACAGAAGGGACATTCTGGGAGTTAAATACATGCGTATGTGGTTTTATAGTCGCTTCCAGAGCTTGGTATTTCTCAGTGAGGCCCATTTTACTAAAATTGGGCTGTCCCCAGTTGAAAGCAGACTCTGCAATGTTTTATTGGCATCATGGAGGGAAGCTTTCAGACATCTTCATGATGCATGTAGACAACTTTTTGTGGGATGGGAGTAACAAATCTGAAAAGATTGTCATTAATGGGCTTAAAACAGAGTTCATTGGAAGTTAGACTTCTGGGGCTTTGAAATACATGGATTGAATGTCGCTTTGCATCAGCAATCCTGTTTAGAGAATGTTAATCCCATCGCAGTTAGTCACGGTAGGGCGTCACACAAAGATACAGCAGCTTCCAAAACTGAAGTGGAGGAACTGAGAAGTCTAACTGGGCAACTGAACTGGATGGGAATACAAGGCCAGATATCAGTTTTGATTTTTGATGTTTTAGAATTAAGTAATATAACGAACAATCTTAAGATTGAAGATGTTATTTGGGAAAACAAAACATTGGAAAGATTAAAAATAGAGCATTGTATCTTGAAATTCCCATCTTTGGATGATGCTAGGAATATGAAACTAATTATTTTTACTGACGTCTCTTATGCAAACCTCTGTGATGGGTTTTCAAATGCTGGAGGATTTATAATATTTCTCATGGGGGGAAAAGAGGTAAATGTTGCCCTTTGGCATGAGGAGCTAAAAAGATATAGAGAGTATTAAAGAGTACTTTGGCAGCAGAAATTCTTGCCCTTCTTAAGGCAGTAGACATGGCATTCTTTGTATCAAAGGTACTAGAAGGGATCCTATATAAAAGATGATTCAGGAACAATGCCTATTGAATGTAACATAGACAATAGGTCACTTTGGGATAATGTGCAATCTACATAGTACGTTAATGAGAAAAGATTATAAATCGATATTGTGAGTTTAAAATAAATACTAGAGAACAAGAAAATCTCCAAGCTCAAATGGGTTGATACCATCAATTGTCTGATTGTTTCACAAAAAGAGGTTCCAACTCTAAGAAATTGTTGGAGATTCTCAGAGAGATGTCTATTGATATGAAGAGCTATGAAAGAATTTTTTTAGGACATTTTTATACGTCATCTTTGTTTATTTCAAGAAAGGGAACAGGGAAGGTTGATTGCATGGAATATAAACTTTGATTGTATGATATAATTTTTTTTGATGATTGTATTACATCGCTGGGTGCATATAAAGGGGAAACGGTGCCCCTTCCGTAGCTTTGTTCAGGGCTGGGTGTCTCTGGACACGGAGCATGTGGTGTCTGCTGGTGTGCATGAGACCTTCTGTGACCAGTGAGCACCACGGGGGCTGGGGTGTGTCATTGACCCCCAGAACCATGTTTTATTTTGAGTTTGATAAGTTTCCTTTTGAGGTTTTAGATTTTAGTTGCAGCATCCCTTTAAGGGACTACCTCCTTATTTGATTTGTTCATTTATTGACTGGTTTAATTTGTTTTGGTCAAAAGAGTAAACAGCCCCTCTTCCTCGGCTATGCCGGTTGCCCTTGGAGAGGGAACACTGGGGGCTGCCAACATGCATGAGGCTTTCTGTGACTGGTGGGCATGGTGGGGGCTGAGGTGCTTCATTGACCCCCACAACAATGTTTTGATTTAATTTTGATAAGTTCCCTTTAAGATTTTAGTCCTTTGTTACAGTGCCCCTGTAAGGGGCTATCCCCTTCATTTGTTTTGTTAATTTAGATTTGCTGATTTGTTCATTTTGTTTTTACTTGAGTTTAAAGGTAATGAACGGTGGCGTTTTATGTTAGTTGTAATAAAGCCCTTTCTGGAAGAAGTTAAGGCTGCGTTCCTTTCTTTCTTACCAACTTGCAATTGGAATTTTACATGTGCCCCTCTCTTTTGGGCCCCCCCGTGCCCCTCCCCCAATTCTCCCCTCCAGCTGGTACGTTATGATTACCGTGGAGGCCAGCTGGCCAGAGTTTGGCTCTGTGTGTCTTTACAATGTCCGTGTCTTGTTCTGTGATATTTGGCTTTGCAGAATAAAGACCCTGTACCACTGTCATCGTATGATGTAAATTGTTTTACTTGTTCATGCGATGTGGTGTCGCTTGGCAAAACAAGCATTTATTAGTCCTCTAATTGCCCCTGGGAGCTGATGATGAGTGACCTTTTTCAGAACTCAGTGACTTTTTGGGTCACTTCAGAGGATCGTTAGGAATCAACACATTGTGTGTCTGGAGTCACGTGTAGGCCAGACCAGGTAAGGGCAGCAGATTTCCTTCCCTAAAGGGTATTAATGAACCAGATGGATTTTTAACAACAGCCCAGTAATTTATTGATCATCTTATGCTGTTCCTGTGTTGATACACTGTGCCCTTATGTTGCTTTACAATGTCTCTATGGTTGTACAATATCAGCAATCTGATGATGGTTGCTGTCATGATAACACTTTGTTCTCCAGTTCCAGAAGGAGCGTTTCAACATTGATGTTCCACACAGGTTTAGAGTGAACAACTACATGAGCCCAACGTTTTGTGATCACTGTGGGAGCTTGTTGTGGGGGCTGGTCAAACAAGGACTCAAATGTGATGGTGCGGCTTTCACCTGCTTCCAAAATACAGCAGATTTCTCTGTATCACACTCTGCTTCACTCAGTAAACATGTTTCTCTTCCTGCTACAGAATGTATGATGAATGTGCACCACAAATGTCAGTCCAAAGTGGCCAATCTCTGTGGAATCAACCAGAAACTGATGGCTGAGGCACTCAGCCAGATCAACATGGTAAGGAAAACCCTGGTTGCTAGAGATCTTGATGTCCAGCACCAGTTATCTATGAACATTGATTTCTAAGGCTGCAGAGAAAATCAGATTTTACATCCATATCAATTACAGTGACAGCAACAGTGGGGCAATTGTGAGACACGGCTCTGGAGACAGGGATGTGTGCCAGCTGAGGTTGAGGAGTTCACCCTCTGTCTCTCTCATGCTCTCACTGTTACTAACTGTCTCTTCTGTTTGTATGTTAGTCGGAATTATTCAGCTCAGAGAGGTGCCTGTGACAACTCTTTGCGAGAGTTATCCAATAATCCCACTTTGTCCCCCCCCCCCACTCTTTTCCCATAGTCCTTTGTATTACAATCTAACTTGCTGCATAATCATAGAATCTTAGGATCACAGCATAGTTACAGCACAAAAGGAGACAATCCAGTCAGCCGTTTCCATGCTGGCTCTCTGAAGGAGCAATTAATGCCATTCCCCTGTCTTCTCCCCTGCATATTCTTCCTTTTAAAATAATAATCCAATTCCCTTTTGTATACCTCGATTGAACCTGCCTCTCTCAGGCAGAACATTCCAGATCCTAACCACTCACTGTGTGAAAGTTTTTCCTCATGTTGCCATTGCTTCTTTTGCCAATTACTTTAAACCTGTGCCCTCTGGCTCTCTATCATTCCACCAATGGGAACACTGCCCAGAACCTTCATGGTTTTGAATACCACTATCAAACCTCCTTTCAAGCTTCTCTTCTTCAAGGAAAACAGTCCCAGCTTCTTCAATTTATCTAAATTTAACACAACTTCCTTGCTTTTGTACTCTATTCTCCTATTGATATTGTATGGTTTATTAACCACACTCTCAGCCTGTCCCGCCACCTTCAATGATTTATGCAAATATAAACCCAGGTCCCTCTGCTCCTGCACCCCCTTTAAAATTTTACCCTTTATTTTATATTGTCTTCCTGCATTCTTCCTACAAAATGAATCACTTCACACTTCTCTGCATTAAGTTTTATCTGCCACTTCTCTGCCCATTCTGACTATGTACTTTTGAAGCCCTACACTATCCTCACAGTTTGCATTGCCTGCAAGCTTTGTATCATCTGCAAATTTTGAAATTGTGCCCTGTATACTAAAGTCTAGGTTGTGAATGTACTTCAGGAAGAGCAGGGGTCAAGGTACCAATCCAAGGAACTCCACTATAAACCTTCCTCTAGTCTGAAAAACATTCATTAACCACTACTATCTGTTTCCTCTCACTCAGCCAATTTTGTATCCATGTCCCTTTAATTCCATGAGCTCTAACTTTGCTTACAAGTTTGTTGTGTGGCACTTTATCAATCGCCTTTTGGAAGTCTACATACACCACATCAACAACATAACCCTCTTTATTACCTTGTCAAAAAACTCAAGCAAGTTAGTTAAACATGATTTGCCCTTAACAAATCTATGCTGGCTTTCCTTAATTAACGTACATTTGTCCATGTGACTATTAATCCTGTCCCAAATTATTGTTTCTAGAAGTTTCCCCACCACCAAAGTTAAACTGACTGGCCTGTAGTTGCTGGCCTGTCCTTACACCCTTTTTTGAACAAGGATGTAACATTTGCAATTCTCCAGCCCTCTGGCACCACCCCTGAGTCTGAGGCAGACTGAAACATTATGGCCAGTGCCTCCTAAATTTTCTCTCTCACTTCCCAAAAATATTCTCCTCCTCTCCTGTTTGGCTCTTCTGCCAATTACCTGAACCTCTTGCCACTGGAAACTGTTTCTCCTTATTTACTCTAGTAAACCCCACTATTAAATTTCTCTTTCACAATCAGCTTCTCTAGGTACTTCACTGTTTTAGTTGAGAATAATGCTGCTCAGAGTTTTAAAATGATATTTGTGTTTCTCTCAGAAATCATCTACTCGGAGGTCCGATAGCAGTCTGCCTGAAAATTCAAACATAGGAATTTATCAGCCTTACAACAACACTAGTGGATCTGGAATTCAAAACTTGGACAGTACAGGTACCTGCGCAGATACCTTCTCCTCTGATGAAAACTTGAGAGTCAGTTGGAAGCTGGTAATGTGATTTTGTGTTGCCTACAGGCAGATTTTGTTGGCAAAAATGAAAAAAGTTAACTGTGCTGACTCCTGCTGGTGCTCCGAAGAACTGCAGCAGCTATGTGTCCACTCGGTATCATGTAAAAGTCCAATGTTATGATAGGACTGTTACTCAGTAGACAAGGTAGGGTTGGATTCACCCTCAGACGGTGGTCGGGGGTAGAGTCGGTAGTTTTGGACTTCCTAATATCAGATAAGCAGTTTGACAACATTGTGGCAGTGGCAGGGTCAAGAGAGGTGGTGGGAAGGCTGAGGTGAAAGCTGACTCCATGTGTGTAGATGTCCCCACGGGCATCATGAGGAGGAAGAGAAGAGATCTTTAGATGACTCTGGAGATGGGGCTAAGAAGGGACACTCAGGATGATTGGAAAGGGGAGAGGGCTGGAGGAAGATGGCATTGGTCAACCATGTTAAAGACAAGATGTGGTCACAGCCCCAGAACCTTGGAGCTGATTAATTGGTTTGGGAAGGTAAAACCTGAGATGGGCATGGATTTGGGAGGTGAGAACACGAACATGAAGTTGGAGATGGGGTGATAGTATGCAAGGGCTAAGGGAGCAAGGGTGTTTTTTTTGAGGAGGGGGGTGATTTACATAGAAATCACAATGCAGAAACAGGCCATTCAGCCCAACCAACGGATGTTACTGTTTGACCTCCACAAGATATCGGGAGCAGGGCAGGATTTTTTTTTATTATTATTTCTTGGGATGTGGGTGATACTGGCAAGGCCAGCATTTGTTGTCCATCCCTAATTGCCCTTGAACTGAGTGGCTTGCTGAGCCATTTCGGAGGGCAGGGCAGTTAAGAGCCTACCACATTGCTGTGGATCTGGAGTCACTTGTTCACAGATTTCTTCACCTAACCAGATGGGTTTTTAAGACAATCGATGATAGTTTCATGGTCACCATTGCTGAGACTAGCTTCCAATTCCAGATTTTTTATTCATTGATTAAATTTATGAATTGAATTTAAATTCCACCAGCTCCTCTGCTGAGACCAGACCTCTCGATCTCTAGTCCAGTGACATTATCACTATACCAGCATCTCCCCTGTTAGTGGTTTATGAGAATGGGGTCAAGGGAGGGGAAGTTCGTTCGCATGGATGAGACAAATAAATTGGGGGCGAAAGGGCTCCATATCATAAGATGAAATTGTTAGTTAGGAACATGCCTGTCCACATGAGAGTACGGAGAAGCTCATGTGTGCACCTCCGCATGCAGATGTAGTGTAGTGGTATTGTCACTGGACTGCTAATCCAGAGACCCAGGTTAATGCTCTGGGGACCTGGGTTTAAATCCCACCACAGCAGATGGTGGAATTTGAATTCAATAAATATCTGGAATTAAAAGTCTGATGATGACCATGAAACCATTGTCTAAAAACAAAAAAACTGCAGATGCTGGAAATCCAAAACAAAAACAGAATTACCTGGAAAAACTCAGCAGGTCTGGCAGCATTGATGCTGCCAGACCTGCTGAGTTTTTCCAGGTAATTCTGTTTTTGTTTTGGATTTCCAGCATCTGCAGTTTTTTTGTTTTTATCTCTGTGTTTAATTAGACTGCCACTGCTCTTCAAGAAATGCCTATCTCCTTGAAGAAGTTCTGTTCCTCTCTGCGACAAGATTTCCGTATCTCTCTGTTGCCTTGTTCACCTTCCTTGCTTTCCATTTCTCTCCTGGTGTTTGACAAGTTGTTTACTAAAACCCGCTTTCACAGCCATATCTCCTTTCTCAGTGACTGTCTCCATCTCCGACTTACCCCACGTGGATTTCAACTGAAATTCCACCCCTCATGTTTCGAACCCACCCAGGATTACAGGTATCTCCGGGACATAAAACATTTCTCGGACTGCTGTTCCCGTCATATTCTGAAATCCACACTCAGTGCCATGCGCTGCCATATGAACACACTCGACCTCTCCCTCCAGCAGCACCGCCGTACCCTTTTTCAAAGCTGCGCGTGCCCCCAGTTTCATTTTATCCTTCGGCTCATCCAACGCCTCAACAAGAAACTTTTTCTCTTTCTCTCAAGTGCTAAGGAACGCAAGCTCCAACAAATCATCGACACCAACACCCATCGAGGACCCTCCACCCCTGCCTGTCCCTCCGTCCCCACCCTTTCTTCCAATCCCAACCCCAACCGTGTATTCACTATACCCCCTGACCTTCCCCTCTCCGATGCTGAACGTTCAGTGCTCAGCAAAGGACTTAGTTTCGTACCCTTACGCCCTCACCTCAATGAATTTCGGGCTCGGCATGATACTGAACTCTTCTTCCGCCGTCTTCGTCTCCGGGCTCACTTCTTTGGGCAGGAGTCCTCTCCCAGTTCAACGGATCCTTTTACCCATCTCCAATATTCTCCCTCCACCTGGACCCCTCCCTCTGGATTCTTACCTTCTCTCGATCTTTTCATTGAGAACTGTCGGCGCGACATTAGTCGTCTCAATTTCTCTGCTCCTCTCACCCATTCTAACCTGTCTCTCTCTGAACTTACTGCACTCCATTCTCTCAGGTCCAACCCTGACATTGTCATCAAACCCGATGACAAGGTTGGTGCTGTTGTTGTCTGGCGCACTGACCTCTACCTCACGGAGGCTGAGCGTCAACTCGCAGACACTTCCTCCTACCTCTCCCTGGACCATGACCCCACCACTGAACATCAAGCCATTGTTTCCAGGACTGTCACTGACCTCATCTCCTCTGGGGATCTCCCTCCCACAGCTTTCAACCTGATAGTCGCCCAACCTCGGACGGCCCACTTCTATCTCCTACCCAAAATCCACAAACAGAACTGCCCCGGTAGACCAATCGTGTCAGCTTGCTCCTGCCCCACAGAACTCATTTCTCGTCATCTTGACTCCCTTCTCTCTCCCTTTGTCCAGTCCCTTCCCACCTACATCCGTGATTCCTCTGACACCTTATGTCACATCAACAATTTCCAGTTCCCTGGCCCCAACCGCTTCCTCTTCACCATGGATGTCCAATCCCTCTACACCTCCGTCCCCCACCAGGATGGTCTGAGGGCCCTTAGCTTCTTCCTCGAACAGAGGCCCGAACAATCCCCATCCACCACTACTCTCCTCCGTCTGGCTGAACTTGTTCTCACGCTGAACAATTTCTCCTTCAACTCCTCTCACTTCCTCCAAATAAAAGGTGTGGCTATGGGTACCCGCATGGGCCCCAGCTATGCCTGTCTCTTTATGGGGTATGTGGAACATTCCTTGTTGCAGTCCTACTCCGGCCCCCTTCCACAACTCTTTCTCCGGTACATCGATGATTACTTCGGTGCTGCTTCATGCTCTCGTCAGGACTTGGAAAAATTTATTAATTTTGCTTCCAATCTCCACCCTTCCAACATTTTCATGTGGTCCATCTCTGACACTTCCCTTCCCTTCCTTGACCTCTCTGTCTCAATCTCTGGTGATAGACTATCCACCAATATCCATTACAAACCCACCGACTCCCACAGCTATCTCGACTACAGCTCCTCACACCCCGCTTCCTGTAAGGACTCCATCCCATTCTCTCAGCTCCTTTGCCTCCGTCGCATCTGTTCCGATGATGCTACCTTCAAAAACAGTTCCTCTGACATGTCCTCCTTCTTCCTTAACCGAGGTTTTCCACCCACGGTCGTTGACAGGGCCCTCAACCGTGTCCGGCCCATCTCCCGCGCATCCGCCCTCACGCCTTCTCCTCCCTCCCAGAAACATGATAGGGTCCCCCTTGTCCTCACTTATCACCCCACCAGCCTCCGCATTCAAAGGATCATCCTCCGCCATTTCCGCCAACTCCAGCATGATGCCACCACCAAACACATCTTCCCTTCACCCCCCTCATCGGCATTCCGTAGGGATCGCTCCCTCCGGGACACCCTGGTCCACTCCTCCATCACCCCCTACTCCTCAACCCCCTCCTATGGCACCACCCCATGCCCACGCAAAAGATGCAACAGCTGCCCCTTCACTTCCTCTCTCCTCACCGTCCAAGGACCCAAACACTCCTTTCAAGTGAAGCAGCATTTCACTTGCATTTCCCCCAACTTAGTCTACTGCATTTGTTGCTCCCAATGTGGTCTCCTCTACATTGGAGAGACCAAACGTAAACTGGGCGACCGCTTTGCAGAACACCTGCGGTCTGTCCGCAAGAATGACCCAAACCTCCCTGTCGCTTGCCATTTTAACACTCCACCCTGCTTTCTTGCCCACATGTCTGTCCTTGGCTTGCTGCATTGTTCCAGTGAAGCCCAACGCAAACTGGAGGAGCAACACCTCATCTTCCGACTAGGCACCTTACAGCCTTCCAGACTGAATATTGAATTCAACAACTTTAGGTCGTGAGCTCCCTCCCCCACCCCCACCCCCTTTCTGTTTCCCCCTTCCTTTTTTTTTCCAATAAATTATAAAGATTTTCCTTTTCCCACCTATTTCCATTATAAAAAAAAACACCCCCACTAGAGCTATACCTTGAGTGCCCTACCATCCATTCTTAATTAGCAGATTCGTTTAGATAATATCACCAACTTTAACTTTAACACCTATGTGTTCTATTGTACTATTGTCGTTGACATCTTTTGATGATCTGCTCCTATCACTGCTTGTTTGTCCCTACAACCACAGCCCCCCTCCACTTCTCTCTCTCTCTCTCTCTCTCTCTATCTCTCCGCCCCCCACACACACACCTTAAACCAGCTTATATTTCAACTTTTTCTTGGACTCGAACTCAAGTTCTGTTGAAGGGTCATGAGGGCTCGAAACGTCAACTCTTTTCTTCTCCGCCGATGCTGCCAGACCTGCTGAGTTTTTCCAGGTAATTCTGTTTTTGTTATGAAACCGTTGTCGATTGTTGTAAAAACCTACCTGGTTCATTAATGTCCTTTAGGGGAGGAAATCTGCTACCGTTACCTGGTCTGGCCTACATGTGACTCCAGACCCAGTTGACTCTTAAAAATGCCTTCTGAACAAGGGCAACTAGGGATGGGCAATAAACGCTAGCCACCGATGCCCACATCCCACGACCAAATGAAAAAAAAATTCTTGACATGTGCTTACCTGCTGAGTGAGTAGTGCTTCCTGGGCTCAACACACAGGAACTGAGGTAGATCTTTGACTTTGCATTAAATCTGAACAGCTGCAGCCTCCTTCTACTTCTGCTTTAGTTGTGTCACTATCACAGATTGGTATTCTGACAATATTTGCCCCTACCCCATAAACTGAGGCCCTATCTGCCCTCTCAGGTGGACATAAAAGATCCCATTGCATTATTTCAGAGAAGGCCAGAGAAGTTCTCCCCTAAGTCCTGACCAATATTTATCCCTCAACCTGCAAACCTAACCTGGTCATCATTATCATGTTGCTGTTTGTTGTGTGCAAATTAGGTGCCACATTTCCTACATTAAAACAGTGACTACATTTCAAAAATACTTCATTGTGAAGTGTTTTGGGACATTCTGAGATGGTGAAAGGTGCAATAGAAATGCAGATTTTTCTTCCAGTGTGCCTGGTTGTGTCTATTTCTAGTGTTGCCAATCTTGGGCAGCTAATGGGTGAATGTTTGCAGAATGCAAATCCAACTCGCCGCCTCTGCAGCCAGAAGAGCAGTTTAAAAAGGCTCAGAGAGCGGGAGAGAGACTTCATAATAAGCTCAAAAAGGAGAGGAGATGATTGAGTGACAGGTGAGTAAACAATTTATATAAAGTTTAAGATATGTCAGTGCAGCTCGGCCATGTGGAATGTGCATCCTGCAGGATGTGGGAAGTCATGCAGGCGCAAAGTGCCCTCGATGACCTTATCTGCAGGACGTGTCACCAGCTGCAGAAACTTGAGCTCCGGGTTGTGGAACTGGAGCAGCAGCTGGATTTACTGTGGTGCACCTGCAAGGCTGAGGATTGTAGCGATGGGACTTTGAGAGGTGGTCACACCGCATCCGAGTACCACATAGGCAGAGAGGGAATGGATGACCAGCAGAATATCTAAAGGAAACAGGTAGCTAGTGCAGGAATCCCCTGAGGCTATCTCGCTCTCTAACTGCTTTTTTCCATTTTGGATACTGATGAGTGAGATGGTTCCTCAGACGGCTTTAGCAAGAGCCAAGTCTGTGGCATCACGGGTGGCTCAGCTGCACAGGAGGGGAGGAGGAAGTGTGGAAGTCCTATAGTAGTAGGGGATTATACAGTTTGGGGAGCAGACGGGCCATTTATGCAGCTATAAATGTGACTCCAGGATGGTATGTTGTCTGCCTGGTGCCAGGGGCAAGGATGTCACAGAGTAGCTGCAGGACATTGTTTTGGGGGAGCATGAACCAGTGACATAGGCAAAGGCATGAGACCCTGAAAACAGATTTTAGGGAGTTAAGAAGGAAATTAAAAAGCAGGACCTCAGGAGCAGTAATCTCAGGGTTACTCCCAGTGCCATGTGCTAGTGAGTATAAGAATAGGAAGATTGAGCAGTTCAACACGTGACTGGAGAAATGGAGGAGGGAAGGTTTTAGATTTCTGTGGCACTGGGATCAGTTCTGGGGCAAGAAGGCCTGGGACTAGTGTCCATGTGAGGAGTTTGCTAGTGCTGTTGGGGAGATTTAAACTTGATTGGCAGGAGGATGGGAACCTGGGGTAAATTCAGCATGCAGAGGAGAAAAACTGGCAGGGAGAAGTAGTAAAGTGTTAACTGATGATGAGGATGTATCAGAGAGTAGTATCAAGGTAAATAGAATACTTGGAGAATTTGATAGAACTAGAGTAAACTATAGTAAGTTATTAGATGGGGTCAGAGTAAGGGGGAAAGTTAAAACTCCTAAATCAGGAGTAATGTGCATGTGTGTGAATACACGGAGTGTGGTTAATAAGATTGGTGAACTGTAGGCACAGGTCAACAAATGGAGTTATGTTTTTTTTTGCTATAATAGAGACCTGGCTCAAAGAAGGGCAGTACTGGGTGTTAAATATTCCTGGATACTAGGTGTTTAGGAGAGACAGGAAAGGAAGAAAAGTGGCTAGAGTGACAATGTTGATTAAGGGTGATATTACAGTTCTGGAGAGAGAGGATGTTCCAGAGAGGTCAAGGACAGAGTCTCTCTAGCTATAGGTAAGGAATGAAGAAGGTGCAATAACGTTGATTGGTGTAGTATATAGACCACCAACTAGCAGAAGGGATGTAGAGAAACAAATTTGCAAAGAAATTACAGAGAGATGTAAGAATTATAGAACAATTATAATGGGGGACTCACCTCTGCCCCCTGACTCTCTTGAAATTTGGGGATGTTACTTGTGTCTTCCACCGTGAAGAATTTGCCCTGCAATTTGAGAGGAAAAAGCTGGAATCAGATGTAACGGTATTACAGTTGAATAAAGGCAACTACAGAGGCATGAGGGAGGAGCTGGCCAGAAATGACTGGAAGATGAGCCTAGCAGGAAAGACAGTGGAACAGCAATGGCAGGAGTTTCAGGGAGTAATTTGGGAGACACAGCAAAAATTCATCCCTAGGAAGAAGAAGCATACTAAAGGGAGGACGAGGCAACCATGGCTGACGAGGGAAGTCAGGGACAGCATAAAAAGCACGCAATGCGGTGAAGAGCAGTGGGAAAGCAGGGAATTGGGAAGCCTACAAAGACCAACAGAGGACAACTAAAAAAGAAATAAGGAGGGAGAAGATTAAATATGAGGGTAAACTAGCCAGTAATATAAAAGAAGATTGCAAGAGTTTTTTTAGATATATAAAGGGTAAGAGAGAGGAAAAAGTGGACATTGGGCCACTGGAAAATGACGCTGGAGAAGTAGTAGTAGGGAACAAAGAAACGGCGGAGGAACTGAATAGGTACTTTGCGTCAGTCTTCACGGTGGAAGACACGAGTAACATCCCCAAAGTTCAAGAGAGTCGGGGGGCAGAGGTGAGTATGGTGGCCATTACCAAGGAGAAGGTGCTAGGAAAACTGAAAGGTCTGAAGGTGGATAAATCACCTGGACCAGATGGATTACACCCCAGAGTTCTGAGGGAGATAGCTGAAGTGATAGTGGAGGCATTAGTGGTGATCTTTCAGGAATCACTCGAATCAGGAAGGGTCCCAGAGGACTGGAAAATTGCTAATGTAACCCCCCTGTTTAAGAAGGGAGTGAGGCAAAAGACAGGAAATTACAGGCCGATTAGCCTGACCTCGGCCGTTGGTAAGATTTTAGAGTTCATTATTAAGGATGAGATTTCAGAATACTTGGAAGTGCATGGTAAAATCCGTCAAAGTCAGCATGGTTTCATCAAGGGGAGGTCATGCTTGACAAAGCTGTTAGAATTCTTTGAGGAGGTAACGAGTAGGTTAGACAAAGGAGAGCCAATGGATGTTATCTACTTGGACTTCCAGAAAGCCTTTGACAAGGTGCCACACAGGAGGCTGCTCAGTAAGATAAGAGCCCATGGTGTTAGAGGCAAGGTACTAGCATGGATAGAAGATTAGCTGTCTGGCAGGGGGTAGAGAGTGGGGATAAGGGGGTCCTTCTCAGGATGGCGGCCGGTGACTAGTGGAGTTCCGCAGGGGTCAGTGTTGTGTCCACAATTTTTCACTTTATACATTAATGATCTAGATGAAGGAACTGAGGGCATCCTGGCTAAGTTTGCAGATGATACAAAGATAGGTGGAGGTACAGGTAGTATTGAGGAGGCGGGGAGGCTGCAGAAGGATTTGGACAGGTTAGGAGAATGGACAAAGAAGTGACAGATGGAATACAATGTGTGAGGTCATGCACTTTGGTAGAAAGAATAGAGGCATAGACTATTTTCTAAATGGGGAGAGAATTCAGAAGTCTGGAGTGCAAAGGGACTTGGGAGTGCTAGTCCAGGATTCTCTTAAGGCTAACTTGCAGGTAGTTAGGAAGGCAAATGCAATGTTGGCATTTATTTCGAGAGGACTAGAATATAAAAGCAGGGATGTGCTGCTGAGGCTTTAATAAGGCTCTGGTCAGACCACATTCAGAATATTGTGAGCAATTTTGGGCCCCGTATCTCAGGAAGGATGTTCTGGCCCTGGAGAGGGTCCAGAGGAGGTTCACGAGAACGATCCCAGGAATGAAAGGCTTAACATATGAGGAACGTTTGAGGACTCTGAGTCTATACTTGTTGGAGTTTAGAAAGATGAGGGGGGATCTGATTGAAACTTACAGAATACTGGAAGGCCTGGATAGAGTGGACGTGGGGAAGATGTTTCCATTAGTAGGAGAGACTAGGACCCGAGGGCACAGCCTCAGAGTAAAGGGAAGATCTTTTAGAACAGAGATGAGGAGAAACTTCTTTAGCCAGAGAGTGGTGAATCTATGGAATTCATTGCCACAGAAGGCTGTGGAGGCCAGGTCATTGAGTGTATTTAAGATCGAGCTAGATAGGTTCTTGATTGGTAAGGGGATCAAAGGTTACGGGGAGAAGGCGGGGGAATGGGGTTGAGAAACTTATCAGCCATGATTGAATGGCGGAGCAGACTCGATGGGCCGAATGGCCTAATTTCTGCTCCTATGTCTTATGATCTTATGGTCTTGTATGTGGAGGCAGGAGAAGTAGCGGAGATGTTAAGTGAGTACTTTGCACCTGTCTTTGCAAAGGAGGAGGATGGTGCCCAGGCTGAAGTGAGGGAGGAGGTAACTGGTGCATTTGAGGAATTTACAATTGAGGAGGAGAAGGTGTCAGAAAGGCTATCTACTTAAAATTGATAAGGTACCAGCACCGGATGAGATGCATCTAAGGATATTGAGGGAAGGTGAAAGTGGAAATTTCAAAGGCACTGGTGATTACCTTCCAGTCTTCCTTAGACACAGGTGGTCCCAGAGAATTGCAAATGTTACACCCTTGTTCAATAAGGGGTGCAAGGATAAAGCCAGCAACTACAGACCAGCCAGTTTAACTTCAGTGGTAGGGAAACTTCTGGAAACAATGGCTCGGGACAAAATTAATAGTCACTTACAAACAAGTGCAGGATAATTAAGGAAAGCCAGCAGGGATTCATTATGGGAAAATCATGTTTAATTAACTTGGTGGGGTTTTTTGAGGAGGTAACAGAAGATGGATAAGGACACTGCTGTTGATGTGTATATGGATTTTCAAAAGGCATCTGATAGAGTGCCATACAATAGACTTGTGAGCAAAATTCAAGTTCATGGAATAAAAGGGAAAGTAGGCACTTGGATAAGGCATTGACTGATTGACAGGAAACAGAGTCATGATAAATGGTTGTTTTTCAGATTGGAGGAAGGTTTGTAGTGGAGTTCCCCAGGGGTCAGTGTTGGGACTCTTGCTCTTCTTGATATATATTAATGACCTAGACTGTGGTGTTCAGGACATGATTTCAAAATTTGTGGATGATACGATGATTGGAAATGTTGTTAACTGTGATGAGGATAGTCTTGAACTTCAAAAGGACACAGACATGTTGGATTGGGCAGACAAGTGGCAGATGAAGTACAATGCTGAGAGGTGATTTATTTTAGCAGGAAGAATGTGGAGAGACAGTATAAAATAAAGGGAGAATCTCTAAATGAGATGCAGGAACAGAGGGACCTCAGTGTATACATACATAAGTTATTGAAGATGGCAGGGCATGTTGAGAGAGTTAATAAAGTAAATGGTATCTTAGGTTTTATTAACAGGGGCATTGAGTACAAGAGTAAGGAGGCCATGTTAAACTTGTATATGACACTAGTTAGGCCTCATGTGGAGTACTGCGTCTAGTTCTGGGCACCATATTTGAGGAAGGGTGTGAAGGCATTAGAGACAGTACAGAGGAGGTTCACAGAATGATTCCCAGGATGAAGAACTGTAGCTATGAGGATAGTTTGGAGATTGTTTTCCTTGGAGAAAAGAAGGCTGAGTGGAGACTTGATAGAGATATTCAAGATCCTGAGGGGTATGAACAGGGTAATAGTAAGAAACTGTTCCCACTCAAGAGAACATCAAGAACTAGAGGGCACGGATTCAAAATAATGGGCAAACAGAGTAGAAATGATGTGAGGAAAAACTTTTTCACCCAGAGAGTAGTTGGAGTCTAGAACGCGCTCCCTGAGAGGGTGGTGGAGGCAGGTTCGATCGAGGTATTCAAAAGAGAATTTGATTGCTACCTGAAAAGAGAGAATGTGCAAGGTTACGGGGATAAGGCAGGGGAGTGGGAGTAGGTAGAATGCTCTTTCAGAGAACCAATGCAGACTCTATGGGCCAAATGGCTGCCTCCTGCAATGTAAAGATTCTGTGATTTTGAAATAATTGTTTAAATATTATTGCCTGGAGGCTATGTTGGGCCATGCTGGGGTCATGTCGACTCACCTCTGCCCCATAGAGGGGTTTGGAATTTCTGACACTTTGCTGTGATCTCATTTCCTTCCCCACTGGCACTGCCACTAACTATAACTGTTAAAGGGAGAAATGGACAAATTTTAGCTGCAAGGTGTTCCTGGTTTTTCTCCCCTCCTGTTAATACCACTGTTCCTGATGAACACCAGCAGGATTTCTGCCTGGTTTGGCTGGGCTCAAAGATGCCATTAACGAATCAGCTACTGATATTCCCATGCGATTGACAATGTGCTTAATGTGTAACTGTCCAGTTTGCAGCGTTCAGCCAGACTGGTGTTCACAGCCTGACCTTTGCCTGTTTTCAGACAGTAACCAATATGGCAAGTTGTGGGAGGATGGCTCACCGAAACCACCCCAGCGAGGACCCAGCCTACGCCCTGATTCAATGAGGAAACTGACCATTGAGAACTTTACTCTTCATAAAGTGCTGGGCAAAGGAAGCTTTGGAAAAGTGAGATTGGCTCTAGGATCTTTAATACGGGTTTTATCTCTTTGTTGTGAGACAAAGCTGTTTCTCTCCAGCCCAGGCCAGGGACTGAACCCCTCCTTGTTCATGTGCCTTCCCCCAGTGAGGGTAAATCTTACTCTCAATTCTCTCCTTTCCCTCCTGGTTGTGGTTTGAGTTCCAGCTGCTTAGTCCTATCCCTGGAGAAGCCAATTGGTGACATTGCGAAGAGCATCACAGATGAACCTACAGTCTGCCTACAGCATCTTCTACTTTGTGCCTTGGGAGCAGCAACAGATACCCAGAGGCTGAGCTAAAAGAGCACACACTTGTGATGAGCCTCAACCTTCCAGACTGCTGGTTCCAGTACCACAGCATGTGGTGCAGGTACAGAAGGAGTCCATCACTACCTGCCCTCTCTTTGGGAAGCTGCACCTCCAATCGCAGTCCCATAGAATTGTCCAATTCTCTCAAATTTCCTTCAAATATTTTTCCACTTCTCAAAATGTCTGGGTTTGTGTTTCCTGCAGCATTTCAATAAGTTTATGTCTTTGAGTTGCCAATTTAACCAACCAGTGGAAATTAGTTTTTCACCTTTACCTCCTAGAATACCTCTATCATTTTTTTTGTTCTAATGAAAATCACCAGGTTTTTCTGCTATGACTGTCGCTGGGAATATCCAAGTGAATCTCTCCCTCCTGAGCATTCGCTTTATATTTCTGTGAACTTTCTATATTGCCTCCACTGTAATTAGCCTCTTTATCTATCTATGAGTATGTTCACTATTTCTGCTGCTGTTGATTTAACCCCACCCTCCTCCTGTTCGCTAAACCTCAAATTTTTCTCAAAGCAGCTCTGAGCAATTCCATGCTTTGAATTGGGGATTTTAATGAAATAGAGCACCTCAAACATCAAACAATAAAACATTAAAGCAAATGGTGATCAAAATTGAAACATGAGCTCGTAACGAAAGCTCAAAGGAAACTCTTTGATTACAGATTTCTCCACCGTTACATTAACAGATTACTGTACTCATAGTTTGCAATGTTTGTTTACTGAATTTACAATTTACTGTTTGTTTCCTGTACTCATAGTTTGCCATGTGTTTGTTCACTGTATTCACTGCAGTTTACTATGCATTTGGGAATTACTGTATTCACTACAGTTCAATGTTTGCTGATGACTGTACTCACCATGGTTTACCATGTGTTTGGTGATTTCTTTACTCACCGTGGGTTAGTGCATGTGTACTTGCCGATTTACCAGGTTCTTATTTTGGTTGCAGGTGCTACTCGCAGAGTTGAAGGGAAAGGGCGAGTTCTTTGCTGTGAAAGCGCTGAAGAAGGATGTGGTTTTAATGGATGATGATGTGGAATGTACGATGGTGGAGAAACGGGTTCTGGCCCTGGCCTGGGATAATCCATTCCTCACCCACCTCTACTCAACCTTTCAAACCAAGGTATCAAATCACCACAAATCGAGAGAAATCCTTAATGGGGAAACCTGGAACCAGGCATGGTGAGGAGAGGAAATGAGGCAAGATTGTTGTCATTGGTCACTGTGTCAGAAGAACATTAGAGGGAAAAGGTTAATGTTGACAGCTCTTGTGTGGAGGCTTGTGGAGCTGATTGGCTGCCTCCTGTGCTGATATTTGGTAGTTGTACAGTAAACCAGGTAACTTGGGGAAAATGTTCAAAGGTGATTTACATCCAATGAACAGATCTAGCCACAAATTACAATCCACACTGGAACAGGCCAATTGAGGCCATCTCTGTCAGTGTTAGAACCCACTACCTGAGATCCCTCTCTCTGCATCTAGCCCAAATGGGCTGAATGGCTTCTCCTGGATTTGCAATAGCTGCTGGTGTTGGGGGAAATATTGACTGAGTGGGGGTCTCAGTGGAGGGTGTTTTTCATTTTTTCTTGGTATCTGGGCGTCACTGACAAGATTTGTTGCCCATCCCTAACAGAGTGGCTTGCTAGGCCATTTCAGAAGCAACCCCATTGCTGTGGTTCTGGAGTCACGTGTAGGCCAGACCAGGTAAGGACGGCAGATTTCCTTCCCTAAAGGGCATTATGAACCAGATGGATTTTTACAACAATCAATGCTAGTTGTCATGGTCCCTATTACTGAGACGAGCTTTATAGTCCAAATTTATTAATTGAATTTAAATTCCACCAACTGTTGTATGGGATTTGAACCCATGTTTCCAGAGCATTAGCCTGGGCCTCTGGATAACTATTCCAGTGACATTATCACTATGCTACCATCTGAACAGGTTTATTCTGTTTGCTGGGTTTACAGTGGATTGCAGACAGTGAAACAGTGAAATTACACCCAGTGTATTGGGGATCTGAAAGTTGTGTTTTGTTTTCATGGGCAGGAGCATCTGTTCTTTGTTATGGAATATTTGAATGGTGGCGACCTGATGTTCCACATTCAGGAAAAAGGACGTTTCGATCTGTACCGAGCGACGTAAGTCAATCCTCTCCCTACAGGAGGTTCACTGGCACCAAGTGAAGCCAGAGCACCTTGACCTCCCTCCTCCTCCTCACCACGACTCTACCCCTGCCGCCCCCTTTGTCTGGCCCCCCTCTTCACCCCTCCCCAACGCATTCTCCGGCGGGGTGGCGCTCCCGGTGCGCGGGTCCTTGTAGCAGTCTGGATTTTGTGCTCACATCTTTGGGTTGGGGTTTGACCTCACAATAGTTTTACTCAAAGGTGAGAGAATGAGAACTGAGCCAGGCTTGATCATTACTGAGTTGAGTCTGCAGATGAGTGGCCCTGCAGAACCTGTAGTCTAAATGATTCAATGGAATTGGCTGTATAACAAAATGGTTTGTTTTTTATCCTACAGATTTTATGGAGCAGAAATAATCTGTGGATTGCAGTTTCTGCACTCAAAGGGGATTATTTACCGGTGAGTGCTGGGATTATTCAGTGAGTTCCAGGACACCCTATACTTCGTCACTTAGCTTTGGAAAGAGTTGGTGAGACTTCTTCCTGGTTTAGTGGGAATAGGGCCGAGTGAGTTTGAAGTGGGTCTCGTGCACAAGTTAAACTTGGAGGGGGCATAAAGGAAGATAGGAGAAAAATGCGAGTTCAGGGCTAGGGCAGGGGGATCTTTAGAAGAAGTTTGGCCAAGTGGGCTAATGAAAGCTGATTGGATTGTCTCGATCTTAGTGACAAAGAAATTCATGTGCTCCTTGCACTTATTGTTGGAGGTAAAGGTAAAGAAGACTGGAGAGAGGGGTTTAAAGAGGCAGTTTACAGTAGAAGCAGGGGAGTGTTTATCTTTGCATTTCAGAGTGATCCTGGAATAGTAAGCACTGTTAATGACGAGCGGAATCTGCTGCGGTTTGTGGACCAGCCAGACCTGGCAGTGGATGGCTACACCAGTTGTCTGCCAGGTACTTTCAAGTGTGCCCCCTTTGGACTTAAGATAATGGAGCTGAGGGTCGTACCGGAGGTGATTTGTGTTTTGGGAGGATAAGAGGGAGTAAACTGAGGAGGGCGAACATGATGAGTTGAAATGAGGCTGATATCAGCAAGGGTGAGGAGTTGTTTAATACACAGAGAGGAAAGCAGTGGAATTATCTGAGAAAATTAACATCGTACTTGGGTGGTTGTAGGGAGCGAGAGTTTTAAATGAGTGGTGAGGGTTGCATCAAGTGGAGTGCCACAGGGCTCAGTGCTGGGGCCTCAGCTATTTACAATTTATATCAATGACTTGGATGAAGGGACTGAATATATAGTTGCAAAATTTGCTGATGACACAAAGATAGGTAGGAAAGTAAGTTGTGAAGAGGACATAAGGAGTGCAGCTCTCACAACACTCAAGAAGCTCAACAGCATCCAGGACAAAGCCGCCTGCTTGATCATCCCATCCATCACCTTAAACCATTCCTTCCACCACTGACGGACAGTAGCAGCAATGTACCACCTACAAGGTTCACTGTAGAAACTCACCAAAGCTCCTTTGACAGCTCCTTCTAAACTCAAGACCCCTACCTTGAAGGGAAAGGGCAGCAAATGCATGGGAATACTCCCACCTGGAAGTGCTCCTCCAAGTCACTCATCATCCTGACTTGGAAATATATTGCCGTTCCTTCACTGTCACTGGGTCAGAATCTTGGAACTCCCTCCCTAACAGCACTGTGGGTATACCTACACCACATGGACTGCAGCGATTCAAGAAGGCAGTTCACCACCACCTTCTCAAGGGCAACCAGGGATGGACAATAAATGCTGGCCCAGCCAGTGACACTCTCATCCCATGAATGAAGAAAAAAGTTCTCTTGCAGCCCCACAGCCCTCTTGGGACCTCTACACTCTTCTTATTCTGGCCTCTTGAACACCCCTGATTTTAAATTCTCAACAGTTGGCAGCCATGCCTTTTAGTTGCCTGGGCAAAAACTCTAGAACTCACTCACTAAACTGCTCTGTCTCTATCTCCACCTCCTCTTAAGATGCTGCTTATGATCTTCCCCTGACCAAGCTTTTGGTCATGTATCCTCTTATGCGACGCAGTGCCAAAGTTTGCTTTAGAATGCTCCTGAGATGTGCCTTTGTTTCATTATGTTAAAGGTGCTATATAAATACATAAGAACCAAAGAAATTGGAGCAGGAGTTGACTACATGGCTCCTCAAGCCTCCTCATGGCTGATTTTTCTGGCTCCAATAGGCTTTCCTGCCCGCTCCCCATATCCCTTCATTCCCTGAAAGATCAAAAACCTGTCTTACCTCAGCCTTCCATACATTCAGCTTTGGAACCCATACCCTCTGGGATAGAGAATTTCAAAGATTCACAGCCCAGTTGGTGAAGAAATTTCTCCTCATCTCAGCCCTAAATCATCAGCCCCTTATCCTAGATTCCCCAGTCAGGAGAAACAGCCTTAGCATCTACTCTGTCAAACCCCTTCAGAATCTTGTGTGTTTCAATGAGATCACCTCTCAATCTTTTAAACTTCAGAGAGTACAGGGTCCATTTACTCAGCCTTTCATCATAGGCCAAACCTCTTATCCCAGTGATCAATCTAATGAACCTCTGCTGAACTGATGGCAGTGCAAGTCTATCATTTCTTAAGTATGGGGACCAAAACTGCTCATAGTACTGTATGAGCTCTCACCAAAACCCTGTACAATTGTAGCCTTCCTGATTGCCTGCTGTACCTGCATGCTAAATTTGTGTTTCTTGTACAAATATACCCAGTTCTGTCTGAACATCAAAATTGGAGTTTCAGGCTTCTTAAAAAATATTTTATTTTTCTATTTTTATTACCAAAGTGAATAGCCGGACACTTCAGATAAGTTGTTGGTCTAAATTGCTTAATCTACAAAATGAGGTTCCAGATTGCTAGTGACAGGGTACCAAACTGATCTTGGTCTTTTGGTGCAGGGATCTCAAACTGGACAACGTGATGTTAGACAAGGATGGACACATCAAAATAGCTGATTTTGGAATGTGCAAGGAGAATGTGTTCGGGGAAAACAGAGCTACCACTTTCTGCGGAACCCCAGACTACATCGCACCTGAGGTCAGTGCCTCACCATGTCAAATATGAGCCCAGCTGCTTCTTCCTCACATTCCAGAGGTTCCCAGAGAGCACAGCTGGAGCAGTGTTGCTTTTGGGATCTGCACTATTATTTGTGACCATTGTTCTGTCTCTCGCACTCTCTGGCTCTCGCACTGGGTCCCTCGTGCATGTACGTCTGCTTCGGCTCATGCACCCAAGGACCTGGTACCTCGCCCCTGCAGGGGGAAGGGGTTCTCTCGTGTTCACAAGTGGGTGGGGTCGGGGGTTCCTCCCTTACTGGGGAGGGCTGTCTGTTTCCTTGCCCTCATGGAGCGGAGGGGGCTGCCTGTCATCGCCTCCTCCTGCCTCTCTCTGGCTCTGTCTGTCACTCTCTGGCTCTAGCACACTCTGGATTTTGATTCTGTTTCCTGTCCTGACAGATTTTACTGGGTCAGAAATACACGTTCTCAGTTGATTGGTGGTCATTTGGGGTGCTGCTGTACGAGATGCTGGTTGGTCAATCGCCATTCCATGGTGATGATGAGGATGAGCTGTTTGAGGCAATCAGAGTGGACACTCCGCATTATCCGCGCTGGATCACCAGAGAATCAAAGGACATCCTGGAAAAAGTACGTACTGGAACATTCTATCAATTCTACTCAAAGGACTGAGGTCTCAATACTGATTTGACCAGGTCGTCTGATCAGCCAATCTAGAGGCTGGCCCGAGTGTGTCCTGGTGATTGTGTGTGACAAGTTGGGGTCACTGTGTGCACTGAATCCATGGATGGGCATCTGGGAAACAGGCTGTCATTTTCACTATCCCTCCATATCAGCTCCTTCAGTGGAGGGAAGCTTTCACCCAACTTATCGAGGGATTTGGGGAATTTTACACCCTGGCCATTGGAATGGCCAGGATTGAGTGCAATGTTTGTTTACCCTATTTTATTCTCCTTTAAAGTCAGTGAGATTATCGGGTGGATGTAAAAACAGTGTCCCACCTGATCCTGAGAGCTCTCCCACTTGCTGAATTGGGGAGGGGTTGGGGGGTGGGGGGGGTGATGGTGGGGGAGTTTGCTCCTTGATATTGCCTTTCCATATTAATAACTATTAATATTGGGTGTAAATTCAGCACTACAATTTAAAATTCCCATCTTTCTTTTCAAATTTCTCCATGGTTTTGCCTGCCCTATGTCTGGAATCTCCTCAGATCTCTGTGATTCTCTATTCAAGATAAGTGGCAGAAGGTGTAGGGGGGACATGAGGAAGAACTTCTTTACGCAGAGGGTAGTGAGTGTCTGGAATTCATTGCCCAAGTTAGTGGTAGAGGCAGAAACTTTAAACTCTTTTAAAAAGACCTGCACCTAAAGTGCTGTAAGCTGCAGGGCTATGGGCCGGGTGCAGGAAGATGGGATTAGAAAGGGCACCTGGGTGTCCTCGGGCTTGCATGGACAAGATGGGCCAAATGGCCTCCTTCTGTGCTGTAACTTTTCTATGTTTCTGGCCTATTCCGCATCAGTGATTTTTAATCACTCCACCATTGGCGGCTGTGCCTTCAGCTGCCTGCTCTGGACCCCAAACTCTGGAATTCCCTCCCTAAACCTCTCCGCCCCTATAGTGATCTGATGTGTAATATACCTTTAAGACAAGTGTTATAATGTAAGATCACATGATGTTAATACCCAATAGCAGAGTAGCACGGGCTATCTCTGGGAGAGTCTTGAGTTACACACTGATGAGTGAAGACAGAGTTTTGAATTGTGAGCACACAAGTGTAGTTGCTGAGTTCCGTTTGTAAAGAAACAGCATGTGTTTATTCTAACAATGATCTACCGTCTTCCCTGTCTCTGTACCAATTCGGTCACCCTGAAACAAGTGTGCAACCTGGAACCTTTACCCCAATGACCCAAGGGCATTGGATCCAGCAGCACCCCCTCTTCCCCTCTAATTCACTCCTTGAAACCTGCCTCTTGCAGTGAGATTTGATCACCTGTCCTTTTGCCTCCTTTATGTGGCTGTGTGTCAAATTTTGTTTAATGCTTTTGGGACATTTTGCCATGTCACAGACGCTATGTAAATACTGCACTCAAATTCTCTATTTTTATTTCAGCTGTTTGAAAGAGATCCATCAAAGAGGCTTGGGATTTCAGGAAATATTAAACAGCATAATTTCTTCAAAACAGTGAACTGGACTGCACTGGAGAAAAAGGAAATTGATCCTCCTTTCAAACCCAAAGTGGTGAGATTTTCCCACATGCCTCTGCTCTCAGCTCAGGACTCACCAGCCCCCCATCCGCCCAGCTCACCCCCGCCCCGTCCGCCCGGCTCGCCCCCGTCCGCCCGGCTCGCCCCCCGCCCCGTCCGCCCGGCTCGCCCCCCGCCCCGTCTGCCCGGCTCGCCTCCGCCCGGCTCGCCCCCGCCCGGCTCGCCCCCGCCCCGTCCGCCCGGCTCGCCCCCCGCCCCGTCCGCCCGGCTCGCCCCCGCCCCGTCCGCCCGGCTCGCCCCCCGCCCTGTCCGCCCGGCTCGCCCCTGCCCCGTCCGCCCGGCTCGCCCCCGCCCCGTCCGCCCGGCTCGCCCCCCGCCCCGTCCGCCCGGCTCGCCCCCCGCCCCGTCCGCCCGGCTCGCCCCCCGCCCTGTCCGCCCGGCTCGCCCCCCCCGCCCCGTCCGCCCGGCTCGCCCCCCCCGCCCCGTCCGCCCGGCTCGCCCCCGGCTCACCTCCGCCCGGCTCGCCCCTGCCCCGCTCGCCCCTGCCCCGTCCGCCCGGCTCGCCCCTGCCCCGTCCGCCCGGCTCGCCCCTGCCCCGTCCGCCCGGCTTGCCTCCGCCCGGCTCGCCTCCGCCCGGCTCGCCCCTGCCCCGCTCGCCCCTGCCCGTCCGCCCGGCTCGCCCCTGCCCCGGCCGCCCGGCTCGTCCCCGCCCCGGCTCGCCCCCCGCCCCGTCCGCCCGGCTCGCCCCCCCCCCGCCCCGTCCGCCCGGCTCACCCCCGGCTCACCTCCGCCCGGCTCGCCCCTGCCCCGCTCGCCCCTGCCCGTCCGCCCGGCTCGCCCCCCGCCCCGTCCGCCCGGCTCGTCCCCCCCCGCCCCGTCCGCCCGGCTCGCCCCCGGCTCACCTCCGCCCGGCTCGCCCCTGCCCCGCTCGCCCCTGCCCGTCCGCCCGGCTCGCCCCTGCCCCGTCCGCCCGGCTTGCCTCCGCCCGGCTCGCCTCCGCCCGGCTCGCCCCTGCCCCGCTCGCCCCTGCCCGTCCGCCCGGCTCGCCCCTGCCCCGTCCGCCCGGCTCGTCCCCGCCCCGGCTCGCCCCCGCCCCGTCCGCCCGGCTCGCCCCTGCCCCGTCCGCCTGGCTCGCCCCCGCCCCAGCTCGCCCCCGCCCCGTCCGCCTGGCTCGCCCCCACCCCGTCCGCCCGGCTCGCCCCCCGCCCCGTTCGCCCCCCGCCCCGTCCGCCCGGCTCGCCCCGTCCACCCGGCTCGCCCCTGCCCCGCTCGCCCCCTGCCCGTCCGCCCGGCTCGCCCCCCGCCCTGTCCGCCCAGCTTGCCCCCGTCCGCCCGGCTCGCCCCCCGCCCCGTCTGCCCGGCTTGCCCCCGCCCCGTCCGCCTGGCTCACCCCTGCCCTGTCCACCCGGCTCACCCCCACCCCGTCCCCCACCCCGGCCCAGCCAGGCCCCCTCTCCTGGGGCTCCTGTGTGTTTCATTCATGGTTTTGTTTCTTGTGTATTTTCAGAAATCTCCAGGTGATTACAGCAACTTTGACCGTGAGTTTCTGAGTGAGAAGCCGCGCCTCTCTCAGGGGGACAAGAACTTGATTGATAGCATGGATCAGACAGCGTTCCAGGGATTCTCGTTCATTAACCACAACATGGAGCGACTGATGAAATAGTTCAGACACCAGGCGTCTCTCGACATGCCGCAGCCCTCCAATCACATTCCTGCATTTCATCCAAATATTTAAGTGACCTGAGGGATGGCAGTTGGAGCTAGTTTTTCTCCTTTATCTAATCTGTTTGTTAATATCATGGAAATGTGTTTAATCTGTTGTCAATTTTTCCTGGTGTTGGTGTGGCTATGACTGGTATCTGTGCACACAACCCTTGACTTGTAAATCTTGTGCATGCAGTTTCTTTATTGGGTGAAATCAAAACAGGAACCTGGGCCCTTGGTGGAATGAGTCCCCGGTGCCATCTCTGGTTACCAGGTGATATGCAGTTGCTGGGTTTGTATAAAGCTATCCTGGGAACAGTGAAGCAAGAAATGTCCGTCCGTATTTCTAAACTCTCATCATTTAATCTTTAATCAGGGACAGTGATACAAAGTGTACATTAAATTTCACCTTTAAATAAAGTAAAGTTTCCTTTCACCAGCTCTGAACAGGCCTTCCAATTATGCTACATAGACCTGGTGAAAGCAGAATAAATGGCTGTCGGACAGTTTTTAAAATCATTTTTGTGATGTGAATGGTGCTAAAAAGGCCAATCCCTAGCTGCCTTTGAGAAGGTGGGGGTGAGCTGCCTTCTTGAACCGCTGCAGTCCATGTGGTGTAGGTACACCCACAGTGCTGTTAGGGAGGGAGTTCCAGGATTTTGACCCAGCAACAGTGAAGGAACGGCGATATATTTCCAAGTCAGGATGGTGAGTGACTTGGAGGGAAACTTCCAGCTGGTGGTGTTCCCATCTGTGTGCTGCCCTTGTCCTTCTAGGTGGTGGTGGTCATGGGTTTGGAAGGTGCTATTGATGGCACCTTGGTGAATTCCTGCAGTGCATCTTGTAGATGGTACACACTGCTGCTACTGTGTGTCGGTGGTGGAGAGAGTGAATGTTTAATTTGGTGGAGGGGGTGCCAATCAAGCCGCTGCTTTATGCTGGATGGTGTCGAACTTCAATTGTTGGAGCTGCACTTATCCAGGCAAATGGGGAGTATTCCATCACAGTCCTGATTTGTGCCTTGTAGATGGTGGACAGGCTTTGGGGAATCAGGAGATGGGTTACTCTCCTGCTGAATTCCCGGCATTCAGGACCAAATAAAGGATCTTGTATCTCTCTCAACCACCAGATCTCCCAAAGTGCATTACAGCAAATGAAAGACTTTTGAAGTATAGTCACTGGTTTAAACATAGGAAATTAACTGACCAATTTATATACAGCAAGGTCCCACAAACAGCAATGTGATAATAGTTATGCTTTCTCTTGTTGGAGATGGTCATTGCCTGGCACTTGTGTGGTGCAAATTCTATTTGTCACTTATCAGCCCAACCTGAATGTTGTCCAGGTCTTGCTGCATGTGGACACAGACTGCTTCAGTACCTAAGGAGTTGAAATTCAATCCTGTTGGTTGGATGATTCTTCTTTTTGCCTTGGTTAAATAGATTGGCAATAGTTGGTGTTGGACTTTTGCAGATAGATTGGTGAAATCTGTGTGAATCTCCCTGGGAAGAACAGAAAGATTGGGTAGAATGTATTCAGCCCAGTGCCTCTGGTCACTCACCCACCTTTTGCCATTGCATTGCATCAGTATATCTGTGGTGCTGTAATTAAGATGGTTGGATAGTGGTGATTAAAAGAACTTGCTTTCATAGAGCAGCTTTCACGTCTACAGGACGTCTTAAAGAAATGATGAAGAATTAAACGTGAGGTTAGAGAGCAGGATGTGGTTGGATGTGGAATTCTCAGGATAGCTACTGCTGAAGCAGAGCCTCTGAGAGGTAATTAGATAGCTGATTAAAAAAGAGGAATATTGAACTATATGAAGAGCGACTGGAATTAGACTGGGAGGAATATTCAGTAACCTGCTCACTGATGCCCAGTTTGGGTTCCAGGGCCATGCAGGCTCCTGACCTCATTACAGTCAATCCAAACGTGGGCAAAAAAGCTGATCTGTAGAGATGAGTTGAGAGTGACTGCCTTTGACATCAAGGCAGCATTTGACCGAGTGTAGCATCAAGGAGCCCTAACAAAACTGGAGTCAATGGGAATCAGGGGCAAAACTCTCTGCTGGTTGGAGTCATACCTAGCACAAAGGAAGATGGTTGTTAGAGGACAATCACTTCCAGGACATCACTGCAGGAATTCCTCAGGGTAGTGTCCTAGGCCCAACCATCTTCAGCTGCTTCAATGACCTTCCCTCCATCATAAGGTCAGAATTGGGGGAGTGGTCTGTTCAACACATGAAGCAGTCCATGTTTATGTGCAGCAAGACCTGAGAAACATTCAGGCTTACTAACATGGGCACCACACAAGTACCAGACAATGTAAATACATACAAATACTTTTTTTTATTCATTGTCCATCAGAGGGCATTTAAGAGTCAACCACATTGCTGTGGGTCACAGGTAAGGACAACAAATTCCTTCTCTAAAGGACATTAGTGAACCAGATGGGTTGATGGGTTTTTACAACAATGCATTCAGGGCCATCATTAGATTTTTAATTCCAGATTTTAATTTAATCCAAACTCCACCATCTGCCATGTCGGGATTTGAAACCAGGTCCCCAGAGCATTATTCAGGGTCTCTGGATTACTAATCCAGCGACAATACCATTAAGCCATCACCTCCCCTATCCTAAATAATGGCTACAAAAGCAGGCCCTTTCTGCTAGGTATGACTTCAACCAGTGACGAGTTTTCCCATTGTTTGTGCCAGCCTGTTTATTTAAGGAGAGGTCAGCCCACATTGAGTCCCAAACGAAATGATACAGAGGAGTATAAACCTGAGACCAACATGAATGATCCGGACAATGGGGTTGCTAATAAGTTTATAAATTTAAATATCTGAAGTGGTCAAACTAACAGATCTAAAATTTTGTAACTACCTAGAGCACAATATAATTTAACCAAAACAAAATATTGCCACTCGCTGCTGAAAGAAGCTCTTCCTCATGTTCACCCCTGCATTTCTTGCCTGAAATCTTAAATCTGTGTTCCCCTAGTCCTTGTACTGTCAGCCAATGGGAACAGTTTTTCCTTGTCCATCTTTATCAAAAGCTGTCATAATCATGAACCCCTCTATCAAATCCCCCTTCAACCTTTAAGATAAAAGCAAAATACTGCGGATGCTGGAAGTCTGAAACAAAAACAAAAATACCTGGAAAAACTCAGCAGGTCTGACAGCATCTGTGGAGAGGAACACAGGTAACGTTTCGAGTCCGTATGACTCTTCATCAGAACTAAGGAAATAGAGAAATGAGGTGAAATATAAGCTGGTAGAGGGGGGCGGGACAGGTAGAGCTGGATAGAGGACCAGTGATAGGTGGAGGCAAAGAGATTGCCAAAGATGCAAAGATGTCATAGACAAAAGGACAAAGGGGTGTTGACAGTGGTGATATTACCTAAGGAATGTGCTAATGGGTCATTAAGGGTAGGAAGCAGGACAAGCTAGTGGCAGATGGCCCTAGTGGGGGTGGAGTGGGGGGAAGAGATTGAAATGGGCTGAAAGGTGGAGATAAAACAATAGATCGAAATACATTTAAAAATAGGTGGGAAAAGAATTTTTTTTTAAAAAAGTTATAAATTATTGGGAAAAGGGGATTGGAAAGGGGGTGGGGATGGAGGAGAGAGTTCATGATCTGAAATTGTTGAACTCGATATTAAGTCTGGAAGGCTGTAAAGTGCCTCGTCGGGAGATGAGGTGCTGTTCCTCCAGTTTGCGTTGAGCTTCACTGGAACATTGCAGCAGGCCAAGGACGGACATGTGGGCATGAGAGCCGGGTGGAGTGTTGAAATGACAAACGACAGGGAGGTCTGGGTCATGCTTGCGGACAGACCGAAGGTGTTCCGCAAAGCGGGCACCCAATCTGCGTTTGGTCTCTCCAATCTGGAGGAAGCCGCATTGGGAGCAGCAAATGCAGTAGACTAAATTGATGGAAGTGCAAGTGAAATGCTGCCTCACTTGAAAGGAGTGCTCGGGCCCTTGGACAGTGAGGAGAGGGGAAGTAAAGGGGCAGGTGTTGCACCTTCTGCGGTTGCATGGGAAGGTGCCGTGGGAGGGGGTTGAGGTGTAGGGGGTGATGGAGGAGTGGACCAGGGTGTCCCAGAGGGAACAATCCCTGCGGAAGGCCACCGGGGTGAGGGGTGAAGGGAAGATGTGTTTGGTGGTGGCATCATGATGGAGTTGGCGGAAATGGCGGAGGATGATCCTTTGAATGCGGAGGCTGGTGGGGTGATAAGTGAGGACAAGGGGGACCCTATCATGGTTCTAGGAGGGAGAGGAAGGCGCATCTGCCCTCGCACCTTCCTCTCCCTTCTAGAACCATGATAGGGTCCCCCTTGTCCTCACTTTTCACCCCACCAGCCTCCGCGTTCAAAGGATCATAAGACCATAAGACATAGGAGCAGATTTCTGCCAACACCAGCATGATGCCACCACCAAACACATCTTCCCTTCAACCCCTCCCCCCCCCCTTCCCGGTGGCTTTCCGCAGGGATCGTTCTCTCCTAGACACCCTGGTCCACTCCTCCATCACCCCCTACATCTCAACCCCCTCCCATGGCACCTTCCCAAGCAACTGCAGAAGGTGCAACACCTGCCCCTTTACTTCCCCCCTCCTCACTGTCCAAGGGCCCAAACACTCTTTTCAAGTGAAGCAGCATTTCGCTTGCACTTCCCTCAATTTAGTCTACTGCATTCGCTGCTCCCAATGCAGCTTCCTCTCCATTGGAGACACCAAATGCAGACTGGTTGACAGCTTTGTGGAACACCTTCGGTCTGTCTGCAAGCATGACCCAGACCTTCCTGTCGTTTGTCATTTCAGCACACCACCTTGCTCTCATGCCCACATGTCCATCCTTGGCCTGCTGCAATGTTCCAGTGAAGCTCAACGCAAACTGGAGGAACAGCACCTCATCTTCCGACTAGGCACTTTACAGCCTTCCAGACTTAATATTGAGTTCAACAGTTTCAGATCATGAACACTCTCCTCCATCTCCACCCCCTTTCCAATCCCCCTTTTTCCAATAATTTATAATTAAAAGAAAAAATATTTTTCGTTTCCCACCTATTTTTAAATGTATTTCGATCTATTGTTTTATCTCCACCTTTCAGCCCATTTCAATCTCTTCCCCCCACCCCACCCCCACTAGGGCCATCTGCCACTAGCTTGTCCTGCTTCCTACCCTTAATGTCCCCATTAGCACATTCCTTAGGTAATATCACCACTGTCAACACCCCTTTGTCCTTTTGTCTATGACCTCTTTGCATCTTTGGCAATCTCTTTGCCTCCACCTATCACTGGTCCTCTATCCAGCTCTACCTGTCCCGCCCCCCTCTACCAGCTTATATTTCACCTCATTTCTCTATTTCCTTAGTTCTGATGAGGAGTCATACGGACTCGAAAAGTCAATTGTGTTCCTCTCCACAGATGCTGTCAGACCTGCTGAGTTTTTCCAGGTATTTTTGTTTTTGTCCCACTTCAACCTCCTTAGTTCCAAGGAGAACAATCCCAGCTTCTCCAATCTAACCTTGTAACTAAAAAACCCCATCCCTGGAACTGCTCTGGTAAATCTCTCCTGCAGCCCTCTCAAGTCGTAGTAAAAGATTCACTGGGAAATAATGCAATTGAATTGCACGTTATGATCACTAAAACGACACTCCAATCACAACCAGGAATTTTAAACTTAAAGCCAATTGCAATTACGTATAAGGGGAGAGCTGGCTAAGGCTGATTGTATAAATAGACTCAAAGGTATGTTTGTAAATAATGGGAAATATTTAAGGAAAGAATGTAAAATATTCATTATAGACACATTCCATTGAAAAACAAAAAACTGAGAAAGATCTATTCATGGCTTACTAAGGAGGTTAGCATAGTAGTAGGTGGTTGCAAAGAATATTAATTAGCCTGATGATTGGGAGTGTTTTAGAAACCAGGAAAGGGCCATCAAAAAGTTGATAAAAATGGGAAAAATAGAATAGGAGAGTAAACTAGCCACGAATATAAAACCAGATTGTAAGAGCCTTTGCAGCTGTGTGCCACTTCAGTCTCCTTATTTAAGGAGGGATATACTTACATGGAGGAAGCCCAGAGAAGATTCACTTGGCTGATTGCTGGGATGAAGGGGTTGTCTCATGAGGAAAGGTTGAGCTTATATTATTTGGAGTTTATAAGAATAAGCAGCGATCTTGTTGGAACATATAAGACTCTGAGAGGAGATTCTGAGAGAAATCTACCCCCTTGTGGGGGAGTCTAGAACTAGGCACAGTTTCAAAATAAGGGGTCTCCCTTTTAAGAGATATGAGGAGGAATTTCTTATGGGGGTTGTTAAGTATTGAATTCTCCCCCAGTGAGCAGTGAAGGCTAGGTCATTGAATATATTCAAGACTGAGTTACAGATTTTTGATTGACAAGGGAGTCAAGGGTTATGGGGAAAGGCAAGAAAGAGGAGTTAAGGCCACATCGGATCATCCATGATCTTAATGACCAGCGGAGCCGCTGCCTCTTATGGGAAAAAGCAGTGGGGAGGGACGGGGGTGAGGGGGGGGGCGTGGTGGAACTAATTGGATAACTCTTTTAAAGAGTTGGCACAGCCATGATGGGCTGAATGGCCTCTTTTTGTGCCTTAAGATTCTGAGATTCTAACAAGCCAGGGCCACACTGCTGGACCTGGTGACTTCAATTTAGTGAGGGCTCCACATGATTGGAAACTAGATCACATCTCAGTCAAGGTCCTGCGATGTGAAGTGACAACTCAGTCTAGAACTTTAACAGTCTCTTTACAAAAACTGTGCTGAAGTGAAGCAGGAGCTGGAAGCATTAACCTTTTTCTTGTCTTTGCAAACCTTACCTGAGTTGCTGGAAGTTGCCAGCATTTTCAGTTTTTGTTTCAGATTTTTGAACTTGCAGTGTTTTGTTCTAGTAAATTGCTCTTTTGACAGCAGAATGGAGACAGGTTGCATAGACTCAATCTTCTCTACTCAAGGGAACACAAACTAAGGGATTATCAAGTTGAGTTGTTTGAGATGGGGAACATGATTTTAAAATTAGAGACAGCATTCAAGGATCTTGTCAGGATGTATTTCTTCATGCAGAGAGAGATAGCGGTGTAAATCTGCAGGGAAATCACAGAGATGTACAAGAACTAGAGTGGTGATACTGGGGTACTTTAATTACCCAAATATCGATTGGGTTATTAGAGTAAAGCATAAGGAGGGGGATGAATTTCTGAAATTCAGGAGAATTCCCTTGATCAGTATGTTCTTGGCCCAACTAGAAAGGAGTCATTGCTGGATCTGGTGCTGGGTAATGAGGTGGGCTAAGTATCTGTGGAGGAACATTTGGGTAAGAGAGATCATCATATCATAAGGTTTGGATTAGCAATGGAGAAGAGCAAAGAGCAATGTCATATAGAAATTCTAAATTGAAAGAGGCTAATTTCACTGTGATGAGAAGGGATCTAGCCAGGATAAAATGGAACCAGAGACTGACAGAAAAACGGAAATGGAACAATGGGTGGTCTTTAAGGAAGAGATGCCTAGGGTACAGGTACATTCCAATGGGTGAAAGGCAAGGGAACCAATAAAAATGGATGGATGATGAATATCAGGTGAATTCTTCTAGTGAGAACCAGGTCAAATCAATAGATTGAGAGGGGAGGGGAAGATCAAAATAAGGCTGGAAAAGAGAGAGAATGAGAATTGAGTGGCAGACAATAAAAAAGGAACCCAAAAATCTTCCAGCAGTATGTAAATAGGTGGTAAGAGGTGGAATGGGTCATTATAGGAACAAAGAGGGTGATAGATACTTAAGAGGCAGAGGGCAAGGGTTACTTAGACTACTTTGTATTGTTATTTACTAAAGAGGAAGAAATTGACAAAATATCTACAAAATAGTGAAAGCAATGGATAGTGTGAAAATTGAATAGATTATACTGGAAAGGCTGGCTATACTCAGGTTAGATAAGTCACCTGGTCTGCATGGCTTGCATCCCAGGTTGCGAAAGGAAGTGGAGATGGAAATAGTGGAAGAACTTGCATAATCTTCCCTAGATATGAGGGAGGTGCCAGAGAATTGGAGAGTAGTAAACGTGACCCCCTTATTCAAGGAAGTGTGTAAGAACAGTCCTAGCAACTACAGGCCAGTTAGATTAACATAAGTGATGGTGTAAGGTTTTAGAAACAATAATCAAGGAAAACCAACAAGCACTGGAGAGGTTTGAGTTAATTAAGGAGAGTCAGCACGGATTTGTAAAAGGCAGATTGTGCTTGACTAATCAAATTGATTTTTTTGATGAAAAAGCAAGGAAGGTTGATGTTTTCCATATGGATTTTAAAGAAGTGTTTGACAAGGTACCACATAAAAGGCTGGTTAACAAAATTGAGTTCATGGGGCAGAATTTTACAACCCGCTGGTGTGAACTGTAAAATTCCTGGGTGCCCGAAAGATGAGTTCATAGGGTGTTTTCAGGACAGATTCTTAGAACAATTCTACAGCCTACCGGAGAGCAGGCTATTCCAGAACTGATCATGTGCAATGAGACAGGATTAATTAATGACTTCATAGTAAAGGAGCCTCTAGGTAGCAGTGATCATAACATGATTGAATTTTGCATTCAATTTGAGGGTGGAAAGAGTGGGTCTAAGGCTAGCATTTTTAACTTGGATATAGGCAATTATATGGATATGAAGATAGATCTACTTAAAGTTGGGAAATTAGGTTAAGGAGTAGGTCAGTAGAGATGCAGTGGCAGAAGTTTAAGGAGATATTTCATAAACACTTAGCAAAGATATGCCCAGTGAGAAAGAAAGACTCCAAGAGAAGGATGCATCATTCATGGTTACCTAAGCAGGTTAAAGATGGTATCAAATTGAAAGAAAAAAATACAATTCCGTGGAGATTAGTGTCAGGTTAGAAGATTGGACAGAATATAAAGAACACAAGGAATGACTAAAAAATGAGGGTGAAATTAGAATATGAGAGGAAGCTAGCTAGAAATATAAAACAGATAGTAAGTCTTTCAACAGATATTTATAAAGGAAAATAGTAACTCAAGTGAGCATTGGTCCTCTGGGGAGTGAGTCTGGGAATTAATCGTGAGAAATAGGGAAATTGCAAGTGCATTGAATAGATATTTTGTCTGTTTTCACTGTAGAAGCCATCAATAAAATCGCAGATATAGTTGTAAATCAAGAGGTGAAAGGGAGGGAGGAATTTAAAATGATTATAAACACCAGGGAAAGGGTACTCAGAAAATTATTAGAAGTAAAGCTGACAAGTCCCCAGAGAGGACTTAATCCTAGGGTCTTAAAAGTGGCTGCTAAGATGGTAGATGCATTTAATTTAATTTTCCAAAATTCCCTAGTTTCTGGAAAGGTCTCATCAGATTGGAAAATAGTGAATGTAATTCTCTGTTCAAGAAAGGAAGGAGATGGAAAGTAGGAAGCTACAGGCCAGTCAGTCTAGCATTTGTCATTGGGAAAATGCTGGAGTCTATTATTAAGGAGGTTATAGTGGGGCACTTTGTCTTAATGTGATCAGGCAGAGTCAACATTGGCTTTGTGAAAGGCAAATCATGTTTGACTAATTTATTAGTTCTTTGAGAAAGTAACAAGCAACGTGGATAAAGAGAAACCTGGAGATGTGGAGGACTTAAGTTTTTAAAATGCATTTGATAAGGTGCTACATCAAGGTTGCTTTGCAAAATAAGAGCTCGTGGTGAAGGTGCAAGGGGTAACATCATGAATAGAGGATTGGTTAGCAACAGGAAAGAGTAGGGATAAATGAGTCTTTTTCGGGTTGGTAAGATGTAATGAGTGGAGTGCCACAGGGATAAGTGTTGAAGCCTCAACTATTTAAAAACTCTATCAGTGACTTGGATGAAGGGACCGAACGTATGGTTGCTAAGTTTGCTGATGACTCAAAGATAGGAGAGTAAGTTGTAAAGGGACATAAGTGAGTGGCAAAAATTTGGCAGGAGGAGTATAATGTGGGGAAATGTGAACTTCTCCACTTTGGCCGGAATAGAAAAACAGCAAATTATTTAAATGGAGGGAGATTGCAGAACTGTGCAGTACAGAGGGAGCTGGGCGTCCTGGTACATGAATCAGGAAAAGTTAATATGCAGGTGCAGCAAGTGATTGAGAACATACATCGTATTTTGATGTTGTTTGCAAGGGGAATGGAACATAAAAGTAGGCATGTTTTGCTACTGTTGTGCAGGATATTGGTGAGACTACACAACACTCCAGATGTGTCGCTTTGGTCTCCTTGTTAAGAAAGGATACAATTGCGGTGCAGAGAATGTTCACTGGGCTAATTTTCAGGAAGAAAGGGTTGACTTATGAAAAAAGGTTGAACAGGTTAGGCCTGTATTCATTGGAGTTTAGAATGAGAAGCGATCTTATTGAAACATAAAAGATCCTGAGAAGACTTGAAAGGGTGGATGCTGAGAGGATGTTTCCTCTTGTGGGAGAGACTAGAACAGGGGGACAGTTAAAAATAAGAGGTCTCCCATTTAAGACTTTTTTTTTAAATATTCATGGGATGTAAGTGTTGTTGGCTAGGCCAGTGTTTATTGTCTATCCCTAATTGCCCTTGAGAAGCTGGTGGTGAGCTGCCTTCTTTACCCGCTGCAGTCCATGTGGTGTAGGTACACCCACAGTGCTGTTAGGGAGGGAGTTCCAGGATTTTGACCCAGCGACAGTGAAGGATTGGCCGATATATTTCCAAGTCAGGATGGTGAGTGACTTGGAGGGGAACTTCCAGGTGGTGGTGGTGTTCCCATGTGTCTGCTGCCCTTGTCCTTCTAGAGGGTAGTGGTCGTAGGTTTGGAAGGTGCTGTTGAAGGAGCCTTGATGAATTACTGCAATGCACCTTGTAGATGGTACACACTGCTGCTACTGTGCATTGGTGGTGGTGGAGGGAGTGAATGTGGTACCAATCAAGCGGGCTGATTTGTCCTGGATGTGTCAAGCTTCTTGAGTGTTGTGGGAGCTGCACTCATCCAGGCAAGTGGGGAGTATTCCATCACACTCCTGACTTGTGCCTTGAGGATGGTGGACAGACTTTGGGGAGTCAGGAGGTGAATTAATCGCTGCAGGATTCCCAGCCTCTGACCTGCTTTTGTAGCCACAGTATTTATATGGCTAGTCCAGTTCAGTTTCTGGTCAATTGTAACCTCAGAATGTTGATAGTAGGGGATTTAGCGATGGTTAGATTCTCTCTTGTTGGAGATGGTCATTGCCTGACACTTGTGTGGTGCAAATGTTACTTGCCACTTGTCAGCCCAAACCTGGATATAGTCCAGGTCTTGCTGCATTTGGACATGGACTGCTTCAGTATCTCAGGAGTCGCGAATGGTTCTGAACATTGTGCAATTATCAGTGAATATCTCCACTTTTGACCTTATGATGGAAGGAAGGTCATTGATGAAGCAGCTGAAGATGGTTGGGCCGAGGACACTACCCTGAGGAACTCATGCAGTGATGTCTCGGGACCGAGATGATTGACCTCCAACAACCACAACCATCTTCCAGAGATGAGGATTTTTTTCTGAGTCATTAGTCAGTGGAATTCTTGTTCCTAGAGAGCAATGGAGGCTGGGTCACTGAATATTTTTAAGGCTGACTTAGATCCTTGACTGACGAGGGAGTCAAAGGGTGTAGGGGGTAGACTGGAAAGTGGAGTTGAGGCCATAATCTGATCAGCCATAATCTAATCAAATGGTGAGCATGCTCAAGAGACCAAATGGCCTACTCCTCCAAATTTGTATGTTTCTGCCACCCTCTAACCTGCCCGCAATGTTATGCAGGGTGAGCAAGGCTCACCTTTGCCCCAATTGAGGCACTTAAGTGGCGGGAGTTGGTCCAAAATGTATTTGGTTAAATGCTGGCAGGACTGAATCCATTCTTTGTCTCTGGCAGTTTGACGCTCTCACCAATTGGCATCTGGGCTCTGAGACTCCCAGCATCATCATCCGTCATGTTGTTTCTCCCTTTCATTTCTCAACAAAGTTGAGACTTCCAAAATAGAACAAAATTCCACCAACAAGGTGTCTTCCTCCTCTTGACCCTGTCGCAGGAGTGGCTCTTCCCTTTTGTTGCTCCATTTTGGATCATGCCAACCACAGCATTTACTTGATCTGCACTCAGTAATGTCCCTGTGCCCTTGTGGATATTGCTGAATTATGTGCCAAGTCGGTTGATCTGATGGATGGGTGCTCTGTATTCTCAATCTGAATCCTGATCCTCCATCCCCATGTCTTGTCAGGCACTCCAAATAGCACCTGTCCAAGCTGAGCAAGATCTCATCATTCCTTTGAGGAAAACTTTAGACTAACAATTCACAAATTGCTTCTCAGATTTCAAAAAAACCTAGTTCAGAAGCTGGGCAAAGCAATTGATCCTCCATGAACAACACCTCACCAAGTTGGCCAATTGAAGAAAGATTTGCATTTATATATCACCTGTCACCTCTTTGGGACATCATGAAGCTGTTTACAACCAAAGAAATGCTTTTGTGTGGTGTCATTACTGTAGGGAAATGTGGTAATAAATAGACACAATAAGATTATACAAACTACAATGTGACTGACCAGATAATCTGTTTAATTTATGTTGGTTTATGGATAAATGTTGGTCAAGTCACCAGGGAGGGCACCTTGGATCGTTCAGTGATCATGGGATTTTTTACACCCGACCACTAGAGGAGACAGGACCTTGGATTTAATGTGGACTTGTCCAACCTTTAGGCTTTGTGGGGCGGAGGGGGCACGTTTCAATTTTCCTCACATTCAGGGGGCTGATGATCACATTTCAGAAAGATAAGGTTTGGCACAATATTAAACATGATTTTTTTAAAAAAAAACAATTATGTATGAAAAGAAACAATGTGCTGCGAACAAAAAATCAAAAATTGGTAATTTAAAGAAAATGAGTAATAAATAAAGATGATTATTAGAATGTTGAAGGGATGAGAGTGTTTGTGCCTAGCTCACTCACTTGCCTTATCCACTGTGCGAGTGTATGTTGATGTGTGGGGGGTGACAGGGAATGAGAACCCTGAGGCGGGGTTGGGATTTTCTCGTGCCGCTCGCTGCAGGACTGGAAATTCCTGCCCCAAGTCAACAGACTTTGTGCTGCCCAAGGCGATTCCCACAGCAGGAAGGATGGGATAATCCTGTTCCCAGGGTGTGAGCCCTATACTCTCCTGATCATTCTCGTCCCATCCCCATCTCTCTCTCACACATACCCAACCATTCTTCTCGCTCACGCACTTAGCCCTCGCGTGTGCACACACACACACACAATTAACATTATAAGAATGGTCCTGTATTTGGATGGTTAATATTAGGTCAGTTAGGTGTCTGAATTGGATACTTACAGTAAAAATGTCAGTAATCCATATGGATGAATGCACGCCACTCCCTCAGTACTGACCCTCCGACAGCGCAGCACCCCCTCAGTACCGACCCTCCGACAGCGCAGCACCCCCTCAGTACCGACCCTCCGACAGCGCAGCACCCCCTCAGTACCGACCCTCCGACAGCGCAGCACCCCCTCAGTACCGACCCTCCGACAGCGCAGCACTCCCTCAGTACCAACCCTCCGACAGCGCAGCACTCCCTCAGTACCGACCCTCCGACAGCGCAGCACCCCCTCAGTACTGACCCTCTGACAGTGCAGCACCCCCTCAATACTCTGTTGAGAATGGGTTAAGTGCTGAAGTCTCCGAAGTGAGACTTGAAGCCACAACCATCTGATTCATGAACAGTGCTACACACAGCTAACAGCTTCATGCTGAACTCAGTATAGGAAGCTCATGCTAAAATTTATTTCACATTAAATTTTCTTACATCCAAAACTGTAATCTTTATATTGAGTGTCACTTGTATTGTTTTGTGATAAAAAGAAAAACATTTCAAGGCACCAGGTTCATAAATTGCTTCATCAGCTGTCACAACATATGCACAAATGCACAAAGCGAGCTCACAGAATCACAGTTCTGGCAGTCGTCAAGTGACAGGGCATAAATGTTATAAACGGCTGGGGGCGCTGCTTGAATATCTATGCAAGCTACCAGCTGAAGACATGGTCACTTTTTTAAAGTCAGCTCGAATGGGATCCATACGTGTCCCTGGTCTCAGATCCTCCACTGTCCGGTCGCAATGAGCACTCAGCTTCAATCTTGTCCATGCTCGGAGTGAGCTGTTGGATACTGGATTGGAACAGTCTTCAACGCTTCCTCCTCCGACCGATTCACATTAACATTCTAAATTAAAAAGAGGAAGTGAGAGAGACAAAATTAGGTAATGTCAACTGGTAAAGGCATCAACCCTGGATTCATGGTTCACACCAAAGTCAGAAGCCTGAGGGTGCATCATGCAGCCAGTGGGTCAGTACTGAGGGAGTGCTGCACTGTCAGAGGGTCAGTACTGAGGGAGTGCTGCACTGTCAGAGGGTCAGTACTGAGGGAGTGCTGCACTGTCAGAGGGTCAGTACTGAGGGAGTGCTGCACTGTCAGAGGGTCAGTACTGAGGGAGTGCTGCACTGTCAGAGGGTCAGTACTGAGGGAGTGCTGCATTGTCAGAGGGTCAGTACTGAGGGAGTGCTGCATTGTCAGAGGGTCAGTACTGAGGGAGTGCTGCACTGTCAGAGGGTCAGTACTGAGGGAGTGCTGCACTGTCAGAGGGGCAGTACTGAGGGAGTGTTGCACTGTCAGAGGGTCAGTACTGAGGGAGTGCTGCACTGTCAGAGGCTCAGTACTGAGGGAGGGCTGCACTGTCAGAGGGTCAGTACTGAGGGAGTGCTGCACTGTCAGAGGGTCAGTACTGAGGGAGTGCTGCACTGTCAGAGGGTCAGTACTGAGGGAGTGCTGCACTGTCAGAGGGTCAGTACTGAGGGACTGCTGCACTGCCAGTGGGTCAGTACTGAGGGAGTGCTGCACTGTCAGAGGGTCAGTACTGAGGGAGTGCTGCACTGTCAGAGGGTCAGTACTGAGGGAGAGCTGCACTGTCAGAGGGTCAGTACTGAGGGAGTGCTGCACTGTCAGAGGGTCAGTACTGAGGGAGGGCTGCACTGTCAGAGGGTCAGTACTGAGGGAGTGCTGCACTGTCAGAGGGTCAGTACTGAGGGACTGCTGCACTGCCAGTGGGTCAGTACTGAGGGAGTGCTGCACTGTCAGAGGGTCAGTACTGAGGGAGTGCTGCACTGTCAGAGGGTCAGTACTGAGGGAGTGCTGCACTGTCAGAGGTTCAGTACTGAGGGAGTGCTGCACTGTCGGAGGTACAGTGCTGAGGGAGCGCTGCACTGTCAGAGGGTCAGTGCTGAGGGAGCGCTGCACTGTCAGAGGGTCAGCGCTGAGGGAGTGCTGCACTGTCAGAGGATCAGTGCTGAGGGAGTGCTGCACTGTCAGAGGGTCAGTACTGAGGGAGTGCTGCACAGTCATAGGGTCAGTACTGAGGGAGTGCTGCACTGTCAGAGGATCAGCACTGAGGGAGTGCTGCACTGTCAGAGGGTCAGCACTGAGGGAGTGCTGCACTATCAGAGGGTCAGCACTGAGGAAGTACTGCACTGTCAGAGGTTCAGTACTGAGGGAGTGCTGCACTGTCAGAGGATCAGCACTGAGGGAGTGCTGCACAGTCAGAGGGTCAGTACTGAGGGAGTGCTGCACTGTCAGAGGGTAAGTACTGAGGGAGTGCTGCACTGTCAGAGGGTCAGTACTGAGGGAGTGCTGCACTGTCAGAGGATCAGTACTGAGGGAGTGCTGCACAGTCAGACGGTCAGTGCTGAGGAAGCGCTGCTATCAGCAACCAATTGAAGGTAATCAGTTCAGTTTGTAACATGGCTCTTAATGCTTGCTAGAAGCAACATACTTTCCTATGTAGGAACCTTTTCTATGCAGCAAAAGGATTATGTTCAAGTCTCATGTGCGTTTGCTGGAGACTGTTTCCCGTTGCTTTCTGCGTGGTAATGCCACCGTCATTCAGCAGCGACCTGCCAACCAATCTGCATCCTTTCCTTGTCATTGTTTGATATTCTTGTTCTGATGAATGCAGATTAAAAGCTTCAAAAATATGTCTCTCTTTGCAGCAATAATCAAATTCAGTTCTACCAAACAACTGCTTAATGATTCAAGATTTCTGTTTGGGACTTGAGAATGTCTTTCAAAATTAATAAGCAATTTAATTATATTATGATCTCTTTAGCCCAAAGGATGTTTTACTATGAGATTACTAAATTAACTTTGTCTTATTGATAGAATGGTTACAGCACAGATGGAGGCCATTTGGCCCTTTGTGTCGGTACTGGCCCTCTGAAAGAGTAATTCCCCTGGTGTGATTCCCTTTGCTTATTTCTGTAACCCTGCACAATTTCCTTCTTCAGATAATGATCTAATTCCATTTTGAAACTTCCAGTTGACCCTGCCTCCACCACACTCTCAGGCAGGCGTTACAGATGCTAACCACTCACTGCATTAAAAATGTTGCCATTTCTTCTTTTACCAATTACCTCAAATCTGTGCTTCTAGATCCTTCCACCAATGGGGACACCTTCTCCCTATCTACTGTTTTTTGACCCCTCATGATTTTGAATCTCTATCAAATCTCCTCTCAACACTGACCCCTGGGGAACCCCACTACAAACTTCAAAACAACCATTCACCACTACTCGGTGTTTCCTGTCCCTCAGCCAATTCTGTATCACGCTGCTACTGTCCCTTTTATTCCATGAGCTCTAACTTTGCTCACAGGTCTGTTGTGCGGCACTTAATGTCTTTTGCAAGTCCATGTACACACATCAAGAGCATTGCTTTCATTAACCCTCTGTTACCTTTTCAAAACTCTCCAGAGAGTTAGTTAAACATGATTTTCCCTTAAGACATCCAAGCTGGCTTTCCTTAATTAACCTGCATTTTTCCAAGTGACTATTAATTTTATCCTGAATTATTGTTTCTAAAATCTTCCCCACCAACAGGTTAAACTGAGTGGCCTGTAATTAAAAGCAAAATACTGCAGATGCTGGAAATCTGAAACAAAAACAGAAAATGCTGGAAAAACTCAGGAGGTCTGACAGCATCTGTGGAGAGAGAAACAGAGATAATATTTCGAATCCGTTTGACTCTTCTTCAGAGCTACAGAGAAGTAGAAATGTGTTGAGCTTTGTACTGTTTAAGGTGGGTGTAATTGCTGGGCTTATCTTTACACCCTTTTTTGAACAAAAGTGTAACATTTGCAATTCTCCAGTCCTCTGGCACCAGCTCTAAGTCCAAGGTTGGAAAATTATGGCCAGTGCCTCTGGATTCCCACTCTCACTTCCCTCTGTACCCTTGGATGCATCTCATCCAGTCCTGGTGACTTTTCAACTTCTGATACAATCAGCCTATCCAATTACTGCTCCTTATATATTTTAAACCCTTCTAGTGTCTGAACTACCTCCTCTTTCAGCATGGCCTGGGTAGCATCTTCTTCCTTGGTAAAGACAGATGCAAAGGATTCATTTCATATCTCAACTGTGGCCTCTGTCGACAATGTGTAAAATCCCTTTTTGGTCCCTGGTTGGCTCCCTAGTCCTCCTTTTACCACTTTTTTACTATTGAAACGTCTACTGAAGATTTTGGGATTCCCTATAATATTAGCTGCCAGTCTCTTCTCGTACTCCCGCTTTGTTTCTCTTTTTTTTTTTCTCTTCCCCTCTGAACCTTCTATATTTGGACCTGTTCTCAACTGTATTATCCACCTGACATCTGTCATAGACATTTTTTCTGCTTCATTTTAATCTCTGCCTCTTTTGTCATCCAGGGAGCTCTGGATCTGTTTGCCATATTTTCCCCCTTCACGGGAATATATCTTGACTGCACTTGAGCTGCCTGTTCTTTAAAGACAGCCCATTGTTCAGTTACAGTTTTGCCTGCTGATCTCTGATTCCAATGTGTCTGGGCCAGATGCATTCTTACATCATTGAAGTTGGTTTTCCCCCGATAAATTATTCTTACTGTGGATTGCTCCTTGTCCTTTTCCATAGCCAACCTAAACCTTATGATACAATGATTGCTGTCTCCTAAATGTTCTCCTACTGACACTCGATCCACTTGGTCCACCTCATTCCCAAAACCCAACTCCAGCAGTGCCTCATTCCTCATTGGACTGGAAACATACTTCTGCTGCAGAAAATTTCCCAGAACACACTTGAGGAACTCTTGCCCCTCTCTGCCCTTTACACTGCTATTATCCCAGTCTATATTCAGATAATTAAAGTCCCCCATTATTACTATATAATTGCACTTCTGTGTAATTTCCATGCAAATGTGTTCCTCTACATCTTTCTCACTAGTTATAAAAACAAAACAAAACTGCGGATGCTGGAAATCCAAAACAAAAACAGAATTACCTGGAAAAACTCAGCAGGTCTGGCAGCATCGGCGGAGAAGAAAAGAGTTGACGTTTCGAGTCCTCATGACCCTTCGACAGAACTTGATTTCGAGTCCAAGAAAGAGTTGAAATATAAGCTGGTTTAAGGTGTGTGTGTGTGGGGGGGCGGAGAGATAGAGAGAGAGAGAGGTGCTTGTGTAGACAAACAAGCAGTGATAGAAGCAGATCATCAAAAGATGTCAGTGACAATGGTACAATAGAACACATAGGTGTTAAAGTTAAAGTTGGTGATATTATCTAAACGAATGTGCTAATTAAGAATGGATGGTAGGGCACTCAAGGTACAGCTCTAGTGGGGGTGGGGAGAGCATAAAAGATTTTAAAATATTTAAAAATAATGGAAATAGGTGGGAAAAGAAAAATCTATATAATTTATAGGGGAAAAAAAGGGGGGGGAAAAAGGGGGAAACAGAAAGGGGGTGGGGATGGGGGAGGGAGCTCACGACCTAAAGTTGTTGAATTCAATATTCAGACTGGAAGGCTGTAAAGTGCCTAGTTGGAAGATGAGGTGTTGTTCCTCCAGTTTGCGTTGGGCTTCACTGGAACAATGCAGCAAGCCAAGGACAGACGTGGGCAAGAGAGCAGGGTGGAGTGTTAAAATGGCAAGCGACAGGGAGGTTTGGGTCATTCTTGCGGACAGACCGCAGGTGTTCTGCAAAGCGGACGCCCAGTTTACGTTTGGTCTCTCCAATGTAGAGGAGACCACATTGGGAGCAACGGATGCAGTAGACTAAGTTGGGGGAAATGCAAGTTCCCACTAGTTGGTGGCCTATAGACTACACTGAACAATGTAATTGCAGCTTTTTTCTTCCTTATTTCTGGCAAAATGGATTTTGTCCTTGAACCCTCTGGGACATTCTCTCTCTGTAGCACTGAAATGTTCTCCTTAATCAATCCCACCACTCCTCCTCCTTTCCTATCTTTCCTGAACACTTTGTATCCAGGAATATTTAATACTCAGTCCTGCCCTTCTTTGAGCCAGGTCTCTGTTAATGCCACAACATCATATTTCCACATGGTTATCTGTGCCTGTAACTCCTCAATCTTATCTACCACACTCCACACATTCACATTCATGGACTGTAACGTTAATTTAGACTTTATTACTTCCCTTCATATGCCGAACCTCCTAATATCTTACTATTTCCTACTCTAATACTATAGGTCTCTCCTAGAATTCTTTGCACCTTGGTATCCCTCTCTAATATTCCCTCCTGCTTTCTGCACCTCTGCCAAGTTAGTTTAAACCCTCTCCAATAAAACTCGTAAACCACCATGCAAGGAAATTGGTTCTGGCTCTGTTTAGATGTAACCTGTCCATCTCTTGAGCCACACATTCATTTGCTTTATCCTCTTATTTTTCTGCATGTGGCACTGTTAGTAATCCAGAGATTACTACTTTTGAGGTCCTGTTTGCTAGTTTCCTAGCTAGCTCTCTAAATTCTGACTGTGACCACATGCCTCCTTCTGCTTATATCGTTGCTACTGTTGCGGACCACGACTACTGCTGTTCACCCTACCCCCTCTGGGTGCTTAATTCACCCTACCCCCTCTGGGTGCTCTGTTCACCCTACCCCCTCTGGGTGCTCTGCAGCTGCTCAGTGACATCCTGGACCATGGCATTAGGGAGGCAACCCACCATCCTGGATTCATGTCTGCTGCCACAGAAACACCTATCTATTCTCCAAATATTAAATCTCACAAAAACACAAGAAATAGGAGCAGGAGTAGACCATTCAGCCCCTCAAGCCTGTTCCACCATTCAATATGATCATGGCTGATCTTGGGCTACAACTCCACTTTCCCACCCATTCCCCATCCCGGAATTCCCTGAGACACCAAAAATCAGTCTATCCCAGCCTTAAATATACTCAATGATGGAGCAACCACAATCCTCTGGAGTAGAGAATTCCAAATATTCATAACCCTTTGAATGAAGTAATTTCTCCTCATCTCAGCTCTGAATGATCAGCTTCTGATTTAGATTCCCTGACCAGTGGAAACAATCTCTCAGGGTCCACCCGATCAAACTCCTTCAGAATTTTGTAGGTTTCAATAAGATCGCCTCTTATTCTAAACTCCAGAGAATATAAACCCAATTTATTCAGCCTCTCATCATAGGACAGCCCCCTCATCCCAGGGACCAAACTAGTGAACTTCACTGTACCGTCTCCAATGCAAGGATATCCTTTCTTAAATGTGGAAATCAAAACTGAGCACAGTGTTCCAGATGCGGTCTCACCAAAACCCTGTATAACAGTGGCAAAATATCTTTATTCCTGTACTCCAATCCTCTTGCAATAAAGGCCAATATGCCATTTGCCTTCCTAATTGCTTGCTGCACTGCATGCTAATTCTCTGCGTTCCTTGTACAAATAAACCCAAGTTTCTTTGAGCGCCAACATTTTCAAGTTTCTCACCTTTTAAAAAGTATTCAGCTTTTCTACACTTTTGGCCAAAGAATAACTTCACACTTCCCTACATTACACTCCACTTCTCATCCTGTTGCCCACTCACTTACCCTGTCTATATCTCTTTGCAGCCTCTCGGTATCCTCCCCACAGCTTACCTTTCCCCCCAGCTTGGTATCATCAGCAAACTTAGATACATTACTTTATCTAAGTCATTAATTGAGATCATAAATAGCTGTGTCGGGGGAGTGTGAAAGTTTGAGTATGGTTGCAGGGGGAGTGTGAAAAACTGAGTGTGTCGGGGGAGTGTGAAAGATTGAGCGTGGTTGCAGGGGGAGTGTGAAAAACTGAGTGTGTTGGGGGGAGTGTGAAAGACTGAGCGTGGTTGCAGGGGGAGTGTGAAAGACTGAGTGTGTCGGGGGAGTGTGAAAGACTGAGCGTGGTTGCAGGGGGAGTGTGAAAGACTGAGTGTGTTGGGGGGAGTGTGAAAGACTGAGCGTGGTTGCAGGGGGAGTGTGAAAGACTGAGTGTGTTGGGGGGAGTGTGAAAGACTGAGCGTGGTTGCAGGGGGAGTGTGAAAGACTGTGTCAGGGGGAGTGTGAAAAACTGAGTGTGTCGGGGGAGTGTGAAAAACTGAGTGTGTCGGAGGAGTGTGAAAGATTGAGTGTGTCGGGTGCAAGAGACTGAGTGTGTCGGGGGTAGTGTGAAAGTTTGAGTATGGTTGCAGGGGGAGTGTGAGAGACTGAGTGTGTCAGGGGGAGTGTGAAAGACTGAATGTGTCTGGGGGAGTGTGAAAGATTGAATGTGTCGGGGGAGTGTGAAAGACTGAATGTGTGGGGGGAGTGTGAAAGACTGAGTGTGTCACTGGGCTGGGGGTGGGGGGGGGTGCGAGAGTGCAAAAAACTCAGTGTGTGGGGCAGGGAGTGTGGATGTGGTGCCAATCAAGTGGGCTGCTTTGTCCTAGATGGTGTCAAGCTTCTTGAGTGTTGAGGGAGCTGCACTCATCCAGGCAAGTGGGCAGTATTCCACCACACTCCTGACATGTGCCTTGTAGATGGTGGACATGCTTTGGGGAGTCAGGAGGTGAGTTACTCATCACAGGATTCCTAGCCTCTGACCTGCTCTTGTAGCCACAGTATTTATATGGCTAGTCCAGTTCAATTTCTGGTCAATGGTAACCCCCAGGATGTTGATAGTGGGGGATTCAGTGATGGTAATGCCATTGAACATCAAGGGGTGATGGTTGGATATTCTCTTGTTGGAGATGGTCATTGCCTGACACTTGTGTGGTGTGAATGTTACTTGCCACTTGTCAGCTCAAACCTGGATATTGTCCAGGTCTTGCTGCATTTGGACATGGACTGCTTCAGTATCTGAGGAGTCGCGAATGGTGCTGAACTTTGTGCAATCATCAGTGAACATCCCCACTTCTGACCTTATGATGGAAGGAAGGTGATTGATGAAGCAGCTGAAGATGGTTGGGCCGAGGACACTACCCTGAGGAACTCCTGCAGTGATGTCCTGGAGCTGAGATGACTGACCTCAAACAACCACAACCATCTTCCTTTGTGCTAGGTATGACTCCAACCAGTGGAGAGTTTTCCCCTGATTCCCATTGACTCCAGTTTTGCTAGGGCTCCTTGATGTCACACTCGGTCAAATGTGGTCTTGATGACAAGGGCAATCACTCTCACCTCACCTTGGGAGTCCAGCTCTTTGGTCCATGTTTGAACTAAGACTGTAATGAGGTCAGGAGCTGAGTGGCCCTGGCGGAACCCAAACTGGGCATCAGTGAGCAGGTTATTGCTAAACAAGTGCCGATTGATAGCACTGTTGATGACCCCTTCCATTACTTTACTGATGGAGAGTAGACTGATGGGGCGGTAATTGGCTGGGTTGGATTTGTCCTGCTTTTTGTGTACAGGACATACCTGGGCAATTTTCCACATAGCCGGGTAGATGCCAGTGTTGTAGCTGTACTGGAACAGCTTGACTAGGGGCGCAGCAAGTTCTGGAACACAAGTCTTCAGTACAATTGCCGGAATATTGTCAGGGCCCATGGCCTTTGCAGTGTCCAGTGCCTTCAGCTGTTTCTTGATATCATGTGGAGTGAATTGAATTGGCTGAAGACTGGCATCTGTGATGCTGGGGACCTCCGGAGGAGGCTGAGATGGATCATCCACTCGGCACTTCTGGCTGAAGATTGTAGCAAATGCTTCAGTCTTATCTTTTGCACTGATGTGCTGGGCTCCTCCATCATTGAGGATGGGAATATTTGTGGAGCCTCCTCCTCCAGTGAGTTGTTTAATTGTCCACCACCATTCACGACTGGATGTGACAGGACTGCAGAGCTTAGATCTGATCTGTTGGTTGTGGGATCGCTTAGCTCTGTGTATCACTTGCTACTTATGCTGTTTAGCACACAAGTAGTCATGTGTTATAGTTCACCAGGTTGACTCCTCATTTTTAGGTATGCCTGGTGCTGCTCCTGTCATGCCCTCCTGCACTCTTCATTGAACCAGGGCTGGTGCTCTGACTTGATGGCAGTGGTAGAGTTGGGGATATGCTGGGCCATGAGGTTACAGATTGTGTTCGAGTACAAATCTGCTGCTGCTGATGGCCCACAGCACCTCACGGATGCCCAGTCTTGAGTCACTACATTTGCTCAAAATCTATCCCATTTAGCACCGTGTTAGTGCCACACAACACGGTGGAGGGTATCTTCAGTGTGAAGGTGGGTTTTCGTCTCCACAACGACTGTGTGGTGGTCACTCCTACCGATACTGTCATGGACAGATGCATCTGCGACAGGCAGGTTGGTGAGGATGAGGTCCAGTATGTTGTTCCCTCTTGTTGGTTCCCTCACCACCTGCTGCAGACCCAGTCGAGCAGCTGTGTCCTTTAGCACTGCTTCACCAGCTGAGGGAGGAAGTCCGTGGTAATCAGCAGGAGGTTTCCTTGCCCATGTTGGACCTAAGATCATGAGATTTCATGGGGTCTGTGGCAGGGAGGTTTGTGAATGGCCTTCCTGCCCATAAAACTAATTGAGGCCCAGGTGGGTAATTCATGCCCATTTAAGGGCTCCATCTGCTGCCACTGGTATTCACCCAGTGGTGGGTGGGGAGTCAGCACACAGGGAGCTTGAAAAGCAAACCCTGCAAACCTCCAGGGCACGGAGAATGACACCTTCCTCATGATCCCCATCCTGAGCCACTCACCTGTGATCAGGGTCCCTCAGCTTCTGGGGAGTGTATTACCTGCATCAGCCATTGCTCCCTGGGGCATTGATGAGCATCGGAGAGCTGCTGGCTTCTGATTGGGCTGCAGCTCTCAGCAGGCAGGATTTCCACCCCCGAGCCCTAAATTTCAGGGAAGGCCTGACAATGGTCAGTTAAGGGTTGATGGGCACTTACTTCCAACGGGCTTTCCCCAGTGGAGGTGAGACTGGACTCCCGCCGGTTTTCCAGTGAGCAGGCAAGACCCCCATCACTGACATCAATTTTGCCCAATGATTTCAATTTTATGCTAAGGAAGGGATATATTGTGTAAATAGACCTAAGGAAAGCCATATCTCCTCAGATAAGGAGGGTGGTGACTGTAAAAGTCACTCGACCATGTCTGCGATGATCTGGAAACTTGTGGAATGGTAATAAAATAATGGGAGGATTTTAAGAGGACAACATAACTAAGGTAATGAAATTATGGTTTGTGAAGAGTGAAGTGCATTTTGCTAGCTCCATGTTGCTATTCTGTTATCACTTTTATGTATCTTTTGATGTATTCTGGTTTATTGGTGGTATGCATGGAATGTAGAGATCAAATATAAAAATGATATAATTAACATGAATGAGATTCTGCATGTTGCACTCAAACTTTGCAGTATGTACCGGAGTCTACATACTGCAATTGTGTGGTATGATGTCTCATTGAGTATCTAACCATCCATTGTGAGAACAGTGAGTATGTATATTCTGGTGTTTAAAGTAACACAATAGATTAGAAGCTTACAGGCCAACAACCCCCCGTTTTCTATTCCTTTAGTCAATTTTGTATTCTTACTGCCACCAGCCCTTTCATCTGATGAGAGTTAATTTTGCTGACAAGTCTATTATATGGTACTTTGTCAAATACCTTTTAAAAAGTCCACAGACACAACATTACCACACCACCCTCATCAATACTTTCCAACATTTCATCAAAGAGCTCAATCAAGTTAAAGTCCTGACCCTTCATCTAAAAGCCCTGCTCTTCCAGATGAAAATTCATTTTGACTTGGATCATTGTCTCTAAAAATCTCTGCGCTATCAGCGTTAGGCTACCTGGCCTGCAGTTACTGAGTTTGCTAGTCGTGGTTGGGAAAACCAGGTGATTTTGGACCCAAAGTTCTACACCACTGAGGACTTTCCACAGCTCATGGTCTGAGTTTGTTGTATAATAATTGATAAGAGACTGACCACGCTGATTATTCAATGACCCTATTATTGTTGTGTCATGTGACCACCAGAGAGGGGAGGGGAGGGGAAGGACCAAGAGAGAGAGAAAAATGAAGGGGGGAGCGAGGGAGAGAGGAGGCAAAGGGGGGAGGGGGGGGGCAGAAGAGGCAGCATTTCTCTACCACCTTTCATGATCTCAGAATGTTCCAAATTGCTTTACAGCCAATGAAGTATTTTTGAAATGTAGTCACTATTGTAACGTGGGAAAGGCAGCAGCTAATTTGTGCACAGAAAGCTCCCACAAACTGCAAAGTGATAACGACCAGATCATCTGCTTTTTGTACTAACCATTGTGTAATACAGTACACTCCCTTGGTGTTCAACACTTGCACTCAGTTAGATTGTAGAGGGATCCCACATCGACAGATTGGAGCTCTGATTAAATTCTAAACATAGTGGCAGTAAGTGTAAATGGTTATTTTCCCCCAGAATTGGGAGATGAATGGTCCTGTACAATGGAGGAAGATGATAGTAAGAGGTGCAGCCTCCAGTCACTCAGTGAGAGTGGGGATGTAATATTTAGAGTGATGTTTACTTGAATGGATAGACTAGAGTTGTACCTGAATGCAGACTGCACATTAACACAATCACGGATTATACACAGAACAGAGGAGAATCTCGCAGGTGTGAAGAATATACAATAAATGCTACAAATTTTAATTAAAATCACTTTTAAGTCAAGCAACACGTACGGAGAAGTAGCCAATACAATGATAAATAGAAGTTTTTGTTAAACCTGTTTCAAACTTTGCAGTTTGAACAGTCTATACATCTCTGTTACTTTTACATAATTAAAATTATTTATTACAAGCAGTGCGATATCCTACAATACTGCAAAACATACAACAGCTCCTTCTGAAACAGGAACAAACTTACACAGTAATCAATCATTTAGAAGCAAATTCTTTCGAATCAATCAATCTGAGCATCCCCTACTGTAGAATAGGAACTTTGTCCCTGGCCATTTCAGACTGTGCGTTTCACTGGTTAGGATTCACTTCACAACAATGAGATATAGGTTACCAGCTGCATAGTAAGACTCCTCTTAAATTACATCAAATACACTTCATTTTTCAGCCTTCGGCCATGTATTTCCCTACTGTAAAAACAGTGCAGCTATACCAGATTAAACCAATCCCTATACCAGGTTAAATTAATCCCAATACCAGGTTAAATTAATCCCTGTGCCAGGTTAAACTAACATGCCAAATGCAAAAAGAGTTAAATGTAAACAGTTTTGAAAATCTTAATATTTCCCCAAATGGTTATGTCCACTTTCTCAATGCTGATCATTCCCACTCTACATTATTACTGCTTTTAAAAGGCACAGTGCATACGCCCAGGAGTAAACAATGTGATAGATGATGAATACACGTACAATCACAGATCTATTGAATCATTCACTGAGGCTGCAGACAGTGGTTATAGCCCAGTCCGCACAGAAAGATTTGTGCAGCATTAGTTAAAATTGGATTCGGTGATCCTTCCTCACAATTTCATTGCACTGTTACTGTAGCATTTAATCAATGAACACTTAATAAAAGAGCCAGAAGTAAAAACATTTATTATCAGTGTTATTTAAGGATTTGAAATAAAACTCAAGTTGCATCATGAGGTTAGATGTTGAGGAAAGTTCCCTTGTTATGGCCACAGTGGTGACAGGAGAGGCAGCAAGTCTCAGTGGTGACAGGAGAGGCAGCAAGTCTCAGTGGTGAGCAGGGACTGTTACAAGGGCTTCCTCAGGAGGTCTTGAAATGTCTACATTCTGCATGACAACAAACCAGAAACTGTGAAGAATAAAATAAACCCGCACCAGGCAATACAAGCTGATCGAAGGATAATGGAAATGCAGTTAGTAACATGCTACATTCCCCCTCAGAGTTATTCACATTTCATGCACCAGTGGACATTGACGGCCTTTAGAGAGAGGGTGGAGTGGGTGTTGGTGACTGGAGAATGGTAGAGGTGGCGTGCTGTTGGAGATGGGGCTAGATTGGAAGAGCTGGGTGTTTGTGGTTGTGGTGCCAGTGGTTTCCAACAATGGGTGAGCTGAGCATCCACAGCTCACACTTTATGTATCATTAACCACACAAACTGTATTACTACAGGCTGTTCAGTGTCAATTACTGCACTAAAATGACCCTCTTTGTACTTCTGACATGACCAACTATTAAAAAATGAAGCAGCATTTCTATGGCTTGCAATCACACAGGTCTTTAAAATTACGAATGGATTTGATCGGGTGGAACTGGAGATGATATTTTCATTACAAAAATAAAATACTGCAGATACTGGATTATCTGAAATAAAACCAGAAAGTGCTGGAAATACTGAGAAGTCTGACAGCATCTGTGGAGAGAGAAACAGAGTTAACATTTCAGGTCAAGATGACCTTTCATCAGAATGAGGAGCCATAAAATATAAAATAGTTAGTAATAAATTCAATAAGGAATTCAGGAGAAACGTCTTTACCCAGAGAGTGGTAATTCTTGTTATTTGCTTCTGGGATATGGGCATTTCTGGTAAGGTCAGCATTTACCGTCCATCCCTACTTGCTCAGAGCTGAGGAGGATTTTTTCCCTGAGCGTTGAGAGCCTTTGGAACTCTCTTCCTCAAAAGCCAGTGGAAGCAGAGTCTTAATATTTTTAAGGTAGAGCTAGGTAGATTCTTAATTAACAAGGGGGTGAAAGGTTAATCGGGGGTAGGCAGGAACGTGGAGTTGAGGTTACAATGATCTTATCGAATGGTGGAGCAGGCTCGAGGGGCCGAGTGGCCTACTCCTGCTCCTAATTCGTATGTAACTCTCTCTCCTCCTTCCCTCAAAAACAGAGGCAAATTTCCAGTGTTAAACTTCACCTTTCATTCTTACCAGAGTTAAAGATTATTGCAGTTAAATTTCAGCTTAAATTTCAGATTTTAAAAAGGGAAGATCTTGTTTTACCAACTTTGTTTTAAAGGAGGTAACAGAGAGTGTGGACAGTGGTAATGTAGTAGATGTAATTCATCTGGATTTTCAAGAGACCTTTGATAAGATATCCCATAATAGATAAATGAATAAAGTCAGAGAATGTGGAGTCAGTGGACAAGTGTTACAATCAGTTAGGGATGTAACATTTAAAGAGAAATCCAAACACCTAATTTTAACCAATAGAAATACACAACAAGGTTTTACTTTGATTAAAAAACACACAAACTTTATTATATACAGAACAAATTAAACAAAAGTAGCACAATTAACAATATGGTTTATAACCACATGTTATTACTCAGGTTTACTTCTTATTTTCCCCAAGAATCCTCTCATGAACCACAATAATCTTAAAGCTATTCACTCCTCCAGGGACCACCCATTAGTATGCCAGAGTCCTCTGGAGAATTCTTCTCAGTTCCAGCTATTCTCAGAGGCTAAACTTACATTTACCATCTTTTCATTGTGAATGTTCCTTGTTCTGACTACTTCTCAATACTTCCAAGAAAATCTGCTTGTTGCTTTCTTTGTCACAAGACTCTGTGGGGACCACTGTAGCTTCTTCCACTAGTTTCAAGCTAGGCAATCTTCAAGCTTCTGTTCCCTCACAGAACTCAAACTGACATTAACCCGCATTCCACATGGTCAATGATGAAGTTAGTTTTTTTACTCTGCTTACAGTGCAGGTCCAGCTGTCACTTAGTTTGGCTATTGTCTCTCAGTGTGCAGTAAAGTGCACATTCAAATTCCAGCTGCGATTAACTCTCGCAACAAACCCCCTGATAAATTGAAACCAGAGAACCCCCCACCCCGTCATGATCTCCATGACGACGTAGCCTGCTCTAGGAGTTCTTCAAATCAACTTTTATGTTAAATATTCCTCATTTACAATTTCTTCTTTGATTTGATGAAGGAAATAGGTTTTCACAAAATTTCTGCATTTACTGAATGCTTTTAAATTAATTTAGTTCTAACTCCCAAAACAAAACACCTCTCTGGACTGCCATTACTGCAAGTTTTGGAGATGCCTACAGTTCTTTAGCTAAGTAAAGCCCACCTGCTGCTACTTTATAACTCTATCTCTTCTATTCGGACTTTATTAAACAAACATGGGTCACCTTTTGAATTGCTACTTCTTGAGGTGTTCAGTAATCTAAAGCCCAGCATTTTAATTACCTTACCTTTACAAATTTAATCTTCCCGGAACTAAAAATTACTTCTAAAATATTAACACGTTCCACAGGGATCAGGTGCTGGGGCCACTGCTCTTCACAATTTACCTTTAACAATTTGGACTTTGGAATCGACAAAGTTTCTAAATTTGTGGATGCTACCAAATTCGTGGGGGTGGGGCAGGGGTTTGGGGGCAAGATGGTCAATACTGAGGCAAACCGCAACTAATTACAGGACAACTTACAGAATGGACAAATAATTGGCAAATGAAGTTCAACATAGATAAATGTGAGGTTGTACATTTTGACAGAAGAATAGGGAAGTCACTCATTACTCAGAAGGCGTGAGTCTGGGTGGGGTAGAGGAACAAAGTGATCTCAGAGTACAAATACACCAATCACTAAAAGTTACTCCAGTTTAGCAAAGTCATTAAAAAAAAGAAACTAAACACTGGGATTTATTTCTAGAGGGACAGGATTAAAAAGTAGGGGACTTAAACTGATCGTGTTTTGAACCTTGGTTAAGCCACACATTTTGAGTGAAGTTCTGGTCACCATAATATAAAAAGGATATAGAGGCACTGGAGAGGGTGCAGGGAAAATTTACATGAATGATCCCAGAAATATGTTGGTTTACAGATCAGGAAAGGATTGACAGACTGGGTCTCTTCTCTTGAAAAAACAGGCCTGGGGGGGGCTGGTGGTAGTGACCTAATAGAGATCTTTAAAATGATGAAAGGATGAAAAGAATAGAGAGAGAATGTTTCCTCTTGTGGGGAAGCGTATAACTAGAGGCTGTCAATATGAGATAGTCCCCAAGAAATCCAATCAGGAATTCAGAAGAAACTCCTTTACCCAGAGAGTGGGGAGAATGTGGAACCAGAAACTACAGGGAGTGGTTGTAGCAAATAGTATGGATGCATTTAAGGGGAAGCTGGATAAGCTTATGGGAAGAAAGAGGGTTACGATGATAGATATAGTTGAGGAAAGACAGGAGAAGGCTCGAGTGGAGCTTAAACACTGGCATGGACTGGCTGAGCCAATGTTTCTGTACCATATATCCTCTGTAATGTAATCCTATGTAAAAAAAATTGTCCCAAAGTACTTTACATCAGCATTATATAATACATTCAGGCTTAGGCTTATTAGTGGAAAGCAACATTCAAGTTCCAACAGGTAAGTGCCAGGCAATGACCATCACCAACGAGAGAGAATCTAATCATCTCTGTTTGATGTTCAACAGCATTATCATCACTGAATCCCCCACAATCCTGGGGGTCGCCATTGACCAGAAACTGAACTGGGCCAGCCATTTAAATACTGTGGCTACAACAGCAGGTCAGCGACTGGGACTGGGAATCCTGCAGTGAATAACTCACCTCCTGACTCCCCAAAGCCTGTCCACCATCAACAAGGCACAAGTCAGGAGTGAGATGGAATACTCTCCACTTGCCTGGATGAGTGCAGCTCTAACAACACTCAAGAAGCTCGACACCATCCAGGACAAAGCAGCCTGCTTGATCGACATCACATCACTCACTCCCTCCACCACCAGTGCACAGTGGCATCAGTGTATGAACTGTAACAACTTGCCAAGGCTCCTTCGACAGCACCTTCCAAACTGGGGACCTTTACCACCTAAGGGCAGCAGACACACAAGAACACCATCACCTGCAGGTTCCCTTCCAAGTCCAAGGAGAATTCGAAGACAGGATGTGGTGTTGCTTAACCAGGAGCTGGTGGAGGTTAGCAAGCCCAGGGGTGATGGATGAACAGAAGTTAGTGAAAATTACAACAACAGCAGCAGAGCTGTGGATGACCTCCAGTTTACAGAGGCTAGAGCATTGCAAGCTGGCCAAAAGTTCATTGGTGTAGTCAAGGGGTAACAAAGGCCTAGATAGGGGATGCAGGCAATGATCTGAGCCAGGGGCAGAGTCGGGGTGATATTAGAGGTCTTGATGCTGGCACCACTCTGTGGTCTAAGGTTACCTGGGGTCAAATAAGACACTAAGATTGTGAGTAGTCTGATTCAGTTTCAGAAAGCTGCCAGGGAGGGAGATGGGATCAGTGGCTAGAAAACAGATTTTGCAATGGGGACATTGGCATTACAAGTGCTTTTTAAATGCAAATTGTTGTAAATGTCTCACAGATATAGAACAAAGCAATATACACTTATCTTATATTCTGCATTTTTTCAGGACAAGTATGAGGAATTGAATGGCTGCCTTCTGAGTTGTATCTTTCCACAAATATCTCAGATTTGCAGTTAATAAGCATTTCAATGCTTATAGCTTTATTTTAGTTCAGCTATACTTCTGCTACGACTTTAGTGAGAAAATATTATCAAATGCAAGGAAATATCATGTTTAAACACATTACTTTCGGGAAGGCATTGTCTAACATTAGCCTTGCATCAGGGAGCTTTGGTGAGGCTTTTTGCAGCAAGTGTAACTAGACGCTGCATTAGTAATGGAAGACTAGTTGTGTTTAAAGCCAAGAGGCTCCTACTATCACACCGATTATTATATATCCTCAAAACTAAACACACTCCCTAGAACATAGGTGACCAGGAAGCAATAAATCTAACAAAAATTAATAAAATCAATAAACATCACAAAATTAATAGCTGGATTTATGCCACCAAACCATTTTAAAACAAATTCATGAGTCCCATTTAAGGAAACTAATGAGTTAACATTTGTCTATAATTAAAATTCCCATATGCAGAATTGGTCTTTTCAACGTTCTAAGTAAACTAATTGCCTCCATCAAAGCATTGAGTTGTCTCTGTGTCACTGGGAGGCCCGATTCACTGGGAGCCCAAAAGTATTGTTGTCTCAGTGTGTCACAGGGAGCCTTGGCTCAGTGAGGGCCCTAGGCTCTGGTCACTGGGACCCTGGGCCGTTGAGGACCTCATTATCTATTTCATTTGTATCAATTTCAAAGAAGTGGGGCTCGTGGCTATTTCTTATTGTGTTAGGAACTAGATATGGTTTAAGTTATATGTGTATTTGTGTGCGTTAGGAATGAGGTATATCTCAGTTTAATTTATGTTTCTGTATTGGTGCGTTCCTGCTTGAAAACGGATCAAGAACCAGAGGGCACAGGTTAAAAGCTTTTTGCAAAAGAACCAAATGCGAGATGAGAAAAAACTTTTTCACACAGCGAGTGGTTTGGGTCTGGAATGCACGGCCTGGAAGTGTGATAGAGGCAGGTTCAACTGAGGCATTCAAGAGAGCATTGGATGATTATTTAAATAGAAACAATGCGCAGGATTACGGGGAAAGGGCATACTGGCACTAAATTAAAATGCTCAGAGAGCCGGTACGGACATGATGGGTTGAATGGCCTCCTTCTACACCGTAACAATTCTGTGATTCTGTTAAGAAAGGGGGAACTTGACTTTTAGTTTCACTTTAAAGGATGCCTGCATTTTAATGAGGTTTTACAACTCTTGAAGGGAAATTAAAACAAACACAAGGTAGGAAAAAAAAACTGCTGTTGCCTAGCAACAGAAAGAGGCACCCACAGAGACAGAGAAAAACAGATAAGTAGTTTTTAGTTCAGTTGAAACCAGGAGCTAGGAGGAGCTGGACAGGAGAGGGAACTGGAGAAAGCAGATTTCGCAAAAGAACAGGAGAAGGTCCCAGAAACCAGGGAGTGGGGGAAAAAAGAAAATCCGAAGAAGACCTTCCAGTCAAAGGAACAATATGAATCTGGAAAAGGTCCTGTTGAGTGAAGCTGAGGGTGGGATGCAGAGGAAGACTCCAAGCTTAAAGGAAGAAAGCTGCAGGACGCAGACTTACAGCAAAATGAGCTTGTGAGAAGCCAGGAGATCCAAGGAGACAGCAGTGTGAAGCAGTGGTGAAGGCCTGTGACTGTTTACAGCAGTGTGAAGCAGTGGTGTTCTGTTGGCAGGGCGCAGTGTCTGAGAGAAAGCGTGTGAAAAGCTAAGCTTGAATGCATGTGGTGATCCAGGGGAGAAGAACATCAGAAGGAGAGGTTGAAACTCTTGAGGTGGACCCTTGTGGAAGGCGTCTAAGAAAAAGCATCGTTTGGGAGAAGATTCCAAAGCGGGTTCTTTGAGATTGGAGAATGGAAACTTTGTGTTGGCTCACGGTGTGACAAGTGTCAGGAGGGAGTTGATGAGAGATCCATAGAAACATAGAAAATATGAGCATGAGTAGGTCATTTGTCCCTTGAGCCTGCTCCGCCATTCAATATGATCTTGGCTGATCCTCTATCTCAACGCCATACTCCCGCGCTCTACCCATACCCCTTGATGTATTTAGAGTCCAGAAATCTATCTATTTCCTTCTTAAATATACTCAGTGACTTGGCCTCAACAGCCTCTGTGGTAGAGAATTCCACAGGTTCACCAACCTCTGAGTGAAGAAGTTTCTCCTCAAGTCAGTCCTATATGGTCTACCCCATATCCTGAGACTGTGACCCTTTGTTCTAGACCCCCCCCAGCTAGAGGTAATATCATCCCTGCATCCAGTCTGTCAGCCCTGTCAGAATTTTATACATTTCAATGAGATCCCCTCTCATTCTTCTAAACTCTAGTGAATACAGGCCTAGTCGACCCAATCTCTCCTCATACAACAGTCCTGCCATCCCAGGAATCAGTCTGGTGAACCTTTGCTGCACTCCCTCTATGGTGAGTATATACATTCTTAGGTAAGGAGACCAAAACTGCACACAATACTTCAGGTGTGATCTCACCAAGGGCCTGTACAGCTGCAATAAGACATCCTTGCTTCTGTACTCAAGTCCTCTTGCAATGAAGGCCAACACACCATTTGTCTTCTTAACTGTTTGCTGCACCTGCATGCTTGCTTTCAGTGATTGGTGTACAAGGACACCCAGGTCCCTTTGTACATCAACATTTCCCAGTCTATCACCATTAAAATATTACTCTGTTTGGCTAGGCATCGTTCACTTGGTTTCAGAGTGACCACAGGTCACCTATTGGTTTACATGGACTGTGTGCTGTGTGAACATGAGAGTATAAAATAGCTTTTGTAACTTGTGTTATCCTTACAAATTTGTATATATCTGTAAAGATGTAGTTGTGGGTGAAGGAGTATCATAATATAGTTAATCTTTTCTTGTTTAATAAATGTTTTATTCTTTTGTTAAAAGTTCATCAGCTGACTCCTGTGACTCTGTTCAGTAGCCCCTCTCCATATTTCTAAACAAAAAATAAAAGTTAGGATCTATCAAGCCAGGTTCCACCCTGGGATCAGGTTTGCCCAGTAGTAACATCAGCTGGGATCATTACAATTGTTAGTACTTTACAGGTATTCCTGCTCTTACAAAGGCTTACATTAGTTCACCTAACACTGATGCTAGGCTAATAAGCTTGGGGTCACCTGGTCAATTTATGTTTAAGTTTGGACACAACATTTGCTTCGAGTCCAGTGAAATCTCAATGGTCTTGATCCCTTGATGACAAAAGATGCCCTTAAACATTCTTCAGCTACTTTCTGGCCCAGGTCACGTGTTAGTCATAAGCTCTTTTAACTGATGTTTGCAATATTAACTTCAAGATTTTCTAGAACGCAACACTTTGGCCAATCAGAGTCATTTTGCCAACCAATCAGCACCCTTTTCTCATGTAATATAAGTTGTTGTGAAATTTGGCATTCTTGTGTTTGTTCTGATGAGTACAAGATGAAAAACTTTAGCAAAATGTCTCTCTTTTCAGCAATATTCATGTTCTGTGCTACCGTGCCACTGATTCTAGAATACTAGATGTACAACAAAATGAGACAGCAAGTCAGTGAATACCTCACCGAAGTATGATTTTACCTGGTAGCTAATTCAGGAGCCAGATTTCAATCTTTCCTGATTGATTCAGTGGATATAAAATTGAGGAGAAATGTGAACGGGTTGCTGAATCACCACATGCACCCCCATTCACTTGTATTTCATTTGCAGGATTCACCTCTACTTTTATCCTTCAGAATCCAGACTTACTCTCACTTCCTGTTCAATCCGGGGATATTGTGCTCAACTTCTTCACCCATTTCGATTTGTTGTGTTTTTATACAAATCTTATATCTTTCTTAAAAAATTATCTCTTTCCCACAGTCCCACCGCCACCATGTGTCTTTGTACAATTTGTTTTTATTTCCATTTTACTGTTGTTAGATTCAGCCATATATTAGCTTTAAATATGTCCCAGTTCCCCCACATCCCGAGGTATTTTTTCAGCAATATTTCCCAAATCAATTCTTTTGTTCATCCCTCGTTTCAGTGAAGTTTGCTTTTCTAAATTCAGGCATTTCAGTTGTGGTCCGTCCTGCAGCTGAAGCCAGGTAACCACAAGTGTAACCAAATTGGTTACTGATCCCAGAAGCAGCACTACTCCTGGGTTACTCCTGGGTTATTACTCCTGGGTTACAGTGTTGTCCTGAATCACTAGTGAGAGCCAGGACAAGATGTTTACTCCAGTGGGCTATGATCCATAGCAAGTGCTTTCATTTTTTCACTCTCCTTCTCTCAGCCGATTGCCATCAGGATATTCCCCCTGTATACTGGACTGATGGAAGTCACCCAGTATTACAGCGCTTCTTAGTTCATTGTACTATTGTGTTCAGAAAGCCCTTAGGTATAGGAATTGATGGGGTTGTAGAAATAGACTTCTCTCTCCAATTAAGAAAAATAATGTTCAGCAGCCTGCCAGAGGTGACATGAAGCAATATTGATCGATAAGAATTTTCACTGTTATCTAGCCAAGGGCATGAACACAGAAACAGACTTTTACATAGGCGTAACTGGGCCTGATAAGAGCCTCATGATCGACATCCCTAAACTGTTACAAGAACTAGGAGTGGGAGTCAGCCATTTGGCCGCTCAAGCTTGTTCTGTCATTAATTAAGATGATGGATGATCTGATTGTGGCCTCAACTCCAACTCCATAACCACCTCCCGCTGCCCCATAAACTCTTGACTCCCTTGTCAATCAAAACTCTACTTACAGTCTGGGAAAAGGTAACAATATGTTCATACAAGAGTTAAGTGAAGGAATGATCTCATTGGGCTGGAGAGTAGGTCAGCAGGGTCTGCCTTGGACATCTATTCCCTGGTAATTGAACAACTGAGTGGTAAAAATGATTACATGGATGATCGACATGAGGTATACCAGCCCCCAAAATAAGCTGTAGAAACAAAGAATCAAAAAAGGGAAAATGCAGAGAGAGAACAGCTCCTCGAAATCAATCTCAGCTTGACAACCAAAGAACAGCCCCTGTCATCGAGCTAAAATGGTTCTTCTCAAAGTCATAAGTCACATCCTGTTTGAAAGTGGCAAAGGCAAACTATTCCTCCTCGTTTTTCTTGACCTGTCTGCAGCCTTTGACATGGTGACCACACCACCCTCCTCTAACACCTCTCCCCTGTTACCCAGCTGGGTGGGACTGCTGTTACCTGATTCCATTCTTATCTATCTAATCATAGCCAGAGAATCACTTATAGACTCATAGATGTTTACAGCACAGAAGGAGGCCATTTGACCCATTGTATCTGTGCCAGTCAACAAAGATCTGACTACACTAATCCCATTTTCCAGCACTTGGCCCATAACCCTGGAGGCTATGACAACGCAAGTGAATATCTAAATGCTTCTTAAATGTTACAAGAGTTTCTGAGTCAACCACCGTTTCAGGCAGTGAGTTCCAGAATCCCACCACCCTCTGGGTGAATAAATTTCTCCTCCTCCCCTCTTAGCCTTCTACATCTTACCTCAAATCCATGCCCCTGGTTATTGGCCCCTCTACTAATGGAAAAAGTGCCTTCCTATCCACCCTATCCATGCCCCTCATAATCTTATACACCTCTGTCAGGTTCCCTCTCAACCTTCGCTGCTCCAAGGAAAACAGCCCCAGCCTATCCAATCTTTCCTCACAGCTCAGACCCTCCAGCCCAGGCAACATCCTGGTTGCAATGGCTTCTCTTCCTGTTCCTGCGCAGTTAACTCCGGTGTACCCCAAGGATCTATCCTTCGACCCCTCATATTTCTCATCTACGTGCTGTCCCTCAGTGACATCATTTAAAAAGACAGTGTTAATTTTCATATGTATGCAGACAATATCCAGCTCTCCCTCACCACCACCTCTCTTGACTTCTCCGCTGTTGCTAAATTATCAGACTGATTGTCCAACACCCGGTAAAGGATGGGCAGAAATTTCCTCCAGTTAAATATTGGGAACACTGAAGTCATTCTTTCGAGTCTCTGCTGCAAACCCCATTCCCGAGCTTCTGACTCCATCCTACTCCCTGAGGTTAAGTCAGTCTGTTCTCAGCCATGGAGTTTCCACCTCATATTCGTGCCATTACTAAGGCAATCTATTTCCACCTCCAGAGCATCACCCAGTCTCAGCTCATCTCCTGCCAAAAAACCTCAATCATGTCTTTTGTTACCTCTGGACCTGACTATTCCAACCCACTCCTGGCTGCTCCCCCATGATGTCCCCTCCATAAACATGAGATCGTCCAAAAAATTCTGCACCTTGTATTTTAACTCACATCAAGGCCCATTCATCATTCACCAATCACTGCAACCACCCCCCTCCCCCCAACACACCCCCCCCACTGCCCCACCGCCCCCTCCCCCCCCACCCCCCACCCCCTACCTCCCCACCCCCAAACCCTCCACCCCACCCCACCCCCCCTACCCCCAAACCCCCCCACCCCACCCCACCCCCCCTACCCCCAAACCCCCCCCCACCCCACCCCCACCACCCCACCCTTCCCCCCACACCCCCACCCAACCCCCCCCTCCCCCCCACGACCCCCCTCCCCCCCTCCCCCCCACCACCCCCCCTCCCCCTCCCCCACCCCTCCCTCCCCCCCACCACCCCCCCTCCTCCAATGCACCCCCAGCTGCCTGACCAACATTGCCTTTGGTCAAGTAATATTTTGATTTTGAAATTCTCTTTTTGCAGGTCCCTCCATGGCCTCATCTATCCCTATATCTCTAACCTTCAGTCCCACAACCCTCCGGGACAGAAATGCACAGCTGCTAATGAAGAAGGTAGTTGCTAGTCTCACATGCTCCTAGTGCGATTACCCATGTGCTTTGGGAAGTATTTCCTTTTTGAAATGTCCCTTTAGTAACAAGATGTGCTAATCTGTATTCTGAAGGAGGCTTAAATGGTTTCCTGATTAAGATATCATTAGGTGCCAAGAAATGCCCATGTGACCTGGGTTTGTGATGGGTTTGGATAGCTAAGAAGCTAAGGGTAAATAGAAAGCTAATTGCAGTGGGAGGGTTCAGCCTGTTTTTCTGTTTGGCAGTTCAGAACACTGGGAATTGGAGGAGAGAGAGAAGAGGCAAGGCTCTCTCCGGATGGAACAATTTTTTGTTTGGCAGTCTTCGAAGAGATCCTGGTGTTGAAATCACTCTCTGAGAATAGAGCAGAGACTGTGTGTGTTATACTGCTGGAAAGGACAGAACACTGAAGACAGGAACAAGGAGGGGCTGTAGATTGGATGAAACACATTGCTGCTGTTGATTAGCCATTGGCACCAGAGCCCGCCAGACTGTTTAAAGGATCAGAAAAGGGAGTCTATGCCACCAGGACTGTTGTGATCCAAGTGAGAGAGGGTTCATTCAAATGTACCTTGTCAGTATTAACTGTGTCTGGGGACTTCAGATGGAATAAGGTTTCTGGTGAAAGCGACTTAAGGGCTGAGGCAATTGGATGGGAAGTGAGAAATCGTGTACATAGTGGATATAGAGTTGAAAGACTGAGATTACATGTGGCACTACATTGGTGCAGGAAGTACTGTGCATGCCTGGAACTATGTGAGGGTGTATCTTCGTTGTATCAACTACTAAAGCAACATTTACCTTTTTATTTGAAATATCCTTTATCTGTTAAATAGATGTTTGGATATATCGATTTTAGTTGGTTTGTTACAGTAAAAATTTTAAAAAGTGAAATCTTGTCCATCGATTTTCTTTCTGCTGGCATTATGAGGATTCCTTTTGGGCATCGTAACACTAGTTAAGACTATAGCCGCTAGTCCAACTAGTTTGTTGCGGCTAGGCTAAGTGCCAAAACATCATTTCTCTGTATAGGTGACGAGGTGGCAGGTTTTCCATCAGAAACAAGTTTAACTATTAACGACAGCTGGCTACTGAAAAAAGGTTTTAATTCACCTGTGCACTCAAACAACATGGGCTCTTATCCATTAAGGATTCCACCAGGGCCACTCAACTCCTGACCTTATTAGAAACTTGGTCCAAACTTGGACAAAAGAGCAGAACTCCAGAAGTGAGGTGAAAGTGACTGCCCTTGACATCAAGGCTGCATTTGACCGAGTGTAGCATCAAGGAGCCCTAACAAAACTGGAGTCAATGGGAATCAGGGGAAACTCTCCACTGGTTGAAATCATTCCTAACACAAAGGAAGGTGGTTGTGGTTGTTGAAGGTCAGTCATCGCAGTCCCAGGGCTTGGGGGTGGCATAGTGGTGTTGTCACTGACTGGTATTCCAGAGACGCAGGGTAATGCTCTGGGGACCCCAGTTTGAATCCCACTACAGATGGTGAAATTTGAATTCAATAAAAACCTGGAATTAAAAAAGTCTGTTGACAGCCATGAACCCATTGCCGTTAAAACCCATCTGGTCACTAATGTCCTTTACAGAAGGAAACCTGCTGCCCTTACCTGGCCTACACGTGACTCCAGATCCACAGCAATGTGGTTGACTCTTAAATTGCTCTCTGAACAAGACAGCGAAGCCCACATTCCATGCGTGAATAATAAAACATTGCTGCAGGAGTTCTGCAGCCCAAGCGTCGTCAGCTGCTGCATCTTATGATGGAGGGAAGTGGGGATGTTCGCTGATGATTGCACAATGTTCATCAACTCCTCAGATACTGAAGCAGCCCTTGTCCAAACGTAGCAAGACTTGGACCATATCCAAGCTTGGGTTGATAAGTAGCAAGCAACATCCAAGTGCCAGACAATGACCATCTCCAATCATCACCTCTTGATATTCAACAGCGTCACCATCACTGAATCCCCCACATCAGCAACCTGGGGGTTACCGTTGTCCAGCCATATAAATACTGTGGCTATAAGAGCAGGTCAGAGGATGGGAATTCTGGGGCAAGTAATTCAACCCCAGACTCCACCAAAACCTGTCCACCATCTAGAATCTTTGAAAGATAGATTCTGGAGAAGCAAGGGGATGAAAGATTATCGGGCATAGGTGGGAAAGTGGGATTGAGGTTACAATCAGGTCAGCCATGATCTTATTGAATGGTGGAGCAGGCTCGAGGGGCTGAGTGGCCTACTCCTGCTCCTAATTTGTACGTTTTTACAAGGCACAAGTCAGGAGTGAGATGGAATACTCTCCACTTGCCTGGATGAGTGCAGCTCAAACAACACTCAAGAAGCTCAACACCAGCCAGGACAAAGCAGCCCACTCGATTGGCAGCCCATTCACTCCCTCCACCACTGACACACAGTAGCAGCAGTGTGTACCATGTACAAGATGCATTGCAGAAACTCACCAAGGCTCATTGAACTGCACCTTCCAAAACCATGACTTTTACCATCTAAAAGGACAAGGGCAGCAGATAGATGGGAACACCACCACCTGCATGTTCTCCGTCAAGCCACTCACTGTCCTGACTTGGAAATATATCACCGTTCCTTCACTGTCGCTGGGTCAAAATGCTGGAACTCCCTTCCTAACATCACTGTGGGTGTACCTACACCACATGGACTGCAGCGGTTCAAGAAGGCAGCTCACCACCACCTTCTCAAGGGCAATTAGGGATGGGCAATAAATGCTGGTCCAGCCAGCGATGATGACATCAACTGAATGATTAAAAAAGAAACTAAAAGCCTGAAAGTTACTGAGAGTAGAGAAAAGGGCAAAAGCCTTCCAGTATTTGACATCAAACTCAATACAATCCCTTGCAGAGATATTTCATCATCATTCCTAGGAGCTGCCAGTATAACTATACCAAGCAACTTTTACCAAGCCTAATAAGTGTTTCTTATTAAATAATTTAACCTGGTTTCCCACCTTACCTCTGGCTTTTCTCTGTGTGTGTTGACAGCTTCAATATTGAGGAAAATGGATTCAACTTTACAACCTAAGAGGGAAAAATATGCAAATGGTCAAATAATGTTCATTCACATTAAAAGCATTAGGATTACCAGAAACTTTCATTCAGTTACTGGAAAATGATTTTCTTTTTGTTACAGCTGCTGTCTATGCTACATTGATAAGAGAATATTGAAAAGTATTAGGTAATTACTTACATTCGATAATTATACAAGAGTTTCAGAATGTAGTGTAATGGGGCTGAGTGGGGACTCAAATCATTGCAAGAAGCGGGGCTTCTATTAGTAAAAAATTTGCTTAAACTTGTGATAACTTAACACAATGATACCAACCACCCCCTGCAATACCAAGCACAACAGTTCCCCACACATGCCAACCACAGCTGTTCCCCATAGATATCTGGGCTTTGTGAAGCTCTCTCTATTTTTTAAATTTCCTTTGCTGTTCTTTATATCTTTCCCAGTCTGCAGGTTTCCACTTTTCTGAGAGGTTAGATGAATTGGGAAAAGATCCTTGCGCCTCCTTTCTCTTTAAAAAATGCTGTGGGCTGGCCTAGAGGTCTTTAAAATGATGAAACATTTTAACAGAGTAACGACAGAGAGAATGCTTCCACTTGTGGGGAAGGACAATATTAAATCAACATCTTGGCCCTTTTAGTTGGTCACCAAGAAATCCAAGATGGAATTCAGAAGAAACTTCAAGAGAGGTGAGTGTGTGGAACTCACGACAACAAGGAGCAGTTGAGCTGAACAGTCTAAATGTGTTTAAAGGGAAGCTGGATGAACAGATGAGGGAGAAAGGAACAGAAATATAACCTGGTAGGAGTTAGCCGTAAAAGGCTGGGAGGAGGCTCGAGTGAAGCACATATGCTGGCAAGGCCTGATTTGTATCATAGAGAACCAGTGGATGTGGTGTATTTGGATTTTCAGAAGGCTTTTGATAAGGTCCCACACAGGAGGTTAGTAAATGAAATTGGAACACGTGGGATTGGGGGGTAATATATTGGAATGGATTGAGAATTGGTTAACAGATAGAAAGCAGAGTAGGGATAAACAGATCATTCTCAGGATGGCAGGTTGTTACTAATGGGGTACCTCAAGGATCAGTGTTTGGGCCCCAGCTGTTCACAATCTACATAAATGGTTTGATTGTGGAGACACAAAACTAGATGGGAATGTAAGTTGTGAGGAGGATGTAAGGAGGCTTCACGGGGATTTGGACAGGCTAAGGTGAATGGGCAAGAACATGGCAGATGGAATATAATGTAAATAAGTGTGAAGTTATCCACTTTGGTAGGAAAAACAGAAAGGCAGAGAATTTCATAAATGGGGAGAGGTTGGGAAGTGTTGATGTCCAAAGGGACCTGGGTGTCCTTGTTCATGAGTCACTAAAAGCTACAGGCAAGTGCAGCAAGCAATTAGGAAGGCAAATGATATGTTGGCCTTCATCACAAGGGGATTTGACTACAGGAGTAAAGTTGTCTTGCTGCAATTGTACAGAGCCTTGGTGAGACCTCACCTGGAGTATTGTGTACAGTTTTGATCTCCTTGACTAAGGAAGGATATACTTGCCACAGAGGGAAGGCACCGGAGGTTCACCAGACTGATCCCTGGGATGGTGGGATTGTCGTGAGGAGACTGGACCTGTATTCTCTAGAGTTTCGAAGAATGAGAGGTGATCTTATTGAAACTTACAGAATTCTTACAGGGTTTGACAAGGTAGATATGGATAGGATGTTTCCCCTGGCTGGTGAGACTAGAACCAGGGGATACAGTTTCAGAATAAGGGGCATGCAATTTAAGACTAAGATGAGGAGGAATTTCTTTACCCAGAGGGTGGTGAGCCTTTGGAATTCTCTGCCCCCGAGGGCTGTGGAAGTTCAAATCACTAAGCATGTTTGTCATGAAGCTATTAATGTATATATTATTGGAAAATATTTTTTCTTTTAAAATAGAGGTTTAGTTTATGGTACTTTGATATGTACTAGTTTTGATATGTAAGAGCGATAGCTGCATTTGCATTTTTTGAATAGAGCATTCAAGAAGTGGGGTGAAAACTATCACCTAGCCAGCAGATACCAAGCAATATGTTTATATTACTAACAAAATTGGTGCTATGAAAGGGGTTTCATTGTTAAAAGGTGGAGTTCCAGGAGGCTGGTGAGACAATGAGAATTTACATTCAATGAGCGGTGCTAGGTATAACTTCAGCAGTTTCGGGTGCGTGGGGCAGAGGCAATGTGAGATCAAAAGCAGCTGTAAGCCTCCATCTGTCTCCACACAAAGAACCTCATTTTGAATTTGTAAGGTGAAAATGCTTTGCCTGGTGTCTGGTTCAGTCTATGGGTTGCTGTTGCCTTAATGGAGATTAGTTTGGGAATTTGTTAAAAGTTATGCTAGTAATTTGTAGCCATGTGTATATATATTTTAACCTGTGTAAATTAATAAAGTGTTTCATTTAGTTTAATGTGAAACCTCGAGAACTAGTGGTCTGATTCCTGAATTTAGAGTTGCATCTCAAACATAACACTTAAAATTATAGGTTAGGACAGTTGTTTAAAGTTTCCCTCTGGGATTTTTAAATAACTCCGCTTTACCAACTGTTGGTCATTACAATGTTCAAGACAGAAATCAATAGATTTCTGGATACTAATGACATCAGGGGATATGGGGATAGTGGGGAAATAATGGTATAGAGGTAGCTGATCAGCCATGATCTGTTTGAATGGTGGGGTAGTCTTGACGAGCCGAATGGCCGACTCCTGCTCCTAATTCCTACATTCGATATAATTTTTATAATCCCTTTCGCTTTTATACTATTTCTCAATTCTTTTGTTGGCCAAGGTTATTTAATTACCTAAGTTGAGCTCTTTCCCTTTTGGAGGCGCAGGTGGATCTTGTATTTTACCAAATGCTCCTTAACCATCTCCCAGTGTTCATCTGTAGTTTTACCCATCAACAGCCTGTCTATTGTGGTAAATTTCTGCCTTAACCCTTCAAAATCAGCCTTACTTAAATTCAAAACTGAGGTTTGCGATTTACTCTTCTCTCAAACCTAATCTTGAATTCAGTCATATTATGGTCACCCACTAGTGTGAAAAATATAGAGGAACAAACTGGCAAGGAAATTTCTGGCTTATTACCTGAGCTGTATGCACATTGGCATAGGGTACATAAAATTAGAGAGATGAATATGTGGCTCAAAGACTGGGTTGGGGGTGTGGGATGTGGGATGGGGGTTGTGGGATGGGGGGGGGGGAGGATGATACAATGCTGGCTGAGTGACAGGAAACAGAGTATTGGTAAATGGTTGTTTCTTGGACTGGAGGAAGGCATAAAGTGGGGTTTTCCCAAGGGTCTGTATTAGGACCATAATATGACCTGGGCATACAGGGCACAATTTCAAAATTTTCAGATGACACAACATTTCTATTGTGAACTGTGTTCAGGAGAGTAACAGACTGCAAGGTGACAGGCAGACTACTGGAATAGATGAACGCATGGCTAGATGAAATTTAATGAAGAGAAGTGTCAAGTGATACATTTTGGTAAGCAGAATGAGGAAAGGCTACAAGTAAAAGGTTACAATTCTAAAGAGGGTGTAGGAGAAGGAGGACCTCTGAGTATATGTGCATAAATCTTTGACACTGGCAGGGCAGGTTGACAGAGAGGTTTATAAGATATATAGGATCCTGGGATTTATAAATAGGGGCATAGAGTACAAAAGCAAGGATGTTATGTTGAATCTATATTTAACACCAGTTTGACCTCAACTGCAGTACTGTGTCCAATTCTGGCACCACAATTTAGGAAGAATGTGAAGGCTTTGGAGAAAGTGCAAAATAAGAATGGTTCCAGGGATGAGACCCTTCAGTTAAGTAGATAAATTTCAGAAGTTGGGACTGTCCTTGGAGAAGAGAAGATCAAGAGGAGATTTGATAGAGGTATTCAAAATCATAAGGGGTCTAGACAGAGTAAGTAGGGAGAAACTGTTCCCATTGTTGGAAGGATCGAGAATCAGAGGGCACCAACTTAGGGTGACTGGCAACAACATAAGGAAAAACTAAGCAGAGAGTGATTAGGATCTCAAAAGTCATATTCAACTCAAAACATTAACTACTCCTTTTCTACAGATGCTGCCAGACCAGATGCGTATTTCCAGCATTTTCTGTTTTTATTTTAGATTTCCAGCATCTGCATTATTTTGCTTTTATCTTTAGTCACACTATCCAATTATTCCCAATCCCCTGCTCTTTCCCCCTTAGGCCTGCAATTTCTCTCCTTCAAATTCTTATGCAATTCTCTTTAGAATGTCATTATTGAATCTGCTTCCACCACCTTTACAGGCAGCATATTCCAGGTCATAACTCGCTGTAAAAAAAATCCTCTCAGGTCACCTCTGCTTCTTTTGCCAATTACCTTAAAACCTGTCTCTCTATTTACCAACCCTTTTGCCACGTTCTGGAAACAGCTTCTCCTTAATTAATTGATCGGAAGGCCATATAAGACTATCACGTCTCATCCTAATTTTCTCTGCTCTAAGGGGAACAATCCCAGTCTCTGCACATAACTGAAGTCCCTCAACCCTGGTACTATTCTTGTAAACCCCCTCTGTACCCTCACCAAGGCCTCGACATCCTTCCTAAAGTGCTTTGCCCAGAATTGAACACAGAACTCCAGCTGAGGTCTAACCAATGTTTTATAAAGGTTTAGCTAACTTGGTGTTTTCATACTTTGTGCCTCTATTAATAAAGTCCAGGATCCCAAAGGCTTTTTAACAGTCTTCTCAATTTGTCCTGTCACCTTCAAAGATTTGTGTATGTGCCCCATTGTTAACTCATATAACTGTGTATCAGGGAAGAATGAGTCTGAAGCTGGTCTTTTGCCTCAAGCAGGTTTACTCTTCAGCAGCTCATCAGAATGACAGATTCCCAGTTCCTTTCCCCCCACTGAAGTGTTACAAGGGGAATTAACTCTTTTGAGCTTGAAGTGTTACAGCTGTACCCATTTATGAGTATTATGAGTTAACAAATTGGCAAAAGATTAAATTAACAAATTAAAAGGGCAGCCCCTTAAAGTTGAACTGCAACAAAACACAAAACTATAAAGGAAACTTATAAAGGTCAAACCCATACAGTAATTTCGAGGGGTTACCCCACGGCGCCCACCAGTAATGGACGGCCTCAATCATACCAGCAGACACTGCATGCTCCCTCTCCGTGGATACCTGGCCACGATCGTAGCTGCGGTAGAGGGGCGGACAGTCGGGTTGGATGACCTCCTCAATCGCCCGCTGCCTGAACCTATTAATGGTCACTTTGGCCAGGCCCAGGGGCAGGTTCATGAGGAGGTCCTCCTCCCTTCTCACCTCTCTCCGCACCGGGTGCCCAAAGGTTAGGAGCGTGGGACTGAAGTGCAACCAAAAATTAAGAAACAAATTTTTAAGATAACTGAAAAGGGGCTGCAGTCTACAACAACCTGTATATGCATTGTACCCATTTATGGAGGAGCCAATGCCCAACACCTGTTCTAACAATGCAATTGTTTTAACAATGTAATTACCTGTTAACAAGGTGATTGTTATTGAACCTTGACGATGTAATTACTCTATTCCTGTACTCCCTTTTAAAATTGTACTATTTAGGTCATATTCCCTTTCATTCTTCCTACCATAAATGTATCATTTCATCCTTCTCTGCATTAAACTTTATCCGCTTTGTGTTTGCTAATTTTACCAGTCTACATCTTCCTAAAGTCTGTTACTCTTTTCCTTATTGTCAATTACATTTGCAAGCTTCATAACATCTAGAAATTTTTCCCATTTTACCCTTGGTCATCAATATATATTAAAAAGAGCAATTGTCCCCATACTGATCCCTGAGGAATGACACTGTATACTTCCCTCGAGTCTGAAAAACAACTGTCACCATTACTCTCTGCTTTCAGTCCTTTAGCCATTAGCTCATTGTATGGAAGAATAGGCTAAAGGATGAATGGTCTCCTCCTGTTCCTGTGTTCACTGTTTAATTTACAAAGATTCATTGTGGCCCTAACAGACTTACCATATGCCACTGGGGTCAATTTTAAGACAGTGTGCAGGGGGCACTTCAGGTACGGGAGTTCCTCTGGAAATAGAATAGATACATGGTAATTATAAATCATTGTGGCAAACAGAGAATCAACGAAACACAGAATTCTACACATTGCCTTCCTCTTGTTTTTGAATGTGTTGTCATCTCTCAAACTTATGCCGATATTTCCCAACTCCACGTTTGAATCCCTACTTCGAGGTTGCTGCCTCTACCACCGTACCGAAACAGCCCTTATCAAAGTCACAAATGACATCCAATGTGATTGTGGCAAAGGTAAACCTTCCCTCCGTGTCCTTCTTGATGTGTCAATAGTGTTTGACGTGGCTGACCACACCACCCACAGTCAATGTCTCTCCATTGTTGTCCAGCTGCGTGAGACTACTCTCACCTGGTTCTACTCTTTTCTATCTAATTGTAGCCAGAGTCACCTGCTTTTCTTTCTGTTCCCACACCGTTACTCTGGTATGCTCCAAGCAACAATCCTTGAGCCTCTCCTATTTTTCATCTACATGCTGCCCATCAGCAACATCATCTGAAAATACAGTGGCAGTTTCAAATGGTACACTGATGGCACCCAGCCCAGTGGCACTGCCAAATCACTCAATATCTCCCACTATTGATCAGACTCCAGTACTAGTTGAGCAGAAATTTTCACCAACTATACATTGGGAAGACTAAACAGTTGTCTTCAAGTCCCTGTTAAGAAAGCCTCTGTTTTAAAATTCTCACTCTTATTTCCCTCAACTACAAACATACGAGTTGGGGCAGAAGTAGTCCACTCGGCCCCTCGAGCCTGCTCTGCCATTCAATAAGATCATGGCTGATCTGATTGTAACCTCAACTCTATATTCCTGCCTACCCCCAATAACCTTTCACCCCCTTGCTCATCAAGAATCTACCTAGCCCTGCCTTAAAAATATTCAAAGATTCAGCTTCCACCACCTTTTGAGGAAGAGAGTTCCAAAGACTCACAACCCTCAGAGAAAAAAGTTCTCCTCATCTCTGTTTTAAATGGGTGACCCCTTATTTTTAAACAGTGACCCTTAGTTCTAGATTCTCCCACAAGAGGAAACGTCCTCTCTACATCCACCCTGTCAAGTCCCCTCAGGATTTTATATGTTTTAATCAAGCTGTTTAAAAGCACTATATAAAGTTATTATAGTCTGCAGTACTAAATCTGCTTCCACAATTGTTTTAATAATGCAAGCCCGCTCAAGCTTATTCCCATCGCTGTCTGTCCAAGTACTCAGACCTAGGTTTTGCTGCTTCTGTGCTTGCTATAAAGTTACACCAAAAGGAAATGGTCTAACAGCTCACCCAGTTAGATATTAGACACATTGCTCTCTGGCAGTATAAAATTTCCTTTCCACACAAGCTTTGTGGTTTCTGAGCAATTTTGCCAATTTAGTGCCAGTAGCGATTTATTTTAAATAAAGAAAGGTTTGCATTTATATAGCACCTTTCAAGATCATCTCAATGTGATTTCCAGCCAATAGAGTACTTTCTCTTTACAGCGTAGTCACTGCTGCAAAGTGGAAAACCCAACAGCCAATTTGCACTCAACCAACTCCCACAAACAGCAATGTGATAATGACTGAGGGATAAATATTGGCCAAGACACAAGGCAGAACTCCCTCGCTCTTCTTCGAAATAGTGCCATGGGATCTTATACATCTACTCAAGCAGGTAGATGGGGAACTTAAACCCACAACCTTATGACTCAGAGGTGAGATTGCTACCCACCAAATTATGGCTGACATGACATTTTGTTGTTAACTATACTGGGCATTTGTGCTCTAAGTGTGTCAGAATGACTTTACTCAGCTCCCTAATGAAGCAGAAAGATTGAAGAGTTTCACTGCATCATTGTGGGTTGCACTTGAACTAGGGAGCAATAAGTGAAAGCAAATTGATCTATTATGGGATCACTGAGGGCTAAAATCCCAATGGGTTCACTTGTCACAAGTGTAATGGTATGGAACTCCTAGTTACCCATGGAGTAAAGTGAAGATTCCCATCCCAATTCCTGTGACAGGGTGAATTGTTAACTGGATCCACGCCGATTGGTGAAATTAAAACTAAGACACAGTTGCTTTCTTTGCTGGAGAGAGTTTATTGGCTTAGTTCACAGTCAACACTACTCCAACCCTCCCGGTTCCCAGCTATCTCCATTTATAGATGTACAAATACCCATCACCTGTTTAGCAATGTAATTGCCATTAAACCTTAACAATGTAATTAATAAGACATTGACATGAATTACATGCTTGGAGTGGGTAGCCCACATCTATAAGAGTGCTTCAGGGATATTCACCCCTAATCTGCTGCAGTGGGTTGGAGTGGCATGATGTTGCTCATCTGAAATCACTTAGCTTAGTTTGGGAAGTTCCAGCTTTTAGCTAAGGGGAATTTTGTTGAGAATTTATAAGGTGGGATAGGTGGAATTTACCAGGGAGCTTTAGAAATCCAGCAGACATACCCCCTTGTATCTGCTTTCTCCCCACCAGAATTAAAGTTGCCTATACAGAAGATGGAATCCTGGCACAACTAGATTCTGCTCCAAACCGCAGCCTCCATTGGGTGACCTGCCTAAGTTCCACTCTGGATTCAGATTAGAATGTTGGTATCTTGGTATCAAGTTTGTAGTAATTTTGGATTCGAAGTCAATTCATGTTATTTTACAAGAGACACAACAATCCAAAAGTACCTTTGTAAGTTATGAATAAAAGTAATTTCAATAATATTCTGCTTGAATGAAATAACTTTCATAAGTAATTTTCAATTGTATCATGTTGTTTATTGTGAGATGTCTTTTTTTAAGAAGCATTATTTTAATATAATTTTTCAAAAGTTTAGGAATCTATCATAGAATGTATGCATTATTTTCATTTGAGACTTTCAGAAAGCATCTTCATAAACTATCTCTATGAAAGAGCTATTCAATTAGCCACCTTATTTACTGAGGTTGATAAATTTCTGGACACCAAAGGAATGAACAGATTGTGGGATAGGCAGGAAAGTAGAGCTGATATCATTCAGCTATGATCTTAATGAATTGTGGAGTACAATTGAGGGGCTGAATGGACTGCCCCTTCTCCTATTTCCTATGTTATGACCTTAGACCAGTGTAAGCGAGGAGTTGGCGAGTTGAAGGGGACAATAAGAGCCCCAGGAACTATATTAATACATTCCTGCAGACTTTTAAAATCGCTGTCACATACACAATTTTGTGAGAGGGTGATGGTGCCCAGAGAGCAGAGTAAGAAGAAGAGGGTGAGCATGGTGGAGCCCAGGGTTGGGGGTGGGGGGGTGTAGTTCAGTTTCTATGTTCAAATTACACCAGAACTGCTCCATGAAAATTGGATTTAATACAGCTCTGGAAACTTGTGTATAACCACATGGCCCGTCAAGCCTGCTCTGCCATTCAATATGATCATGGCTGATCTTGGGTTTCAATTCCACTTTCCTGCCCACTTACCTGCACCCCATCTCCCTTCATTCCCTGAGACACCAAAAATCTGTATCCAAGACTCAAAAGTATTCAATGATGGAGTATCCACAACCCTCTGAGGCAGAGAATTCCAAAGATTCACAAAGATTTCTGTTACAACAACTTGATGTGGCTTGACATCAAGAAAATTCAGGGCTATAGTGTCCAGAATGTAACATTAACTTACTGATCCCTGAAAGGGTGTGTGTATTTTTTTTATTATTTATGTTTGTGATTTGATACTATGTCCTTACTCAGTTACACTGCTAAGAGCTTGCAGAAGATTACAGACTAATCTGCAGCTGTAACTGAATCCATCAACGACATATACAACACACTGGGACATCTCATTGTAGTGTTGTTCAGTGGCTCTGCTGCTGCAGGTGGCCCTGGGCAGACACTGCTTTCTCCCTGGGACAGGTTGCTTATACTAGTATCCAGGTTTGTTCCCTTCTTTCCTTGCTCCCTCATTCTTCAAGATAAGTAGAGAATCCTTTCAGGAGTCAGGCAGAGGGAGCAAAAGTTAAACTATTGGGCTGTGGTTTGATCATTTCACTTCCAATAGGAATTTGTGCAGCAATTTCTGAGCAACAGGCAAGACTGAAAGCAGGATCTCACTGCACAGTTACAGGGTGTCACTCAGTTTTCAAGAGTGACCTCCGGGCGAAAACTGAGTTGAGATTGTGTCCTTGGTAGACAGTTAATAAGTAACACTGATCTTGAATATCAGAACCTGAAACTGCTTTATTGGGAAGCAAATTCTCAGCAGATGGAGGTAGGTGAAGCTGGAAATCGGGCTGTTATTGGTCATCCAGCACTGTGGGGAAAATCCCAATATAAATACTGCTGCAACTATTTAATTTTCCTTTTACCTGCTGTTTTGTCGAGGAAGTAGGCCAACAAACAACGCATGACAGCCTGGTGACAGATGACTAAAACATTCTCTTGTCTCTCTAGCTCCATGATCACTGGCTCCAGGCGCTGAACTAAATCTTCATATGACTGAAGAATAAGGGAAATAAAAGCAGGTGTCAATGATGGAAAACACGAGTCACGTTTCACTTCCACCCTGAGGATCTCAGAAATAAGGCTTTAAAATGTACCAACAGAAAACTAACTTTAAAACAATGGGTGAACATTTCAGTTCCAATGTTAAGCAATGGACTCACATTTCTGTGCATTCTAGAGCTGGCAATGAGTTACTGCTTTGGTAGAAACTCAGTGCTTAATGCTATGTACAGTCACTATCCTTGAAAATAGCTCATTGTGCGAAGTACTTTGATCATGACAAAGTGGCGATATTACAGCTGTTCCTCTATGCAGAAATGCTCAGTCTGGAGTCTTGTGAAGTAACTTCATTATATTTCCTCTCCTGTGCCTCTCCCGAAAGACTCCCTCCTGCTGGGGTTTGGCCCCTACCCGGTACCCTCTCCGAACATCCCAAAAAATGTGTTTGACTAATTTCATGGAATTTTCTGATGAAGTAATAGAGAAGATAGAAGGGAATGTGCTGGATGTTGTCAAACATTGTGTTAAAATTCATACCAACAAAGTACCACGTAAAAGACTGGTTAACAAAAGTGAGGCTTGTGGAATAGGAGAGTCACGGTCAGTTTGGATAATTGGTTGTGGTAAGTGGTTATTTTGCAGACTTTCGGATGGTAACCAGTGATGTTCCTCAAGGGTCAGTGCTGGGATTGCTGATTATTGTGATCACTGGAACTTTTGCCATTGCACAGGGACAGGAATGCGACTCCCACTCCTCCTGCCGGCACATGTGATTTTTCCTGCCACTGACGTCATTATTACGCATCCAGTTGCTGCTTCCTCACTGTCAGCTCCCTCCCAATTCCCACTACCCTGCTCCCTTTCCTCATTGTCCGCTCCCTCCAATGCTCTTTGCTGCTCCCTCCTACATGGTGCTGCTCATTCACTGCCATCCACTCCCTCCTGCCCCTGTTGTTCCTTCCCCTTTGCCTTGAGCGAGATTGAGCAGTAATGGGAGGGAGGCAGTGGGAGGTTGAACAGAGCAATAAATAGACCAGGAGGAAGCAGGGAGCAGAAGGTGAGGGGCAGAAGGAAGTGAGGGAGGGAGGCAGATAATAGGGGTGGGATGGAGCAGTCGGGAGAGAAGGAGAACACTGGTGTGTGTTTGGTCTGTGCCATCTTTGGTGTGGCAGCTGCCTGGGACATCACAGGCTTTGTAACTGCATGTGTGGGGAGCATTTTTTTTAATTTGTTTATGGCATGTGGGCATTTCTGGCTGGGCCAGCATTTATTGTCCATCCCCAGTAGCTCTTGAGAAGGTGGAGGTGAGCTGCCTTCTTGAACTGCCACAGTCCATGTGGTGTAGGTACACCCACCGTGCTGTTAGGGATCCAGGATTTTGACCCAGTGACAGTGAAGGAACGACGATATATTTCCAAGTCAGGACTTGGAGGGAAACTTCCAGGTGGTGGTGTTCCCATCTGTGTGCTGCCCTTGTCCTTCTAGATGGTAGAGGTCGTGGGTTTGGAAGGTGCTGCCTAAGGAGCCTTGGTGAATTCCTGCAGTGCATCTTGTAGATGGTACACACTGCGGCTACTGTGCATTGGTCTTGGAGGGAGTGAATGTTTGTGGATGTGGTGCCAATCAAACGGGGCTGCTTTGAGTGTTGTGGGAGCTGCACTCATCCAAGCAAGTGGGGAGTATTCCATCACACTCCTGACTTGTGCCTTGTAGATGGTGGACAGGCTTTGGGGAGTCAGGAGGTGAGTTACTCATCTCAGGATTTCTAGCCTCTGACCTGTTCTTGTAGCCACAGTATTTATATGGCTGGTCCAGTTCAGTTTCTGGTCAATGGTAACTCCCAGGATGTTGACAGTTTGATAGTCTTCCATCTGTGAACCTACCAGCGCCAATGCTCTGAGCTCCTGCTTTTAACAGGCATTTGTAGATTGTCCAGTTACTCAATTGCTCTTCACTTCATTCTTGCTCTGTGGAATTTCCATGCTTTGAGCAAGGGGCTATTATCAGGAGATCGATTAGTGGCAGGATTTGGGATTAGTTTCACATGAATGAGCTTCATTGCTTAACTCTCTTGATTCCCTGCATGGTCATTGAAAGGATCCTAACATTTCTTAGTTGTGCAGCTCTCCCCATTTGATAATACACAGTTCATTTGGCTGTCTGTCCCTTTAATTGACCCCTCCATATGCAGTGCAACACTCCTCCTCGAGACCTTCAAATAGCTCTGGTGGGCAGGAGTCTATCATTTTCATTTTTACTGTGCTATTGATTCAGGTTTCAAGATGATGGTGCTGAGGTTTTACTAACAGACCAACTTGAACCCTCCCTGTGTGTCTGTGGAAAGCCCCTCCCATTGTCCTGCTTCCTCCCCTGTAATCCTTAATCCCATTGCAATGATGCTGGATATCCCTGTATTACCCCCTGAATCATTTAAGGTGGATGTGCCTATGGCCCCTTGTGGACATTACCCCTCCCCATCTTGAAGCCTACTGCACAGTGGCAGATAGAGACTCCCCTTGCCCCCAACCCTTGAGACCTTTGGGTGCCCCAACTCTACTTGGGCTCATAGGCTGCAGATTCCTTCCCTGACTATGAGTGTGCCATATGCAGCCCAGTATTATACTAGAGAACCCCTGGACTGATGCACGTGAAGTTAAGACCACGCCCTGCGCACAATAGGCACGACTGACACTGGACTGATATGTCCTGTCCCTCCCTGGACCGAGACAATTACAGTCTTTGTAAACTGAAGCACTTCCTCACTCCACAAACCTCCCATTCTGGCCCCAACTCACTATGTCCTACTAGAAGAGACTCTCTCCCCATTGTGGGTCAGGGACACTTCCCCCCAACACCAACCACACTCCACCCCCCAACACCAACCACACTCCACCCCCCAACACCAACCACACTCCACCCCCCAAAGGTCATGTGTCTGAGTGCATACTTCCCCATTCTCAACTCCCCCACTCTCCTGTTGAGCCCATGCCCTGCTGCACCTTACAACTGCCCCCCCACCTTACCGCTGGTCTGGTACATAGAACCTCACCTCCGAAAGCGCCCTTGAAGGTGATGTGGTGCTGCCTGCACAGCGTGGCACAGATTGCGAGATGCCACGAGCACTGTACAATATTGGCATGGCCGAATGATCCTGCATGGGGGACTGAGTCCAACGAGGGCCTCTTATAATGAGCATTCAGGAGATTCAAATCCATTCACACTGCGTTCCCAGCATTGATATGGCAGGAAACGTGTGCCACCATTGAGGTCTGGAGCCAACCCATCTGACTTTACACCAATGTGAAACTCATTTTTTTCGATCCCGCACTATTTTCCGCTCCCACCTGCCAAGAGACCTACCATGGGAGGGAGCGGAAAATCCCACCCTATACATTTGGTCCCTTCATCAAAATCATTGACATAGACTAAATAGTTGAGGCCTGTGTTCCCTGTGTCACTCCACTCCTTACGTCTGGCCAACCTGAATATGTGCCATTTATGCTAACTCTGCTTGCTGTTAGGTAACCAATGCTCTATCCTTGCTAATATGTTACCCCCTACACATTGAGCTCTTACTTTGTGCAGTAGTCTTTGATGTTGCACCTTGTCACCTTCTGGAATTGTAGGTATAACACATCCACAAGTTCCATTATGTTATTCATTATGTCCTCAAAGAACTCCAATAAATTAGTCAAACATGACTTCCCTTTTAATTATTTAAAGCACCCCACTATAACCTCCTTAGTAATAGATTCCAGCAATTTCCTTATGACAGATGTTGAACTAACTGATTTGTAGTTTCCTGCTTTCTGTCTCCCTCCTTTCTTGAATAGAGGAGTCACATTCGCTATTTCCAATTTGATGGGACCTTTCCAGAATCTAGGGAATTGAGGAAAATTAAAACCAATGCATCTACTATCTCAGCAGCCACTTTTTTTAAGACCCTAGGATGAAGTCCAGCAGGACCTGGGGACTTGTCAGCTTTTAGTTCTATTAATTTTCTCAGTCCCTTTTCCCTGGTGATTGTTCCGCCCTCCCTTTCACCTCCTGATTCACTATTTTTTGAGATGTGATTTGTACCCTCTACAGTGAAGACAGAGGCAAAATATCTGTTCAATTCATCTGCCATTTCCTTATTTTACTTTATTAATTCCCCTGACTCTCTTAGAGAACCAACACTCACTCGAATTATTCTTTTACTTTTTAAATACCTGTAAAAACTTTTACTGTCTGTTTTTATATTTCTAGCTAGCTTTCTCTCTTCCTCCTTATTAATCTTTCAGCCATTTGCTGTTTTTTATATTCTGTCCCATCTTCTGACCTGCTCTTAATCTTAAAGGAATAGTACACTTTTTCTTTCAGTTTGATACACTCTTTAACTTCCTTAAATGTCTGCCATTGCATTTTTACTGACCTACCTTTAACCTAATTTCCCAGTTCACTTTAGCCAGTTCTTCCTTCATACCCTCATAACCACCCTTAATTAAGTTTAAAACACCAGCCTTAGACCCACTCTTCTCTCTCTCATGCTGAATGTGAAATTCAATCATGTTATGATCACTGCTGCCTATCGGCGCCTTTATTATGAGGTCATTAAGTAATCCTATCTTGTTGCCCATTACCAGATAAAGAATATACTGCTCTCTAGTGGGTGCTAGAACATGCTGCTGTAATAAATGTCTTCAGATCACTATGAACTCATCCTCTAGGCTACCCTTGGCAATCTGAGTTGTCCAATCTATATGTAGATTAAAATCACCCAAGATTATCGCCTTACCTTTGTCACAAGCTACCCTTAATTTCTTCCTGAATACCCCATCCTACTGTGTGGTTACTGTTAGGGGGCCTATAAACTCGTCCAGCAAGTGACTTCTTGCCTTTACTATTTATACTGCAGGCACTTAAGAGGGTGCAGGGGAGACTTATCAGAATGGTTGCAGGAATGGGGGTTTTTAGTTACAAGGTTAGGCACAAAAGGCTGGGGTTGTTCTCCTTGGGCCAAAGGATATTTATGGGAGATTTGAGGTGTGCAAGGTTGTGACGAGGAGGTGGTGGTGGTAGCATAGTGGTATTGTCACTGACTAGTAATCCAGAGACCCAGGGTAATGCTCTGAGCACCCAGGTACAAATCCCACCATGGCAGATGCTGTACCTGTCCTGGGAGTGTTTGATGGGGTCAGTGTAGAGGGAGCTTTACTCTGTATCTAACCCCGTGCTGTACCTGCCCTGGCAGTGTTTGATGGGGACGGTGTAGAGGGAGATTTACTCTGTATCTAACCCCGTGCTGTACCTGTCCTGGGAGTGTTTGATGGGGACAGTGTAGAGGGAGCTTTACTCTGTATCTAACCCCGTGCTGTACCTGTCCTGGAAGTGTTTGATGGGGACAGTGTAGAGGGAGCTTTACTCTGTATCTAACCCCGTGCTGTACCTGTCCTGGGAGTGTTTGATGGGGACGGTGAAGAGGGAGCTTTACTTTCTTTCTACTGTTGTCCAGCCAGCGGTGAACTGCACTTGCCTTGTTTCACTCTTATCTATCTAATGTAGCCACAGTATCAACTGCAATGGCTTCTTTTCCCATTCGCACCATTACCTCTGGTGACCCCATAAGGGTCTATTCTTGGCCTTCTCCTATTTCTCATCTACAATACCTCTTGGACACCACTGTTGATAATCTGCCCTAATATTGCCTTTTGTGGGTCCATGTCAAATTTTGCTTTATATCACTCCTATGAAGTGCCTTAATGTTTTATCTTGTTAAAGGGGCTATATAAATACATGTTATCATTGTTGATTGATATTTTATTAACAAATTATACTAAATGGATGACACAGAAATTGATGCTTTAAGGACAAACCTTGGATGAACTCATGTAAATCAATGGAAGTCAAGATATAAAAGCAAAGAACTGTGGAAGCTGGAAATCCAAAAAAAAAACAAAAACAAAAATACCTGGAAAAACTCAGCTGGTCTGGCAGCATCTACGGAGAGGAACACAGTTAACGTTTCGAGTCTGCGTGACTCTTCAACAGAACTAAGTAAAAATAGAAATGAGGTGAAATATAAACTGGTTTAAGGGGGGAGAGTGGGACAGGTAGAGCTGGATAGAGGGCCACTGCTATGTGGAGATAACCACAAGATGTCACAGACAAAAGGACAAAGAGGCGTTGAACGTGGTGATATTATCTAAAGGAATGTGATTATTAGGGGTAGAAAGCAGGACAAGCAAGGTACAGATAGCCCTAGTGGGGGTGGTGGGAGAGGGGGTGTGGGGATCGAAAAAGGCTAAAAGGTAGGGATAAAACAATGGATGGAAATACATTTAAAAATAATGGAAACAGGTGGGAAAAGAAAAATCTATATAAATTATTGGAATAAACAAAAAGGTGGGGGAAAATCAGAAACGGGGTGGGGATAGAGGAGAGAGTTCATGATCTAAAGTTGTTGAACTCAATATTCAGTCCAGAAGGCTGTAAGGTGCCTAGTCGGAAGATGAGGTGCTGTTCCTCCAATTTGCGTTGGGCTTCACTGGAACAATGCAGCAAGCCAAGGACAGACATGTGGGCATGAGAGCAGGGTGGAGTGTTAAAATGACAAGCGACAGGGAGGTCTGGGTAATGCTTGTGGACAGACCGAAGGTGTTCTACAAAGCGGTCACCCAGTCTGCGTTTGGTCTCTCCAATGTAGAGGAAACCGCACTGGGAGCAACAACTGCAGTAGACTAAGTGTTGACTTAGATGTGACAAAAATATGTGACATAAATTGTGCAATCAGCATAAGTACACACACTCAGGTAGATGGCTCAAGGTCCAATTCCACAACCACTCATACAACTATTGCTGCTAAGGAATGTCGCAATCTAACCCTGCCCCCACCCTCTAAACTATCTAACCTAACCCTGCCCCCACCCTCTAAACTATCTAACCTAACCCTGCCCCCACCCTCTAAACTATCTAACCTAACCCTGCCCCCACCCTCTAAACTATCTAACCTAACCCTGCCCCCACCCTCTAAACTATCTAACCTAACCCTGCCCCCACCCTCTAAACTATCTAACCTAACCCTGCCCCCACCCTCTAAACTATCTAACCTAACCCTGCCCCCACCCTCTAAACTATCTAACCTAACCCTGCCCCCACCCTCTAAACTATCTAACCTAACCCTGCCCCTAACTATGCAAGCTAATCCTGTTCCCTAACCAGCACTACAACAGTTAAGCTTGCAGAAGATTCAGAACAGCCCCAGATTTTAAAATGTAAACCACAAAGCTGGTCATAGTCAACAGTCCAAGTTCGAACCATGTGATAAATTAATTGTGTCTGACAGAAAGCAGAGACTCGTAAATTCAAGATAATTTAGCTTCCTCCCTAACAGCACTGTGGGTGTTCCTACACCACATGGACTGCAGCGGTTCAAGAAGGCAGCTCACCACCACCTTCTCAAGGACAATTAGGGATGGGCAATAAATGCTGGCCCAGCCAGCGACACCCCTGTCCTGTGAAAGAATAGAATAAAACTTGATTGTTGAAGGAACTCTGACTCAGCTTGTGCACAACCTCTCAACAAGGTTTGGCTAATGATTTTTGCCAATTGCTGAATATCTTGGTACACATGGATGCAGATGCAATGAGTTGGAAGGGTTTCTAAATGTGTTTTGTGCATGAGTTCTTGCCCAAGCCTCACTGTTTCTCAGTACTCTTGAAAAGCCCTGTGCTAATTAATAATCTTGGTGTACACTTGACCTACATCATTAAATCAAGTAAAGCTGATAGCAAAGTAGCTGCCAAGCTCTCCTGTGCTGAATCAGCATAAGAAATTGTTTGTAATGAGCTTAGTGTTACTGTCAACAAGTTATCTGGATATTTCCACTGCCGATTGAGCTGTCATCAACATCTTTTTACAGGAACCACCGTGCATGGCCAGAAAAGGAAAGACCTGCATTTCAATAGCATCTTTCACTACATCAGAATGCTACAAAGTGCTTTACAACCAATTAAATATTTCTGAAGTATGATCAATGTAGGACAGACAAGTATAATTAATGTAGGGTACACAGCAGCCAACATACACACAGCAAGATCCCACAAACAGCAAAGAGATAAATTACCAGATAGCCTGTTTACGTGATGTTGGATCAGGGACAAAGTGGCCCACATCTGTCAGAGGGAAAATGTTAGAAGCTATTATTAAAGATGTTATGGCAGGGCACTTAGAAAAATTCAAGGCAATCAGGCAGAGTAAACAGGGTTTTGTGAAACGGAAATAATGTTTAACCAATTTATTGGAGTTGTTTGAAGGAGTCACATGTGCTGTGGATAAAGGGGAACAGGTGGATGTGCTGTACTTAGATTTCCAGAAGGCATTTGATAAGGTGGCACATCAAAGGTTATTGCGGAAAATAAAAGCTCCTGGTGCAGGGGGTAACATATTGGCGTGGAGAGAAGATTGGCTGGCTGACAGGAAGCAGAGAGTTGGCATAACTGGGTCTTTTTCTGGTTGGCAGGATGTAATGAGTGCTGTGCCACAGGGATCAGTGCTGGGACCATTCACAATTTATATAAATGACTTGGATGAAGGGACTGAAGGTATGGGTTGCTAAATTTGCTGATCACAATTTTCTTTCCTAACTATCTTTGTGTTAAGAGGACATAAGGAGGCTACAAAAGGAAAAAAGACCAAAAACTAAGACATACAAAGCGGCGAAAGCTAGTGGTAGGCCAGAGGATTGGGGATTTTTTTAGGGACCAGCAGGGATGATTAAAAAGCAAATAAAGAGGGAGCAAATTGATTATCAAAGTAAATTGGCAAGAAATATAAAAACAACCAGCAAGAGCTTCTGCGGGAATATAAAAAGAGAGTGAATGGCTAAAGTGAGCATGGGATCCTTGGAGGATGTGACTGGAGAACTGATAACGGGGAACAGGGAAATGGCAGATAAATTAAACCAAAATCTTCATGATGGAGGACACTATAAACATCCCAACAATATCAGATAAGCAAGGAACTTATGGGAGGAAAGATCTTGTAACAGTCTCTATCACGAGGGGCAAAGTGTTTGACAAACTAATGGGACTAAAGGCAGACAAGTCTCCAGGACCTGATGGCCTGCATCTAAGGGTTTAAAGGAAGTGGCTGCAGAGATAGTGGAGGCGTTGGTTGAAATATTCCAGAACTCACTGGATTCTGGGAGGGTCCCAGCAGATTGGAAAACTGCTAATGTGATGCTCCTGTTCAAGAAGGGAGAGGGAGACAAAAAGCAGGAAACTATAGGCCAGTCAGCCTAACACCTGTCATTAGGAAAATGCTCGAGTCCATTATTAAGAAAGAAATAGCAGGACATCTAGAAAAGCTTAACACAATCAAACAGAGTCGACATGTGAAAGGGAAATCAGATTTGACAAATTTGCTAGCGTTCTTTGAGGATATAACAAGCAGAGTTGATAAAGGGAAACCGGTAGATGTAGTGTATCTGGATTTCCTGGAGGCATTCGATAAGGTGCCACATAAAAGGTTATTGCACAATATAAGAGCTCACAATATTAGGGCAATGTATTAGCATAGATTGAGGATTGGTTAACACATAGAAAACAGAGAGTCGGGATTAATGGGTCTTTTTCAGGTTGCAAAGACATAACTAGTGGAATGCCACAAGGATCAGTCCTAGGGCCTCAATTATTTACTATCTATATTAATGACTTGGAGGAGGGGGCAGAGTGTAATGTATCCAAATTTGCCGATGATACAAAAATAGGTGGGAGGGCATGGTATGATGAGGGCATAAGGAATCTGCAAGGGGATGTAGATAGGTTTGAGTGATTGGGCAAAAATTTGGCAGATGGAGTTTAATTAGGAAAATGTGAGATTTTGCACTTTGTTAGGAAAAATCAAAAGGTAGTCTATTATTTAAATGGAGAAAGACTCCAAAAAATGTAGCACAGAGGGATCTGGATGTTCTTGTGCATGAAACACTTAGCATGTAGGTACAGCAAGTAATTAAGAAGGCAAATGGAATTTTGGCCTGTATTGCTAAGGGGTTGGAGTTTAAAAATAGGGAAACCTTGTTACAACCATACAGGGTGTTGGTGAGGCCGCACATGGGGTGCTGAGTACAGTTTTAGTCCCCGTATTTAAGAAAGGATATACTGGCATTGGAGGCAGTTCAAAAGAGATTCACTAGGCTGATTCCTGGGATGAAGGGTTTGACTTATCAAGAACAGCTAAACAGGTTAGGCCTTTTTTCATCAGAGTTTAGAAGAATGAGGGGTGATCTTATTGAAACCTACAAGATTCTGAGGGGGCTTGACAGGGTAGATGTTGAGAAGATGTTTCCACTAGTGGGGGAATCTCAAACTAGTGGACATAGTTACAGAATAAGGGGACACTCATTTATAACCGAGATGTGAAGGAAATTCTTCTCTCAGAGGGTAGTGAATGTCTGGAATTCTCTACCCCAGAGAGTTGTGGAGGCTAGATCACTGAACGTATTTAAAGAGGAGGTAGATAGATGTTTGAAATGTCGGGGAGTTGAGGGCTATGAGGAGCTGGCATGAAAGAGGAGTTGAGACCTGGGGTAGATCAGCCATGATCTTATTGAATGGCAGAGCAGGCTTGAGAGGTTGAATGGCCTAGTCCTGCTCTGTTACTTATGTTCTTAGATAGGTTAGGTTTGGTGAGTGGGCTAAGATCTGGCAAAATGAAGTATAATGCAGGCAAATGTAAAATTGTCCATTTTGGCAGGAAGAATAAAAAAAGAAGCTTATTATCTAAATGGTGAGAGATTGCAGAGCTCTGAGATTCAGAGGGATCTGGGTGTCCTAGTGCATGAATCACAAAAGGTTAGTATACAGGTACAGTAAGTAATTAGGAAAGCTAATAGAATGTTATTGTTTATTGTGAGGGGAATTGAATACAAGAGAAGGGAGATTATATTTCAGTTGTACAGGGCACTTGAGACCACATTTGGAGTACAGTGTACAGTACTGGTCTCCTTATTTAATGAAGCAGTTCAAAGGAGGTTTACTAGGCTGATACCTGGAATGGTTGGGTTGTTTTATGAGGAAAGGTTGGACAGGTTAGGCTTGTATCCACTGGAGTTTAGAAGAGTAAGAGGCGACTTGATTTCTTGTGGGAGAATCTAGGTCATTGTTTAAAAATAAGGGGTTGCTCATTTAAGCAGATGAAGATAAACATTTTCTCTGAGAGGAACTCTCTTCCTCAAAAGGCAGTGGAAGCAGGGTCTTTGAATATTTTTAAGGCAGAGCTAGATAGATTTTGGATAAGCAAGTGGGTGAAAGGTTAACGGGGTAGGCACGAACGTGGGGTTGAGGTTACAATCAGATCAGCCATGATCTCATTGAATGGCAGAGCAGGCTCGAGGGGCCGAATGGCCTCCTCTTAATTCATATGTTCGTATGCGCAACACTGGGGAGATTCTCTTCTTCTTTCCATAGTTCCATGAGTTATTTCATGCTCACCTGATGGCAGACAGGGATTTAGTTTAACGTTTTATCTGAAAAACAGCCTCTCTGACAGTGCAGCATTCCCTCAGTACTGGCACTGGGAGTGTTGGTCTGCATTACAGGCTCAAGTGTCTGGAGTGGCACACGAACTCCTGTCCTTCTCGATCAGAAGTGACAGTGCTACCACTAAGCCACAGAAGAGACACTGGTGGGAAAACAAGGCCGGAAACGTAATTTACCCTCTCGGCTCACAGTAGGTGCATTCAGACTGTCACCTGCTGGATTATTTACCATTTTCTTGGGGCAGGCCAGGGGTCAAGGGTTAGAGGAAGGAGGTTGGTGATCTCAGCAGCAAGAGGAAGTAGGGAATTGGTGGGATGCTTCCTTGCAGGTCTAGGGGAGGCGGGGTGGAGTGACTTGTATCTGCTCTACCTGGCCTTGGATGCTCACAAAAGCATTTCTATTCTACAGCTCCCACCTCCCTTCCACTGCTTGGTTTCCTGACCCTAAGGAGTCCAGTCATCAAGCACTAAAATCTAAAACTGGCTCCCAGCTGCAATATTAGAATGAAATGTTCCAAGTCAGGATACACGGATAGCTTAAAATCACTGTCATAAGAACTGTAATGAGTCCGTACATCTTTCCAATTTTTACTTTTAACCCTAAGTGACCCTCTCCCACCAGTAATGGGAGGCTTAATATCAATCCCTTGACATCTGTCTGCAAGTATTCAGCAAAGAATTATTCAATGACCCTGGTGAGAATTGGGCACACGAGTACACTAGGTTAGGCAAGGTTACACTCAGCCAAAAACCCCATTACTATTCAATGTTAAACATGCAGAATGAGTACTTGGGCAGTAGCCCAGAGCCACAGCAGGATCTAGAGCTAATCACACAGAGGTGCAGAGAGCAGGCAGTGGCCACAGAACTCTACGCAGTGACGGAGTGCTCCCCAGGGGGGCATGTCCTCTTTTCATTTGCTATGGGAAGAATGTATTTGAAATGCTGTGAAATGAAGCGACAGAAGGACTGAGTTTGATGGCATGGGGCGATAGCCAAAACCATGATGTAAAATACTGCTTTAACAGAGTTACTCGGATTTCTTGACAGTTGCAAGGTGCTGCAGCATTCCAGTACCCACCTCTCCCTTTGGATAGCGATATCTGTATTTGTCTTGATCTCTTAGTGCAAATTCTGCTGGGTAATTCTTCTGAATCTCCTCATAAGTCATCTCCTCACAGACACCCTGAAAAAATATTTATCAAATGGTGAGACTTGAATTGAGACTAAAAATTGCTCTCTCAAATTCCTGCACTCCCTCTAAGTCTCAGTAACAATCTACCTCCCAAATACTCATGAATCTCAGTAACACTAAATGCCCTGACAAACCCCACTGTGAATCAGTTAGCCATGTGTCAAAAGAATTTAATGTTCATGCAGACAGACCATTTTCTAATTCAGTTTATTCTACATAAAAAGAAAAGTTTTTATTTTTTATTCTGATTCTACTCCATTTCCGGATAAAGTGCTTTAATCAATGGCTGGTTTCATTTTGCACCTCTAATATTGTGCCCACAATCTAAGCCTAATTTCCCAAATTCACCAACTTTATCTACATTGCTTCAAATGTAACTGCTCCCTAGTCTTTTCTCCAATTATACAAGAGGTGTTACTGCAAATACTGAAAGGGCCAGACTCTCAACAAAAGGCAGTTCCACTGAACTCACCGCATCGATTTCATTCAATATTTTCCACTGCTCGTAAGGCACCCTCAGAGCCTCTGCCGTCTGGATCGTCCTTTTCATCTGACTAGTCCAGACCTTCAAGTCCCTTATGTTCTGCTCCTGTATGAACTTTCCTAACGAGTTGGCAAACTAACAAAAATAGCAAAGACTTTAGAAGCAAAACATTTTGATGTACATAAATTCCAGGTGTATATTTCCATCAAAGGTTCAACAATTATCATTGTGACATATACTAACTCTTGGACTCCAATCAGCACATCGCAAGTCTAGTTAATACTGCTGTCTCACTCTCCCAGCTCAGCAAGATACTCAGGCTCTTGGAAAGGCTGCTGAGGTTTAGCTGCCACATGATACAAGAAGGAAAATTAACTTCTCTTGAAGGATATGCAACCACCCACAGCTGGGGATAAATCTACCAAACTACAGGCGGTCTGCAATTCTGGCAAAGTTTTACACTGATGCCAATTATAGTAACATCTATACAGATTCAGTCCATCAATAAACAAACATTAATCAGTTGTACTGCCACACGTATAATGGTTCAAAGTGCATTTAGTGGGTGGAATTTAATGCTCTCCTCCTTGATGAATTTAGTGGCCGGTGGGGATCCCACCTCTGCCCCGATTAAGTCAGTGGTGGGAAGACTCATGGGCAGCCATCAAACACCACCGAATGAGGCCCTTAGGTAGGCAATTAATGCCCACCTAAGAACCACATCCTGCCGCCACTGGTATTCACCCAGCAGCAGGTGGGGGAGTCACCATAAGGGGAGTCAAAATGCAAACTCTGTGGGGGCAGTCTCTTAGTCAAAGGTACTCAGTGCCTAATTGAATGACCAGGCATTAGGAAAGGTGGGGGTCACAGAAAGCCAACCACCCTCATCCTTGCTATTGACCCCCCCCTCCCGTGACCCCCACCCCATAATGTCCCTCCCACCACCACTCACCTGTGTCTGGGACCTTGGGCGATCCTGGGTCTTGAGTGGGTACAGTACTGCCAGCAGCCACTGCCTCCCCAGCACTGCTGCTAAGCAATGAATAGCTGCTGCCTATGATTGGCCAGCAGTTCTTGGCGGGAGGGACTTCTGCTCCTCAGGGTTTTTGATCCTGGGGAAGGCCCACCTCTGTTTGCCTGATTGGCACTGAATTCCAGGCTGTCCTATGGTTTGGTTTTTATGGGATTATCCCATATTTTGGCCCTTTTATCCCACATTTCTAGCAGAGCCTGTAGGAGAATGAGCCTGGAAGTCTCCTCTTGTCTTTGCCTCTGTTTTTTGTAAGCAAGTCATTGACCAGTGAGGAGGGGGGTGGTGGGGGTTATGGTCTTATGGTCACCAGCACCAACTGATCCCCACACCCAGCTACCCATTCCTAATATCCCTTACTTTATTTCATAAGTGTAGTATAAGAGTCTGGCACATAAAGGGTTAATGTGGGATTGAGTAGAGTACCACCCACATATTGATGTTAGGGAAACCATGACCCGCACCTAGGGATCAGTGCAGTGTTAGACAGAGCCATGTGTAGAAGCAAGCATGGAAACAGCTCCCAGCTTGGACCTTTACTATTCTCTTGTGTATAATTTTTAGTAGTTAGTAAATACTTATTGTAACCACCAAAGACTACGAATACCTTAATAACATCTACTGAATTATGCCCAACACCTTACAACATGGTGGCAGCAAATGGAACAACTCAAACCATTGTAGAGGCTGCAGAAGAAAATTAAAATCCTGAAAAACTGAAAGAAAAATCAAAGAAGCATTCTGACTGAAGAAAAGCTCAAGAAGCGAAGATACAGAAGGAAATCACCAGAGAAAAGCTCCAAAGAAATGCTTGGAAGCTGAAGGCAGAAACTAAATTCCTCACTGCAGCAGAAGATTCCACTGAATCACATGGAGGTCCAGCTTCAATGCCCAGGTTGTGCAGAGTCAGCCGACCTACCAAGGGTGAGCAAGAAATTAAAAATTCATGGACAACACAAGTCCTGAAAAAAGTTAAATACTGCAGTGGTCAGAAATTGCCATTTAAATCACAGTCCCAGAAACCTGCCTCCCAAGCTGGTGTCTGAACATGTGGCGACTGAGCTCACTCTGAACAAAGAAAAAATAAATAAATAAAAATTACTAGCGACTGAGTCGGTAGCTTGAAAGCCAGCAGGACCCAGGATGCGATGCTTCCAAGGCCAGAGGACATTGTGTTAAAGTGAGAAAGACTCTAACCAATCAGGCAGCCATTGTTGAAAAAAATTACACCCTGAAATTGCATCGCCATTACTGTGGGAGCCCAGCAAAACTGGCAAGTGTGGGAAAACTCTTTGTGAAGACGGGTATGGTGGCGCCATCTTGGTTTTCAGAAACATCTTAAAGCTGAACCTGTAATTTAAAAATTTTAATCATGGATCAGAAATCCACTCTTCCAGATCAATTTGGACTTATGCAAGGCCCGGATCAACAACATTAGGGACTCTGGAGAAAGAGATTCCTTACACACATGCTAGCTTCAGGTCTGGATAAAAAGACAGAAGCTGAGTAAGTTAACACACTGCTTTAATAGGTAGGCCCTATGGCTGATGATATAATAGTTAGACAAGGAATCAACAAATCATCTGCAAAATTTGATCAAGTTTTAAAATCATTCAATGCTTATTTTAACCTCAGAAATAACAAATCCTTCCAAGGGCTAAATTTAAAAAAAACGTGTCCAGCAGCTGGGAGAACCTGCTGACCCCTTCATTAATGAGTTGTACAGAATGGATGAAGGCTGTGATTACGGAGACCTGAAATCTGAGCTGATCAGGGATAGAATAACTGTAGGAATGGTGGACGACATACTCTCAAACTTCAAGCGAAGGTAGATCTAACCCTTGAGAAGCAGGCAATCTGAAATCCATTTGCAGCACAGATCCATATTAAGGGGAGAAAGTAAACCATGGGACAAAATAAACCCCACTGTCCAGTTAGGGAAACACCACTGAAACAGGGACACTCCAGGCCAGGGGAAGCAATATCTAACTGACCAGAAGTGTGACAATTCCAATGGTGTGGAGCAGAATGCCCCCATGGGCATGATCAGTGTCTGGCAGTTTCAGCCCCAATGCTTTCAATGTAACCAAAGAGGACACTTCGGGAAGCTGTGCAAAGCCAAATCATCAAAACACAAAGAAGATATCAAGAGGATTCATGAGATGGAGACTGCACACCAAGAGGACACACAGCCAGGATTCTTGGGCGAGGTCAAAGATTCTGGATTTTCTTTCTGGAATGTGGACATCTTGGTCAATGGCCGTTTCACACACTTTAAGTTGGAAATTGGAGCCAGTGTTACGTTCCTTTTGGACAGGACCAAGGTTGGGCACCCAATGATTGATGCCAGCCACAATGCACCTGTACAGAGCAGGAGGCATCAAACTCCTGGTGAAAGGTATACTGCAGGCGGCATTCAGGTACAAAGACAATACAATCCGAGTGATCAAAAGAGAAAATGCTGGAAAACTCAGCAGGTTTAACAACATCTGTGGAGAGCGAAAACAGAGCATTCACTGCTACCAATGTGGTCTCCTCTACATTGGAGAGACCAAACGCAAACTGGGCGACCGCTTTGCAGAACACCTGCGGTCTGTCCGCAAGAATGACCCAAACCTCCCTGTCGCTTGCCATTTTAACACTCCACCCTGCTCTCTTGCCCACATGTCTGTCCTTGGCTTGCTGCATTGTTCCAGTGAAGCCCAACGCAGACTGGAGGAACAACACCTCATCTTCCGACTAGGCACCTTACAGCCTTCCGGACTGAATATTGAATTCAACAACTTTAGATCATGAACTCTCTTCTCCCATCTTCAACCCTCTTTTAATCTGTTTTTTCAAAAGTATCTTTTATTTTTTATCTACTTATTTTTATTTTGTTCATTTTTATTCATTTATTCATTGTTTTAACCCCTTTTTATGACCCTTTTTATCCCATTTTCTATCCATTTCCCCACCACTGACCCCTCCCCCCACCCCATCCCCTAAAGGGCCGTCTGTTACTTGTTCATATTGTTCTTTCACAGAATGCTTACCCTTGTTCTGCTATTATCACAGTCTGCTTTCTTACCTTTAACGCCACTATTGCCACCTTTTTTAGCCCTCATCACCACAACCATTAACACTCCCTTTGTACTTTTGTTCATAACATCTTTGTCAATCTCTCCTTTGCCCCCACCAATCATTGGCGTTCTATCCAGCTTCACCTGCTCCACCCCCACTTAAACAGTATCAATTTCATCACATTTTTACTTCTCTTTAGCTCTGAAGAAGTTCTGGGTTCAAAATGTTAACTCTGTTTCTCTCTCCACAGATGCCATTAGACCTGCTGAGTTTTTCCAGCATTTTCTGTTTTTGTTTCAGATTTCCAGCATCTGCAGTATTTTGCTTTTCCAGTCTGAGGGACCCTGGGCATGGTCCACCCCAAGGAAGTTCACTGCTCAGCTGAAAACCTGCGTCGACCTTAACCGTTTGCAAAGAATTGCAAAAAGGGCCTGGCTCCAAGTATAAAAAGGAGTTCCTGAAGCTCTTTACAGGACTGGGGTGACTGAAGAACATATATAAGATCACATTGAGGGAGGATGCTAAACCCATGTGCCTGTTCCTGCCACGAAAGATTCCTTACCCACTCATGAAACAGATGCAGAAGCAGCTGGGATGAGATGGACAAACATGGGAGTCATCTCCCTGGTTCCACCACCAACCACATGGTGCTCTGGGAGAGTCCCAGTCCCAAAACCAAATGGGTCCATCCATATTGGGGTCGACCTGACAGATCAATAAAGTCGTAGCCAGAGAAGTACACCCAATGCTCCCAGTGGACGAAAGCCTGACTAAACTCTCTGTGTTTTCAAAACTCGACACTAACAGCGGCTTTTGTAGCTTCACCTGGACAAAGAGTCCAGGTTGATGACCACATTCATTCTGCCCTTTGGCAGATTCTGTTTCACCCGCCTGTTGTTTGGAATCACCTCGGCACTGGAAATTTTCAAAGTAAAATGTCAGTCATTTTGCATGGCCTACAGGGTGTCATCTGCCATATGGACAATGTTTTGGCTTGTGGCACAACAATGGAGGAACATGACAAAAGGCTGCCAGCAGTCCCAGAGCACATGCAGGAATCAGACCTGATGCTGAATGAGAAATGCAAGTTCCCCAAGACATCAATTCAGTTCCTGGGACACATTGTCAGCAATAAAGGCCTCACCGTGTGGACCCACAGAAAACAAAAGCTATGTTCCCAATCCCATTCTAGATTCTGGACCTCCAGAGATTCCTGCGGATGGTGAACCAGTTGACAAATTTCTTCCCAAGTCTGGCACAGGACACTGACCTTTGAGGCATGTACTTAAGATAGGACCAGGCACATCAAGAGCAAGCATTCACTTGCATCAAAGTGATGCTGCTCTCAATCGACATTCTGGCCCACTATGACCTGCCTACCACCAGAGCAGCACCTGTCAGTGACTGCAAGTAAAATCCAACAGATTTGCCAGGAACAAATGCCAGATGAGCAATGTGCCCTCATCTGCCGTTACTATACTAAGAATATACAAAGAGGGGTAGATGAAGTGAGAGATCTTGGCGTACAAGTACACAGGTCCCTGAAGGCAGCAGTTCAAGTAGACAAGGTTGTAAAGAAGGCATATGGAATGCTCTCCTTCATTGGCAGAGGTATAGAATATAAAAGTAAGGATATAATGTTGGAATTGTATAAAATACTGGTGAGGCCACAACTGGAGTATTGTGTGCAGTTGTGGTCACCACATTACAGGAAGGACGTAATAGCTCTGGAGAGAGTGCAGAGGAGGTTTACAAGAATGTTGCCAGGGTTAGAAAAGTATAGCTATGAGGAGAGATTGGATAGGTTGGGGTTATTTTCCTTAGAACAAAGAAGGCTGAGAGGTGACTTGATTGAGGTGTACAAAATTATGAGGGGAATAGATAGAGTGGAGAGGATAAAATTGTTTCCCTTGGTGGAGAATTCTAGAACCAGGGTACATAGATTCAGGATAAGTGGCAGAAGGTGTAGGGGGGACATGAGGAAGAACTTTTTTACGCAGAGGGTAGTGGGTGTCTGGAATTCGCTGCCCAAGTTGGTGGTAGAGGCAGAAACTCTAAACTCTTTTAAAAAGTACCTGGATCTGCACCTTAAGTGCTGTAAGCTGCAGGGTTATGGGCCGGGTGCAGGAAGGTGGGATTAGAAAGGGCACCTGGGTGTCCTCGGGCTGGCATGGACAAGATGGGCCAAATGGCCTCCTTCTGTGCTGTAACTTTTCTATGGTTCTATGGTTCTACTGCCAACAAGGGTAGCCACAATAGAGACCAATGTGGGCATTGCTGGTAGGCCAGCATTTATTGCCCATCCCTAACTGCCCTCATTCAGAGGGCATTTTTAAGAGTCAAACACATTGCTGTGGGCCTGGTGTCACATGTAGACCAGGTAAGGACGGCAGATTTCCTTCCCTAAAGGACATTAGTGAACCAGATGGGTTTTTACAACAATTGACAATGGCTTCATGGTCACTATTGACTTCAAATTCTTCCATTTGCTGTGGTGGGATTCAAACCCAAGACCCCAGCACATTATGCTGGGTCTCTGGATTACTAGTCCAGTGACAATACCACTATGCCACGGCCTCCCCTCAACTGAAAAAGGACAAAAAGGTCTGGATTAAAGACCTCAAAATAGAGGGTGCTATTTACAGGATATGGTCATCGCTTGCTAGCTCCTTTATTGCCACCCCCAATGCCCCTTGAGAAGGTGGGGGTGAGCTGCCTTCTTGAACCGCTGCAGTCCATGTGGTGTAGGCACACCCACAGTGCTGTTAGGGAGGGAGTTCCAGGATTTTCACCCAGCGACAGTGAAGGAACGGTGATATATTTCCAAGTCAGGATGGTGAGTGAATTCGAGGGGAACCTCCAGATGGTGGTGCTCTGATCTGTCTGCTGCCCTTGTTCTTCTAGATGGTAGTAGTGGTGGGTTTGGAAGGTGCTGTGTAAGGAGCCTTGGTGAATCCCTGCAGTGCATCTTGTAGATGGTACACACTGCTGCCACTGTGCATCAGTGAAGGAGCGGGCAAATGTTTGTGGAAGGGTTGCCAATCAATTGGGCTGCTTTGTCTTGGATGGTGTAAAGCTACTTGAGTGTTGTAGGAGCTGCACTCATCCAGGTAAGTGGGGAGTATTCCATCACACTCCTGACTTGTGCCGTGTAGATAGTGGACAGGCTTTGGGGAGTCAGGAGGTGAATTAATCGCTGCAGGATTCCCAGCCTCTGACCTGCTCTTGTAGCCACAGTATTTATATGGCTGGTCCAGTTCAGTTTCTGGTCAATGGTAACCCCCAGGATGTTGATAGTTGGAGATTTAGCAATGGTAATGCCATTGAACGTCAAGGGGTGATTCTCCCTTGTTGGAGATGGTCATTACCTGACACTTCTGTGACACGAATGTTACTTGCCACTTGCCAGCCCAAGTCTAGATATTGTCCAGGTCTTGCTGCATTTGGACATGGACTGCTTCAGTATCTGAGGAGTCATGAATGGTGCTGAACATTGTGCAATCATCAGTGAACATCCCATTTCTGATGGAAGGAAGGACATTGATGAAGCAGCTGAAGATGGTTGGGCCGAGGACTACCCTGAGGAACTCCTGCAGTGATGTCCTGGAACTGAGATAATTGACCTCCAACAATCACAACCATCTTCCTTTGTGCTAGGTATGACTCCAATCAGTGGACTCCAACCTACCCCTGATTCCCATTGACTCCAGTTTTGCTAGGGCTCCTTGATGCCACACTCGGTCAAATGCTGCCTTGATGTCAAGGGCAGTCACTCTCACCTCACCGCGGGTGTTCTGCTCTTTTGTGTATGTTTGAACCAAGGGTGTAATGAGGCCAGAATCTGAGTGACCTTGGCAGAACCCAACTGGGTGTCAGTGAGCAGCTACTTTTTATTTATTTTTTATTCATTCAAGGGATGTGGGCTTCACTGGCTAGGCCATCATTTATTGCCTACCCTTAACTGACCAGTGCTAAGCAAGTGCCACTTGTTAGCACTGTTAATGACACCTTCCATCACTTTACTGATGATCGAGAGTAGACTGACCAGGTAATTGGTCGGGTTGGATTTGTCCTGCTTTTTGTGTACAGGACATACCTGGACAATTTTCCACATAGCCGGGTAGATGCCAGTGTTGTAGCTGTACTGGAACAGCTTGGCTAGGGGTGCAGCAAGTTCTGGAGCACAAGTCTTCAGTACTATTGCCAGAATATTGTCAGGGCCCATTGTCTTTGCCGTATCCAGTGCCTCCAGCTGTTTCTTGATATCATGTAGAGTGTGATACTGATGACCAACCCCAGTCAGACCTGGTCAGCACCCCAAAGGGTACAGTCAGGAGAAACAGGAGGAGCCTCCTGCTCATCTCTTGAAGGGTCCCTCCTATTGTACTGTGGAGAGGAATTGACGAAGATATTCAGATGCCAGAGCAATCTCGATTCAACAAAGTTTATCTGAAGCGACAGAGTCTACTACTCCTCCAACAGTAATGAGAACAAAATATGGAAGGCCTCCAGACCACCTGAACCTATGAACTCAGAGACTTGAGGGCATGCGATGGAAGGAGATGGGGTAGTAGTAATGATGTAAAAATGGGTTAAACTGGGATATCTTGAAAATACCTTAGAGTTGTAGTATAAGGATCTGGCACATAAACAGTTAACATGGGACTGATTACAGTACCGCCCACGATGATGTAAGAGAACATATGACCTGCACCTAGGGGTCAGTGTAGTGTTGGACAGAGCCATGTGTAGAAGCAAGCATGGAGACAGCTCTTAGCTTGGACCTTTACTGTATATATGTGCATAGTGCTTGTAATTAATAAATACATTCAGTTAACCCACTTAAGACTATGAAGACCTTAAGACCTACCAAATTACACCCAGCACTTTACAACCATAAGAGTTGTCACCCTGCTTAATTTGGCAGGCCTGCCTGAAAAGAGACAACGTGGGGATCTTGCCAGCTTTCCACCTGGTGGGTGAGACCCTGATCGTCTCCATTAAATATCACCAGGCAGCTCTCCTGACGGCTCAGACAGTGAGTAGCTGAACCATGTGGATCAGGAATGGCCTCACTTTGATCACAAATATGTGTTTTGTCAGGAGTGAAATGAGGGGGGGGGGGGTGGTCCATGGTTTCTGAGGTGGGAAGGGGGAAAACAGCAGTCAGCCAGGAATCCTGTTTAATTCTGGTCCAGCGATGTTGTTGTGTGAGGAGAGGAAATGGGGCGATGTAATTTCCTCACCCTGATCACAGGGTGGTCACAGATAAATAGGGGGCAAAGACCCAGGTGGCATTTGCAGATCTCGCCCTAGTAAGGAGGCAAAGCCTTTGACAGAATGGAGGATAAAACAAGAACTGGCAAAGAAAAACAAAGCATATTTGAGTTCAAATAATGGTGTCTTCCTTCATAATACCATTTATAGACATGGGCACAAACACCCAAAATCACTTGTAGCACCAACTCTAACAGATGAGGGCAAGTTAACCTACAGCTAGAGCAAGATTCCCGGTAAATCTAAAATAGTATCAGCAAACTATATCACGCGTTACCACAACCAGTATAGATAACTGGTATGTTGTTATGGGTTGGTTCATTTATAAGAATATAAACAGCAGCCACCCGCTTCCATCAGCATCCACTATGGTCATCATACTGTGTCAAGCTGCAGAAAATCACATCATACTCAGACTTAATAACTGCAGGCAATTTCTTCATTCAAATAGATATGCAATAAAGATTTACTACATCTTCAGAAATGTGATGCAGGAGAATCAGCCAGGGTGACAGGGGAATCAAGTCTTTGGTGGCAGAGACACTTCAAACAGCCCACAGTGGAAATCTGAAACAATTCTGAACTCACCTGTTTGCCTCGTTCAGAAAGACCTGAGTCCCCACCTATCCTGCCCTTCAGGTTCAGGCCACTCTCGCCATGGCGACATAGGTAGATGGAACGTGGAGTTATATGGATGTTCATGAGGTAGTAAACAATTTTGCTTTGAATATGATCCAGTACATGATTGACAAGGTATCGTCGTCCAACATCCATGATTTTAATAAAAGACAGATCCCTTTGAGGAAAAGAAATATTACAAATAAACAAAAACAACACACCCTCAGGCAGGTATCAGGACTCGTTCTCTCAAACTCTCAGACATGTTCACATGAACTTGCACATACCTCGTTAACATGGGATTAACAGGAAAGTGACAGCATGGATGTAAATTTTGGCTTTAGGGAGGAAGTTGAAAGTAATGGTGAGTGGCTTGTTTTATTTTTCAGACTGGGTGAAAGAAAACAAGAGTCAGCATTAGGACCACTGCTCTGTTTGATGTATAGTAATGGCCTAAACTTGGGAATGCAGAGGCTAATTTCAAATCCTTCAGAGGATCCAAAACTCTCAAAAACCCCTGTTTGATCATGTTTTTGGTCATCTGGCCAAATATCTTCATCTGGCCAAATATCTTCATCTGGCCAAATATCTTCATCTGCCCAAATATCTCTTCATCTGCCCAAATATCTCTTCATCTAGCTCAGATGAAGTTTTGGTTTTATATTTGGTTTTATAATGCCACTTTGTAGTGCAGTTAGGGCAAATTTTTAACATTAAAGGCATGACATAAACACAAGTATTGCTGCTGAAATGTAGTAGATAGCGGGGAGGAGAGTAGCAGACCAAAGAAGCACAGACTGGTGAAATGGGGAGACATGCAGCAATTACAATTCATTGCAAAGAAATGTGAAGCGATTTATTTTGGTTGGGAGAATGAGGAGAGGCAATATAACCTAGATGTTGTAATTTTATATGGGGTGCAGGAGCAAAAGAGATTGGGTGTGTGTGTAGCATGATATCGGAGGGTGTACTAGAACGACATTAGGGATATAGTTCTGAAGGTGACAGGACAAGTTAAGAAGGCTGTTAAAAAAGCATAAAGCATCTGTGGCGTTTATTAACAGGGGAACAGAGTACAAAATAAAGGAATTTATGCTGAACCTATATAAATTATTGGTTAGGTCCCAGATAGAGCAGTGTTGACCAATACATTAGTCCCTAGCCATATGTTGCTGCTTACATTTCTGACTCATTAATAAATAATGAGTGACAGATATCATTATTGGACATGTGATCTCATTAGACATATTCGCACAACGTATGCATATGAACTTTAACCTTGTGCATTTGTTGATAAGGCGCAAAGGCAAGAGTATGTAAATTTTTTTTTGATTGTTGTGACTGCTCTTCTTCCTTGGTCACTGAATGGTGGTAAATGTTTAAGTAATTATATATGTGCAAAATACAAGTACCTGTATTACACTAAAGACATTTGTTTTACTAAAATTATTGCACGTTGCTAAAACACACTTACCATAACCAGCCCTGTGACTAGTGAGCAACTGGCAACACTGAGCTAAAGTGTCCAAACTTGGGCACCACAGTTTAGGAAGGATGCCAAGGGTGCAGATGAAGCTTACTAGATTGATATTAGGGATAGAGTTATGTGAAAAGGCTGGAGAACCCAGGGTTTTTCTGTTTAGAACACAGTAGGTTCAGTAAGATTTAGGCTTGAAGAACTAGTTTACTGCGTTGTATCATTCTTTGATTCATATACACTCAGTCACACAAATACACCAGGCTAAAAATTCCTCTGCCCTGTTTTCTGGGTCTGGGTGTTTGTGATCATAACTTGCCCAAACCAGCTCTGTTGGGGTTGGGCAGTGTGCAAACCTCATTACCGTGGGCCTATGCAATATCCTTGCTGCTGGCTGCCTCTGTGCTCAGCAGGAGGCTGATCAGCATTGTGCTGAGAGCATGTGGTGGAGCCAGCCTGCTCTTCCTAAAGGCAGTCTGTCCCACTTAAAGGAAAGCTGACTGAATATTGGAATTTAAAAATATGGAAAATGGAACACCAGGGCAGACAGAGGGTTGCATGGTGATGGGTGCTGTTCTGGAGGCAATAGTGTTGGGGTGTACAGGAGGACAAATACCATGGTTCTGCACTAGGCCAAGTGGGGCTCAAGGGCCACCCTCAGGAAGGAGTGGAATCAGGTAGCCAGGGGTGTCAACTCCCAGAGTCTTGACCCAAGGACCTGACAGCAGTGTCACAAGGTGTCTAATCACCTCACACTGGTGGTCAAGGTCAGTTGTCAAGGTCATGTTGGCCGAATGGCCTGATTTGTGCTGTACTTTGTCATATGTTATAAATTAAGCATACTCAAGCAGACCTGTAATGTCCACACAGTAATGTAAGCAGTAATGTACACACAGTTGTGCATATACACAAGGAAAAGCAGGTCACAGATCAATGCATTACATTATGTAATATACTAAATATAGCTAAAAAAAATCCATTTTTTTGCAAAGGTTTGTGAAAAAACTCGACCTCAGCAATATTTTTACAATGGTAATTCTTACTTTCTCTTTACAGGCCAAAATTAAATGTGAAAATACTTTGAAACTAAATAAAAATGTTTCCAGAATATATCAAAATTCCAAATGAGCAAATGGTTTATCGTCAAAACATAGGTTAATAGATTTGGCAAATTGTGATGTACTGCAGGAATCCACAGGCAAGAGAGCAGGGTGGGAAAAGGGAAATACCCAATGACAGGCTGGTGTGAAAGGTAATGGAGAGTGAACAGGGGAGTGGGGTATTAAAGGGCACAGGAAGTAAGGGGGGTGGGACAGACTAGGTGAGATATTAAAAGGTGTTGGGGAGAGTGCGATTCAACTGGGTGGGGATTAAAGGGTGCGGGGAGTGAGGAGTGTGTGATTAGACTGTTCAGGCTATTAAAGGGTGCGGGGAGTGAGGGGAAAGAGTAGGTTTAGTCTGGGTTGGATAGGGTGCAGGAAGGAAGGAGAGTGGGATTAGATCAAGTGGGACATTAAATGTTACAGGGAGTAAGCAGGAGAGTGGGTTTAGATTGGGTGGGATACTAAAGGGTGTGGGGAGTGAGGGGGAGAATGGGATTAGACTGGGTGGGATATTAAAGGTTGTGGGGGGAGAGTGGGATTAGACCGAGTGGGATATTAAACAGTACGGTGAGTAAAGAGAGTGGGATTATACTGGGTGGGATATTAAAGGGTGTGGGGAGTGAGGGGGAGAATGGGATTAGACTGGGTGGGATATTAAAGGGTGTGGGGAGTGAGGGGGAGAGTGGGATTATACTGGGTGGGATATTAAAGGGTGTGGGGAGTGAGGGGGAGAATGGGATTAGACTGGGTGGGATATTAAAGGGTGTGGGGGGAGAGTGGGATTAGACCGGGTGGGATATTAAACAGCACAGGGAGTAAAGAGAGTGGGATTATACTGGGTGGGATATTAAAGGGTGTGGGGAGTGAGGGGAAGAGTGGGATTAGACTGGGTAGGATATTAAAGGGTAGAGGGAGAGTGGGATTAGACTGGGTAAGATATTAAAGGGTGTGGGGAGTGAGGGGGAGAGTGGGATTAGACTGGGTAGGATATTAAAGGGTGTGGGGAGTGAGAGGGAGAGTGGGATTAGACTGGGTAGGATATTAAAGGGTAGGGGGAGAGTGGGATTAGACTGGGTGGGATATTAAAGGGTGTGGGGAGTGAGGGTGAGAGAGGGATTAGACTGGGTGGGATATTAAAGGGTGAGGGGAGTGAGGGTGAGAGAGGGATTAGACTGGGTGGGATATTAAAGGGTGTGGGGAGTGAGGGGGAGAGTGGGATTATACTGGGTGGGATATTAAAGGGTGTGGGGAGTGAGGGGGAGAATGGGATTAGACTGGGTGGGATATTAAAGGGTGTGGGGGGAGAGTGGGATTATACTGGGTGTGATATTAAAGGGTGTGGGGAGTGAGGGGAAGAGTGGGATTAGACTGGGTAGGATATTAAAGGGTAGAGGGAGAGTGGGATTAGACTGGGTAAGATATTAAAGGGTGTGGGGAGTGAGGGGGAGAGTGGGATTAGACTGGGTAGGATATTAAAGGGTGTGGGGAGTGAGGGGGAGAGTGGGATTAGACTGGGTAGGATATTAAAGGGTAGGGGGAGAGTGGGATTAGACTGGGTGGGATATTAAAGGGTGTGGGGAGTGCAGTGCCCAGACTCTCTGGCTGATATGGGCCAAGCAGCCATTTCTGTAACTTTGTATTCTCTGATGGCAATATAGACAAAGGCTAACGTACCTGTCATTCATATACACAAAGGCTAACGTACCTATCTGTCATTCATATACACAAAGGCTAACGTACCTATCTGTCATTCATATACACAAAGGCTAACGTACCTATCTGTCACTTCATCCAGAGGCTGATATGTGTTTTGGTAACACTCTATCCTTTTCAGGAAGTCAGATATAGCTTCGTCATTGTTACAGTCACTATAGTCTGGGCTGCCCAGTTTCACTTGCTAAAGGGAGTAAAGTATAACCATTAGCAAAATATTGTTTGAATAGATATCAACAATATGCACAGCGACTCAGGGAAATCAATGAAAATTATCTGAAAATCCACAGTATCACATCATTGCCAATCAGGACCAGTGTCTGTTACTCTACACTTCCAACATATAGGGCAAAATTTTTAGCTGGTCAGGTGGGCACATGCCTGACCCGCTCGAGTGTAAAATGGGGTGTGGTCAGCGGACAGGCGAGAAGCCAAGCAGCCTTTGCACTTTTTAGGAAACCTTGTCCACGAACGGGATGAGGTTTCCTAAAGCGAATAAAAATAAAATGAAAATTTAAAAACTTAATTAATGACATGCCTCTGCTCACATAACAGAGTCACATGAGGGGATATGTTTCATTACATTTGCATTTTCTTATTATTTTTCACATCTCTTCATCTCCCTGAGATAGCTCTGTGCCTCAGGGAGATTATGAAGTGCACACTTGCGCAAATGGGTGAAGGCCACGCTTGCCCTGTACAGATAGCGCTGAGCGCTGCCGCTTGCATTTCATGCTGGGCGGGCCTTAATTGGCCCTCCAGCTCCAATCGTGGGCGGCGGTCAGCTTCCCAAATGCCCCCACACAACACGGGCGAAATTCTGCCCATAAATGCTGAGCACTTCATGTTGCCATGAAAATTGGTAAACCTCAGCTTTCAACGCAAGTGACCAGGATTTTTTAATATCCTTGTTGAAGCAACATCTCATTGCAGATCTATAAAGATCCAGTTTGAAAGTGCTATATTGATTTTCTCCTGCAGATACAGAAGCTGGAGACAGAGCTCGTTCAGTACTCAGGCAAGGGGTAATCTCCTGAACTCAAACTGCATTAACCAACTCTGGGAATCAATCCAATCCTAGCTGAATTACAACTTAATCATTGTCAGTGTTATGACACAGCAGTTGGTAAAGACCGAGTTGTTTAAATCCCAGAAGGAAACTTGAAAAACTGTCATGACCTATATTTTCCAATTGGCATGTTTGAGATGCAGCTCTGCATTCAGGAATAAGACCACCGAGCCTCAAGAGTTTTTTAAATTTTAAACTAAATTAAATATTTATTAATTTAACAACAAATTAAACACATACACATATCTACAATTTACAACCATAATGACTTTTAAACAAATTCCAAAATAAATCACTCCCAGGTAAATGTTCACCAAGGCAACAATAACCCATAAAGGAGAATGTTCCCCATGTCAGGTGGGCCGGTTGGGAGTGGGCACAGGCGGGCACAGAGCCAATCGCTGCCCTCGACCAGCTCCGCATCGCCATTTAACGTGGGCAGCCAATTAAGGCCTGCCTAGCGTGACACACGGCAGCGCTACCTGTGCAGGCAGGGGGAAGGGGGAGATTCAGAGCCTGTGTTCTTTCGTGCATGCGCGATTATTTTCACATGTCCCCTCGTGTGACAGTATCACATGAGCTGGGATATGTTTATGAATTGTATAAAAAATATTTATTTATTTAACAAAACCTTCAGGAAACCTCATGCCGCCCGTGGATGAGGTTTCCTGAAAAACGTGAAGACTGCTTGGGCTTTTCGTCTGCCGCCAACCTTAAGGCTGGACGGGCGGCTCTGTTATTTATCTAAATTAGTCTCCTAATGGCCTTAACAGGCCTTTGAGAGATCGGAATGATGCACGGTGACACTGGGACACATGCCTGGCGTGACCGTGTGTCATTTTGCACTGGGCCTGTCCCCGCACGCCAACATGAAAATTCTGGCCATAGATTTTGAACAGACACCAAGCAAAGCACATTTGACCTTATGAATTCAAAATGAGGTTCCTTTCAATGTGTTTTCTTCACAGACACAGCTGTTGGCTTACAGGCTGGTTAGATGTTAACTGCCTCTGGCCACATACACAAACTCCCCTCGGTTTATACCCAGCTTTCCCTTTGAATGTAAACTTTCCATTATATTACTAGCTTTTTAATTTTACCTCTCCTAATAATAATCCTCTCATTCCACCAATTTTATTAGTAATAAAAACATATTGCTTGGTGTCTCCCAGCTAGGTGCAAGATTTTATCCCCTATTTTTGAATGGCTTATTCAACAAATGCAAATGTACTCTCTACCTTAGAAGGTAAATTTATCTAATTAACATCTCAAGCTACTATACAGCAATGCACCCAGACTAGCTGGTTTTAATCCAATTAACACACACAAACACGCACATAGACACTACTACAAGCCCAATTTAAAAATAATTTCCAATAACATTATAAACATTAATATTTTTTTCATGACAACCATACAAACTAGCATAAAAACAAAAAACTGCGGATGCTGGAAATCCAAAACAAAAACAGAATTACCTGGAAAAACTCAGCAGGTCTGGCAGCATCGGCGGAGAAGAAAAGTTGACGTTTCGAATCCTCATGAATCTTCGACAGGACTAGTTCTGTCGAAGGGTCATGAGGACTCGAAATGTCATCCCTTTTCTTCTCCGCCGATGCTGCCATACAAACTAGCATATCAGTCGAATCTCAGAGCAACCAATCTCTAACTTACCACAATGTTTGCCTCAATAACTTCTGGATCTTCACACACGGACTCAACAAAGAATACCTTGGATCACAAAATGAATCAGAAAATCAGTGATGAGAAGGTGAAGAAAGATCAATTTCATAAAGTTTAATCTTTCCACTTCTAGAAACTCAATAAAACAAATGGAAATGAAACAAATTTGACATTGGATTCCTCCATCTAACATCTCGTTCTTCAAACAGATTCCTTCCCACATTGTTGATTCCCAATAAAGTAAAAAATCATACACATATTTCCCAGACACATGAAAAAGGTTGTCAGCTCAAAACATTTATGAGAGTTTCTCTTCACAAATTATATAATCCAATCCCCCTCTCCTGCTCGCTTCCCGCACCCTCTAATATCCTGCCCAGTCTAATCCCACTCACTCACCGTACCCTTTAAAACCCCACCCAGTCTAATACCTCTCCACCTGCACCCTTTAATATCTCACCCAGCCTAATCCTACTCTCCCTCCGCATTCGTTAACATCTCACCCAGTCTAATCCCACTCTCCTGCTCACTCCCGCACCCTCTAATATCCCACCTAGTCTAATCCCACTAACTCCCCGCACCTTTTAATGTCCCACCCAGTCTAATCCCAATCTCCCCCCGCACCCTTTAATGTCTCACCCAGTCTAATCCCACTCTCCCCCTCACCCTTTAATATCTCACCCAGTCTAATCCCACTCTCCCCTCACTCCCCGCACCCTATAATATCCCACCCAGTCTAATCTCACTCTCCCCTCACTCCCTGCACCCTTTAATATCCCACCCAGTCTAATCTCACTCTCCCCCCACACCCTTTAATATCCCACCCAGTCTAATCCCACTCTCCCCCCTCACTCCCTGTACCCTTTAATATCCCACCCAGTCTAATCCCACTCTCCCCCCTCACTCCCTGTACCCTTTAATATCCCACCCAGTCTAATCCCACTCTCCTCCTCACTCCCCACACCTCTTAATATCCCACCCAGTCTAATCCCACTCTCCCCCTCACTCCCCGCACCCTTTAATATCCCACCCAGTCTAATCCCACTCTCCCCTCACTCCTCTACCCTTTAATATCCCACCCAGTCTAATCCCACTCTCCCCCCTCACTCCCTGCACCCTTTAATATCCCACCCAGTCTAATCCCACTCTCCCCCCTCACTCCCTGCACCCTTTAATATCCCACCCAGTCTAATCCCACTCCCCCCTCACTCCTCTACCCTTTAATATCCCACCCAGCCTAATCCCACTCACTCTCCACACCCTTTAATATCCCACCCAGCCTAATCCTACTCTCCCCCCGCACCCTTTAATATCCCATCCAGTATAATCCCACTCACTCCCTGGACCCTTTAAATCCCACCCAGTCTAATCCCACTCTCCTGCTCACTCCCCACACCTCGAATATCCCATCCAGCCTAATCCCACTCACTCTCCACACCCTTTAATATGGCACTCAGCCCAATCCCACTCTCCTGCTCCCTGCAAAAATTTTTCCACTGACACTGTCTGCAACTATATTAAATGCATTATTATAGAATACACTCAGCTGTTTTTAGATCAACTATATTGACCCACATTCATTCACACAGCACAAACTGAACACTTTTATTCTGTAATATAACAAGCACAACACTGCGGATGCTGGAAATATCAATTAAAAACAGAAAATGCTGGAAAGCAGGTTTGACAGCATCTGTGGAGAGAGAAACAGAATTAACATTTCAAGACCACATGACTCTGAAGAAGGAGCCAAGTGGATTCAATGTTAACATTTATTCTGTAACTTGCTTTCTAATTAATTTATTGGAATCTTTAACAAAAAGATCAGGACAGATTGCAGGTGCCACCTGAGTGCATTATTTCGCCAGTATCTGGGGCTGGAATCAGATTTAGGCATTAATGAACCAGTTGTTCTTCACAAAAACCCAGCACCTTCCATGGGCATTTCATCTGGTGCCAAACCATAAATGCCCAGCTTTACTGTATCCTATCGTCAGCCCAGTATCACCACCACCAGTTTATTTGTATCTAACTGGAGCTGTCGTTTGAAGAATGTAGTACATTCCACAAGGTGTCAGCATGGTTAATACCTCCAGCGCTCAGTATCTTCCACATGCCAAAGCACCTGGTTCCGCAGGCTTAAGGGTCCAGTCAAGAGCTGCTAGAAAGCAGAGGATTGTTCCAGATTTTATTTGCAGATCTTATGAGTGTGATTATTTACAATCAGACATAGATTTGGTGGATTGATTTTTCATATTATCCAAAGATTTCCAACTGACAAGGTGATCTCGTAAAACTGATGCAGTCAGCCATTTGCACCACTTTCAGTTTATAAGAGGGTGAGTTTCACACACACACACACAGGCACGCCTGCTGTTGCAGCCTGGACTAATGAACTGGAGGCAGTCCAAATTCCACTGAAGCAGTTAAGCCAATTAACTTCAATTAATTAAATAAGATCAGGAATAAAAAGCAGGTATTAGTATTCGGGCCCAGTTAACTACTAGATTACCATAAGAGTTTATCTGCTTCACTAATGTCCTTTAGGGAAGGAAATCTGCTGTCCTCACTAATCTGGGCTGCATGTGGATCCAGTCCCACAACTGGCTGTAAACACCTTCGAAACGGCCACTCTCTTGTACTGAAGATACTTGCTCACTATCACCTTCTCCAGCACAAATAGGAATGGGTAACAAATACTGGCCTCGCCAGCAATGCCAAAATCCATGAATGAATAACAAGAAAACCAACCTGTTTCAGTTAAAAACTACAGTGAGATTTGAGGATAACACAGGCCCAAAGTACAGGCAGAATTGGCTGATGAGCATCAATACAGTTAGCTGACTACACCAGCCCATTCTCTGCCACTTTCCTGCTTGTTCCTCCTGGGGCATTACAATGGCAGCACCAGTTTGCAGAGATACTGTGTCCTGGGCTTTGGCTGGACAGATGATGTCAAAAGAGGAGTAAGAAAGGGAAGGGCATGGTACATTTCACCATAGAGAATATTTGGGTCTTAGCAACGGTACACGTGCAGACCTAGTGGCTGCTGTCAACTCACATGTGCTGCAATCTATCAACTCCGAGAAGTGAACCAAATAGCAAGAAAATGGCAAAATATAAAAGTGACAAGAATATATAAAAAACAGCAGAAGGAATGAGATTAAGGGCGCAGTACGGAGGGGGAGCAGCAGGGAGGGGGCTGCAGCAGGGAGGGAGAGCAGCAGGGAGGGAGAGCAGCAGGGAGGGGGAGCAGCAGGGGGGGGCGCAGCAGGGAGGGGGTGCAGCAGGGAGGGGGCTGCAGCAGGGAGGGGGAGCAGCAGGGGGGGGGCTGCAGCAGGGAGGGGGCTGCAGCAGGGAGGGGGAGCAGCAGGGAGGGGGAGCAGCAGGGAGGGGGAGCAGCAGGGAGGGGGCGCAGCAGGGAGGGGGAGCAGCAGGGAGGGGGCTGCAGCAGGGAGGGGGAGCAGCAGGGAGGGGGCGCAGCAGGGAGGGGGCGCAGCAGGGAGGGGGCACAGCAGGGAGGGGGCGCAGTACGGAGGGGGCGCAGCAGGGAGGGGGAAATGGCTGGGATGCGGCGAGGACACTGCTGACAACATGGAAAAGGCAGATGCATCAGCTGAATGGCAGCTTTATAAATCATGAGTGGGTTGTACAGTACATCGCTCTGCAAGAAACACTGTTCATATCCATTTTGTTTCTCTTACTGCTGCAGTACAGAGAGGATTCTGAGTGAGCAGCACAGAATTTGAATAAATACAGTAAACACTTGGAGCTAAATGCAGCATTATTTTTCCCCTCATAGGTTCACAACTCAACAGTATGAAATAGGATAGCTTTGCAATGCCATGAGGCAGTGTCAGTTCTGCACACCCAGCAATCACTGCAAACTAACCTTGTATCCATTCTGTTCTGCAAAGTTTATAATGGTTTCTCTCCGTTCCCGTGTTGTGTTTGTGGCATCAAAGACCTGTTAGGAGATTATTAGAAATCGTTTCAGTAAGTATACAGGTTGGGGAGCTTGCTGGGATGGATTAAGATGGGAGGAACCAGTTCCTCATGCACAGAGCAATAGCTGATTTTCAATTCAACCAATGAATGCTGCTGCAGTACATTACTTGTTGCAGTACATTGAACCCTTTTCACTGGTCTTATTCATAGAATCATCGAAAATTACGGCACAAAAAGCCAACTATTCAGTCCATTGTGCCCCTATGTTGGCTCTGCGAAAGAGCAGGCATGCTTCTTGTGACACTCCTATTTCTTTTGTCCTTAATCCTGCACATTCCTGATCCCTAAGCATCTGTCCAACTTCCTTATAAAAAAATGAATGGGATCAGCTTCCAAGATCTACTCAGACAGAGCAAGTTGTTTCAGATCTTGACAACTCTGAATGAAAAGAGTCCTCATCTGCTCTTTTTCCAACAGTTTTGAATCCATGACCTCTACCTATTAAATCAAAGGGATTTTTTTTCTCCTTATTCACTTAATCAAAACCACCCATCATCTCGAAAACCTCTCTAAGGTCACCTATTAATCAAGGAAATCAGTCCTAGGCTTTCCTCATAACTCATCCCTGGTGACACCCTGTAAACCTTCTCTGTATATTGCCCAAAGCCTCTATATCATTCTTGAGGTGTGGTGCCCAGAATTGCCCACAATATTGCAACTTAAGCCTAAAGTTCTAGAATGAACTCTGCTTTTATATTTTATGCCTCTATTCATAAACCTAAGTAACCCTTTTGCTTTTTTAGCCACCTTATCATTGAAAGAGCCAGCACAGGCTTGATGGGTCAAATGGCTTCATTCTGTGCTGTTACTCTATGATTCTTAACTTGCTGTGCCACCTTTAACGACTTGTGGAAATGGCCACCAAGGTGTCTCTGCTCATCTGCACTTTTCAAAATCATCCCATTTACAGTTTATTGTCTTTCCATATTAGTCCTTCCAAAGTGCAACACTCCACAAAGCTCCACATTGAACTCCATTTGCCTATTTCACCATGATGTCCATTACCCTGACTATAACTATCCTCTTGACCATTATTACGGAGCTACCATATTTTCATATTATTATGGGGTATTGCAAAGCAGGCCTAGGTTTATGTCCGGATGGTTCTGTCTGTGTGGCAGATTTAATTGAATTAGAGTGGGATAGACTGCAAGGTTGAAATGATCAAGAGAGTTTGGTGTAAAAAGAGTATTTGAAATGCTAATGAGGGAGGTAGGGTAAAAGTCTCAGCAGATACAGTGTGGCTGAAATTTGCATTTTAAGATAAGTGGGGAGTTGTTTGATTTTCAAAGGGATGGTAGGGATGTTTACAATTAACAAGATAAATATGGCAAAGTTATTAAGTTGATTTTCCCCCAAAGGACAAAGGCTGTATTATCAACATGAAAGATTTTATATCAGAGGGAAAGTAAATCCCAAATGGGAACAATGTAATTTACAGATCAAAGAGAGATAAATATATTTAAAAGTGGATGGAAGGTTATGTTGGGGCGGCTGTGTAAGATACAAAAGATACAGGCCAGAATTTTTGCCTTGGCGAGCAGAGTGGGGCCTGGTCGCCGAAGCGTAAAATGACGCTGGGGTGACAATGGGCGTGTGCCCCGACCTCACCGCCCGTCAGTTAGATTTTAAGTTTGGCGGGTACGCAGGCGAGCTGTCAAAGGCCTATGTTAAAAACTAACTGAACTAACAAACTGAGCTGCCCGACCAACCTTCAGGGCGGGATGAGGTTTCATGAAGTGTCTAAAAATTCAATAACAGTTTTTTAAAAAGTTCATTGAGATGTCCCAGCTCATGTGACACTGTCACTTGAGGGGACATGTTTTAAAATATTTTAATTTCTTTATTTACATGTTTAAAACTTAAACTAATTTCCCTGAGGTACCTCTGTGCCTCGGAGAATTCTGCACATGCTCGAAGGGCGCAGACCCTGACTAAGGGTCCCTGCGGCAAGTGGGGTGGGGCCTGCTCGATGAGGCGTAACATGACTCGGGGAGATATCAGGTGCACGTCCCGACATCACCCTGCGTCATTTCGGCTGCGCACCTGCCAAACTGTCAAAGGCCTATTAAGACCTGTTAAAAACTAATTAACATCATTAAATGAGCTGCCCGTCCAACCTTAAGGTTGTTGGGTAGGTGAAGAGCCCAGGCAGCCTTCGCGTTTTGCATGAAACCTCATCCACAGGAGGGATGAGGTTTCATGAAGGTTTTATTAAATTAATAAATATTTTTCGAACATTCCCCCCAACCCTGCAGCATAGAGAGCGCTCAGTGATTCTGTGCACGGGTCACGCTGGGTGAGCCTTCATTGGCCCGCCCATGTAAAATGGCAGCGTGGACCCGATCGGGGGTGGCAATTGGATTCACGCCCGCCCCCACTCAACCCCCCCCCCCCAAACGGGGGGACATTTCTCCCCACAGTGTGTGAACCAGACTTGGGGAAAGAAAAGCCTCTAGCCACTATTACCGAATTCTGCTGTTCCAGTAACCAAAGTTGTTTTACAAGTCTTTGGAATTCTACTGTCGAGTGGGTGCTTGTGGTAACTTGTGGTAACCTGTGGTAACTTGTGGTAAACCTGGCTGGATGGCCAAACTAAATTTAAAATCAATTTTTGGACTGTTGCCTTAAGGGGATGTGTAGCTGGAAGTCAAGTTAATTAGGAATTTTGGAATTTATTATAATATTAAATAATGTTGTAAATGTAATCTTGTGTATGTGTTTTATTCCTTTCTTTTGTTAATAAATGTTTAGTTACATTTTTTAAATTTCTAAAGGTGTTAGTGGACTCATTATTTCTGAATTTAGTGCACAAAGCTTCTTATGATAAGTACAAATTGGAAAAGCATTGTGATAGCATGGCCAGGTTTCCCTTGTGGATTTGATCAGCCACCTACCGTATCATAACATCATCTATTACTTTGCTGCATGCAAGGTACTGGCTAATCTAGACCCCCCGGTTATCTAGAGGAATATGGGGGAGGATCAAACTGAAAAAGAAAGTGTACGATAGGCACAAAGAACTAAGCACTGCAGATAGCCTAGACGAATATAGGAAGTGCAGGGACAAAGTAAAAAATGAAATAAGGAAATCAAAGAGAAGACATGAAAAAAGGTTAGCAAGTTAAAGATAACCCAAAGATATTTTACCAATACATTAATGCTAAAAGGTTAGTTAAGGAAAAAGTGGGACCTATCAGATGAAGATGGAAATTTGTGTGTAAATGCAGAAGCTGTGGGGAGGGTTTTGAATGAATATTTTGTCTCCGTGTTTACAAAGGAAAGGGAGGATGTAGATATAGTAGTGCAGGAGGAACACTGCGAGATATTGGACGGGATGGTCATAAAGAGAGAGGAAGTACTCGAAGGGTTGAAATCCTTGAAAGTGGATAAGTCACCAGGGCCAGATGGATTGTTTCCGAGGCTGCTGAAGGAAGTCAGGGAGGAGATAGCAGATGCTCTGAGGATGATTTTCCAATCTTCACTACATACAGGGGAGGTACCGAAGGATTGGAGAAATGCAACATAGTTCCATTGTTTAAAAAGGGATCAAAGGAAATGCTAAACAATTATAGGCCAGTTAGTCTTACATCAGTGGTGAGCAAATTAGTAGAATCAATCCTGAGATAGGATTAACTGTCATGTGGAAAGGCATGGACTAGTCAGGGATGGTCAGCATGGATTTGTTAAAGGAAGGTCTTGCCTCACTAATTTGATTGAATTATTTGAGGAAGTGACAAGAAGGGTTGATGAAGGTAGTGCAGTGGATGTGGTGTACATGGATTTTAGCAAGGCATCTGACAAGGTCCCACGTGGCAGATTGGTCAGGAAAGTAAAAGCCCATGGGATTCAGGGTAATGTGGCAAACTGGATAAAAGGTTGGCTTTGTAACAGGAAACAAAGGGTAATGGTCGATGGATGCCCTTGCGAATGGAAAGTTGTCTCAAGTGGTGTTCCACAGGGCTCGGTGTTGGACCCTTGCTGTTTGTGTTATATATTAACGATTTGGACGTGAACGTGGGGGACATGATTGGGAAATTTGCAGATGACACAAAGATTGGCCGAGTAGTGGATAGTGTAGAGGATAGCCATAATCTCCAAAACAATATTGATGGGTTGGTGGAGTGGGCAGTAAAGTGGCAGATGGATTTTAACATAGAGAAGTGTGAGGTCATACATTTAGGGAGGTCAAACAGTTACAGGGATTACACAATAAATGGGAATATACTGAGGGGTAGATGAAGTGAGAGATCTTGGCGTACAAGTACACAGGTCCCTGAAGGCAGCAGTTCAAGTAGACAAGGTTGTAAAGAAGGCATATGGAATGCCTTTGGTACAGGTATAGAATATAAAAGTAAGGATATAATGTTGGAATTGTATAAAATACTGGTGAGGCCACAACTGGAGTATTGTGTGCAGTTCTGATCACCACATTACAGGAAGGATGTAATAGCTCTGGAGAGAGTGCAGAGGAGGTTTACAAGAATGTTGCTGAGGAGAGATTGGGTAGGTTGGGGTTATTTTCCTTAGAACAAAGAAGGCTGAGAGGTGACTTGATTGAGGTGTACAAAATTATGAGGGGAATAGATAGAGTGGACAGGATAAAATTGTTTCCCTTGATGGAGAATTCTAGAACCAGGGGACATAGATTCAGGATAAGTGGCAGAAGGCGTAGGGAGGAGATGAGGAAGAACTTTTTTATGCAGAGGGTAGTGAGTGTCTGGAATTCACTGCCCAAGTTAGTGGTAGAGGCAGAAACTCTAAACTCTTTTAAAAAGTACCTGGATCTGCACCTAAAGTGCTGTAAGCTGCAGGGCTATGGGCTGGGTGTAGGAATGTGGGATTAGAAAGGGCACATTGGTGTCCTCGGGCTGGCATGGACAAGGTGGGCCGAATGGCCTCCTTCTGTGCTGTAACTTTTCTATGGTTTTTTTGGTTCTATGCGTGTTCATACAGCACTCCAACTAATTGCAGAGATGGGACTTCTTCCCTTGACCTCCAAAGATTGGATCTTACGAACATAAAAAAAGCAAACATACGAATTAGGAGCAGGAATGGCCACTCGGCCCTTCGAGCCTGCTCCACCATTCAATGAGATTATGGCTGATCTGCTTGTAGCCTCAACCTCACATTTCCACCTGCCCCCCAAAAGTCTTTCACCCCCTTGCTTATCAAGAATCTATCTATCTCTGCCTGAAAAATATTCAAGGACTCTGTTTCCATCACCTTTTCAGGAAGAAAGTTCCAAAATCTCACAACCCTCAGAAAAATTTTCTCTTTACCTCTGTCCTAAATGAGTGACTCCTCATTCTTAACCAATGGCCTCTAGTTCTAGGTTCTCCCGCTAGAGGCAACATCCTTTCCACATCTGCCCTGTCGAGAGCCCTCAGGTTCTTATGTATTTCAATCAAGTCTCCTCTTGCTCCTCTAAACTCCAGCAGGTACAAGCTTACCCTGTCCAATCTTTCCTCACAAGACAACCCACCCACTCCAGGGATTAGTTTAGTAAACCTTCTCTGAACTGCTTCCAACGCGATTACATTCTTTCTTAAATAAGGAGACCAATAATGTTCACTGTACTCCAGGTGTGGTCTCACCAATGCCTGTATAACTGAAGCATAACCTTCCTACTTATGTAGTCAATTCCCCTCACAATAAATGATAACATTCTATTAGCTTTCCCAATTACTTGCTGCACCTGCAAACTAGCTTTTTGCAATTCATGCACTAGGACACCCAGATCCCTCTGCATGTCGGAGCTCTGCAATCTCTCACCATTTAGATAATATGCTTCTTTTCTATTCTTCCTGCAAAAAGGGACAATTTCACATTTTCCCACATTATACTCCATTTGCCAGGTTTTTGCCTGCTCACTTAACCTATCTTCCTTTGTAGCCTCCTTGTGTCCTTTATACATCTTAATATCCTACCTATCTTTATGTCATTTGCAAATTTAGTAACCATACCTTTGGTTCCTTTATCCAAGTCACTTATATAAATTGTAAAATGTTGAGGCCCCAGCACTTGTCCCTGTGGCACACCACTCGTCACATCTTACCAACCAGAAAAATACCCATTTATGCCTACTCTGTTTCCCATCAGCTAGCCAATTTTCTATCCATGCAATATGTTACCACCTATAACATGAGCTTTTATTTTCTGCAATAACCTTTTTATCAGATGCCTTATAGAAATCTAAATACAGTTCATCCACCGGTTCCCTTTACCCACAGCGTATGTTATTTCTTCAAAGAACTCCAATAAGTTGGTTAAGCATGATTTCCCTTTCACAAAACCATGTTGACTCTGCCTGATTACCTTGAATTTTTCTAAGTGCCCTGCCATTACATCTTCAATAATAGCTTCTAACATTTTCCCTATGACAGATGTTAAGCTAACTGGCCTGTAGCTTCTTGCTTTCTGTCTCTCTCCTTTTTGAATAAAGGAGTTATATTTGCTATTTTCTAATCCAATGGAACCTTCCCTGAATCTAGGGAATTTTGGAAAATTAAAACTAACGCATCTTGTATCTCACCAACCACTTATTTTAAGGCCCTAGGATGAAGTCCACCAGGACCTGGGGATTTGTCAGCCCGTAGCTCCAACAGTTTACTCAGTACCACTTCCCTGGCGACTGTAATTTTCCCAAGTTCCTCCCTCCCTTCCATTTCTTGATTTACAGCTATTTCTGGGATGTTACTTGTGTCCTCTATAGTGAAGACCGATGCAAAATACCTATTCAATTCATCTGCCATCTCCTTATTTTCTATTATTAATTCCCCAAAAGCACTTGGTCTATAGGACCAACACTCATTTTGTAAACTCTTTTCTTTTTAAAATATCTATAGAAACTCTTACTATCCATCTTGATATTTCTAGCTAGCGATCCTCTTCTGATCCTCAGACCTGTCTTGCTTACTCAAAATCTGAGTCTTAGCTCGGGATAATATCAGTCTGAAATGAGAGCTTTCCTCATCTTTATGTCCAAGGGCTTCCATTAAGCAGTCACTATTCCTGTCAAATCCTGTAATCTACCCTGATTTAATTCAAATCGAGTAATTTGAAAATTTGCTCATTTTACAACCCCTTTAACTCATGATCATTGAAACTGTTGAACAGGTTCGTGGGAGGTTAATAGCCTACCCTTGTTCTTATGTCCAACATTCCTACATCTCACAGGTCAGAATGTTCTCACCTGAACGTTGTACTATCATATCAAGGCATCAGCCTGCCTCATTGAGGACTATTTCATCTCTGGATTAAAGGTATGGGTTGCATCACTTAAGCACATAAATGTGACTGACACTCCAGTGCAGTACTGAAAAAAAAAACAAATTGTCAGAGGTGCTAAACCAAGGTCCTGTCTGGCTCTTCCGATGGCTTTGAGTAGATGCTGTAGATTCTTTAGTACTATTGACAACAGTGGTGAGTACTCCCAGTTTCCTGAACAATACCACCAACCAAACAGTATCTGATCATTAATCACATTTCTCTTCATTGGATCTTGCTATGACAAACTGACTTGTGTGAATGATGGTCACTGCACAAGGTAGGTCACAGTACATGAACCACTTTCTGAGAAACTCAATCAAGCACTCTGTCCACTTACTGCCACTTGGCCTCCTTCCTCATCGAGATATTTTTTCACATCACTCATGGCTTTTGATGCACATTGTCTGCAGACAGAAAGACAGGAGGCAATCAATCTACTATGATTGATAAACAACAGACACATGATATTAAGGGACTGCAGTCCCACTGAGAATTACCTTCGGATTTGCAAACCTTCTTCATTGTCGGGAAGGAAAAACTCGAAGGATTTATAAGTCTTCACCAGGTCACGTCGATACTGCCCAACATTAAATGCTGTAAAAATAGAAGAGTTATCCAATTGTACACTACCTAACATCAATGGATCACTGCACTGTGAAAGTGTGTCACAACCTCAAATAACAACACAAATGCATTGAAATACAATATTTCACTTTGTGTTTTGATGTGAAACTTCACAAGCAAACAAACATCATAAAATTTGGTGCTCTTAACACCCAAAACATATGGCCAGGCAGTCTCTTACATAGGAGATATCGGTCATCAAACTCAAATTCTAATACAAGGAGAAGCATCCTGAATGGGCTGGAGAATAATGTACTGCATGGTGAGCTGTGAAGTGATATCAAGCAATATAGTCTTTGAAGGGACCAGGTTCTATCTGTGGTAGGTAGAGTTAGCTGATTTCAGCCAGAGCAAATCTACAATTAATCTCAATGACTCTCAGCTGTGGAATAGGAGACAAAAACAGCCAAAGTTCCTGCTCATGATCAGTGCCAACTCCTGTTGCAATACACTGTATGTGAACAGTGGGTGAGGAGCTTGACATTGATGGTCTACCCTGTGTCATTCACCCTACAATTACTGTCTAGTACTTCAGGGTTTTGAGTCAGGTGCCCAGGATCTCTAGTTCAGATGGAACTAAAGATTCAACAACAGCCACCTGAGGATATCTAATCATAGGATCTTACAACAAAGGAGGGGGATTTTTGGTCAATCCTCCTACATCAATAAGAGGAGGGGCAGTTCGGGACTCAGGGAATGAATATGGGCAGGTGAAAGGAGTATCAGTGGGAATATGGGCAGGTGAAAGGAGTATCAGTGGGAAAGTATTTTGATGTTAGTGGTCATAATACAGTTAGATTTAGTGTAATTATGGAAAAGGACAAAGATAGATCGGGAGTAAGTAAAAGTTTTAAACTGGGAAAAGGCCGGTTCTACTAACCTGAGATATGATATGGCAAAAGTGGACTGAAATTAACTATTTGAAGGCAAATCAGCATCAGAACAGTGGAAGACCTTCAAGGGGGAATAGAAAGGGATTAAAACAAATATGTTCCCATAAAAAAAAGGGTGCGACTCCCAAGTCTAGAGCCCCCTGGAAATGAAAGAGCAGCCAGGGTACAATAAAGCAAAAAAAAAGGAGAAATTATATCAGATACATTGAGTCAATATTGCAAAAAGCCTAGAGGTAGAGAAATTCGAAATAAAAATGGGAAAGCAAAGAGAGGGCAGGAAAAATTACTTAAATTGGCAAGTAGAGTCAAGGAGATCCAAAGATGTTTAGAGATACATAAAGAGCAAGAGGATAACTAAGGGAACAGCAGGGTAGCATTTGTCAATAGGAATGAGGCTCTTGTAGCCTATGTGGATGAGCATGAGCAAACTGAGCACCACACCATGGACAGGAGGCCAATCAAGCTGGTGGAGCAAAGAGGAATGTAGTAATATTGCTGAAAAAAAGAGACATGTCTAAGCTTTTCATCTTGCACTCATCAGGGCACCTTGCAAGAACACCAATGTAAGGGGAAAACAACAATTTATCCTGTATGTGAAGAGGGTATTGATTGGTTGGCAAGTGGCGTTGCCATGGAGAATGCACCACTGCTGGTGCCAAGCATTGTTTGAAATTTAAACCAGCCAGCTTGACACTGATTGGTCAAGGCATTGCCCTGAGGAATGAGTCAGTGAATGGCTGTCACTTATTTTGTTTAGCTGAAACAGGCACAATGTGTGTACATGTTCTTTCTGTCTGCAAAGAACAGGGTCTCCTGTGTATTAATATACGTAGCTTGCAGCACACACAAATGCACTGCACTGTGAGCCCAACTGACAATCTTAAATTGTCAGCGTAATTCTTCGCACAGTGAGGAATATTTAACTAATGTTGTCCAATCTAATGTTGGACACTGTGTTTTGAGTTTTGCAAGCACGGGCAGGTTGGATATGGTCTATACTTTGCCTGTTGCAAACATCAGCTGGGACATGGTGTTTGATGCGACCCACCATAGGATATATGGCCTAAATACTGAGCATCACACTGACACTGAAATTCATATGTCACATTACTCGTTTATATGATAGGCAGAACATCTTTTTGGCTTGACGGCAGCTTCCTGTTAGTGGTGAATACCACTTGTGCTGCTCCTCATAGTAACAGCGTGAAATAGCTGGCTTCACCTGTTGGTCAAATGTTTGAGATACCTTTGCCCTTCCAGGGTAATCTGAGATAGACTGGGCACTTTTCAGAGTTGAAAGTGACAGCCTTAGGCCCGTTCATGAGTTTGCGTGATATATAGTGTGAAATGATCTGATCAGAGTGGCCATTATCCCACAGGATGTCTTTGATGCACCTATTTCAGCATCAAGCTTGAAAGGTGAGCAAATGGCTTGAGCCCTATTTACAAACTTTCCAATGATAGCAATCTTATAGCATGTGGAACTGCAAGAATCCCAACATGTGTATTGACCAGGGAAGGTAGGCTTGCAGTAGAGAGCTTCCAGCTGATTTCTCAACAGGAGGGTCAAGGAAAGGGAGTTCATCTGACTGCTCCATTTCAAAGATGAATTTGAGCACAGGATGGAGCCCATTAAGACATGTAAGGAAATTATTAAATGCAGCTGCAGATTTAAATGTAGCAAATGTATTATCCATATATCGGGAATATGCGAGGGGTGGGAGGTTAGGTATCATTCCATGGAAGACACGTTTCTCATAGCACCAGATGTTTGCGAGAGCTGGGCCTAGAGGGGATCCCATGGCAATGCCATCTGCCTGGGTGTACATGGTGTCATTAAAGCTGAGCTCAACTGCGCAAGTTGCTGAGTTCATAAGTTCAGTGAATACTGATTCATGCAGTGGTAGCGCGTCTAGATCGCCAAGATCGTGGTCTACCGCTTTGGAGACTGTTCAGAGGGGCTTCACTAGGCTGATACCTGGAATGAGTGGATTGTCTTATGAGGAAAGGTTGGACAGACTGGTCTCGTGTCCAATGGAGTTTAGAAGAGTGAGGGGTGATTTGACTGAAGTTTACAAGATCCTGAACGGCCTTGACAAGGTGGACATGGAAATTTTAAAACAGTGCCCCCTGTGGCTGAGTCCAGAACTCAGGGTCATTGTTTTAAAATTAGGGGTCGCTCTTTTAGGACAGAGATGAGAGGATTTTTTTTCTCTGAGAGTTGTGCAACTTTGGAATTCTCTGCCTCAGAAGGTGGTGGGGGCGGGGTCACTGAATATTTTTAAGGCGGAGGTAGATAGATTCTTATTAGGCAAGGGAATCAAAGGTTATCAGGGTTAGATGGGACTGTAGAACTCGAAACACAAACAGATTAGCCATGATCTTAATGAATGGTGGAGCAGGCTCGAGGGGCCGAATGGCCTGCTTGTGCTCCTATTTTGTACATTCATGTGAAGGGGAAGCAGTGGATATGGTGTATTTGGATTTCCAAAAGGCATTTGATAGGGTGCCACATTAAAGATTACTACCTAAGGAGTTCATGGGTTTGAGGTAATGATTGGGTAACTATCAGAAACAGAGAGCCGGATAAAAGGGCCATTTTCAATTTGGCAAATTGTAATTAGTGCAGGGCCACAGGGATCAGTGCTGTGGCCTCAACTATCAAAAATATAAATTAATGACTTGTATGAAGGGACAGAGTCTATTGAAGCCAAATTTGCTGATGATACAAAGACAGGTAGAAAAGCGAGTGGTAAAGAGGCCACAAAGAGTTTGCAAGGGTTACAAAATGTGAGATTGTCCAGCTTGGTAGGAAGAATAGAAAAGCAGAATATTTAAATAGAGACAGATGACAGGGGGATCTGGGTGTCCGTATATATGAATCACCAAATGTTAGCGTGAGGCACAACAGGTAACTAGGAAGACAAATGGAACTTTGGCCTTTATGGCAAAGGGGATCAAGTATTAAAGTAGGATTTACTTCAAACGTGTAGGGCATTGGTGACACTGCACCTGGAGTACTGCGCACAGTTTTGGTCTCCTTACTTATGGAAGACCATACTCGCACTGGAGGCAGTTCAGAGAAGGTCGGTTTGTGGGATGCAGGAGTTGTCTTGTGAGAAAAGGTTGAACAGTTTAGGCCTATTGGAGTTTAGAAAAATGAGAGGTTGTTGAAAGGTGTAAGATTTTGAGGGCGTTTGACAGTAGATGCTCATGGGAGAATTTAGACCTGGGGACATCGTTTCAGAGTAAGGGGTCTCCCATTTAAGGCTGAGATGAGGAGGAATTTCTTCTCTTAGAGGGTCATGAATCTTTGGAATATTCTATCCCAGAGAGCAGTGGAGGTTGGGTCATTGAATATTTTCAAGGCTGAATTAGACAGACTTTTGATCTACAAGGGAATCAAGGATTATGGAGGGCGGGCAGGAAAGTGGAGTTCAGGTCACAATCATTTTGCCAAATAATGTAATGCCCAACAGTCCTGTGTAAAATTATAATCTCGTCTACCCATTGGTGCTGGTCATCCTTAGTGACAATGCATTTTTCAGCCGGTTATCTAATTAGGCAGCTACACTTGGGAACTTACCTTTAGTTGGGACCCCAATCCAGTTGAAATAACGAGTGAGTTTCTTTGATATGTAGGTTTTCCCTCTGGCTGGCAGACCCATCATTACAATGAGTGAGGGCGAGTTTGTCAAGTGTGGTATCCATGCTGGAATTGAGAGAGAGCAAATGCCTATTGGTCAAAATGTAGCACATAATAATTTCAAATCCCATCTATTGTTTGAAAGCCAACAATGAAAGATCAGCAGCTTGGAGTGACTGGGTAAGTTGTTTGCTTATGTACTAAACAGAAACATTGAGAACAGCACCAGGAAAACTCTGCACCTCATTCGTTGACTCAGTAAATCATGAGGCTCTGTGGATTGTGCTTTAAAGATTTGGATGTCCAAGAAACTTCACAATCCTGCAACTGTTTCATGAAGATATGACTGAAACTGTGTTGTGGTAGATCTGAAACAAGTGCCTTCAAAATCTGAACTGGGGTCAAGCAAGACTGTGTAATAGCCTCCATACTATCTGACAGCGGCTGTTCACCTCAAAGGTAATGGCCGTCTGGTGTGAGTATTAAATATGGAAAACTCTAACTTCAGTCGCCTCTGTGCCAAATTAAACTGACCACCTTAGACATGCATGATCTAACGTTTGCGTATGACTGCAGAGTGGTTGCCCAATCTACACCAGATTTGCAAGCCACTCTCAACCTCTTCAATTCTGCGTACCAGAAACTCAGCTTGGCCTTGAATGCTGTCAAAATAAAGTTCATATCAACCCACATCTGGTCAGCCAAATATTTCACCTTCTATGTATGTTGAAGGGGAGACCCGGGATTGTGTTGAGCACTTCCCACATCTCCGCAGCCACCTCTCTCAAAAGGGCCACCACTGATGAGGAGATTGAACACTGAGCGCCAGCTCAGCCTTCCGCAAACCATGGCAACCAGTGATTGATAACAAAGACTTCCGCAAATCAATGAAAGTTTGAGTGTACAGAGCAGCTGTCGTCACCACACTCCTGGACTGCAGTTAGACCAGGACTATGAGTGACACACAAGAGTTGGAGAAACCCCATCAGCAATGCCACCATCGCATCCTCCAGATTCAATAGAAAGATCTTAGAACAAATGCCAGTGTCCTTCTTGAAGCCAGCTCCACAAGCCTTCAGGCAAAACTCCTGCAAAATAAACTTCGATGGACTGGACACTGCATCTGGATGGCCAAAGAACACTCTGTGGGAGAATATCAATGCCATTTCATGCTCTTGTCTGGACCTGGAAAAATGCATCGATTTTGCTTCCAATTCCTCTACTCTCTCACCTTCACATGGTCCATCTCCGACACTTCCTCTCCCTTCCTTGACCTCTCTGTCTCCATTTCTGTTCACCAATATTCATTACAAGCCCACCGACTCCCACAGCTACCTCGACTACAGCTCCTCACACCCTGCTTCCTGTAAGGACTCCGTCTCATTCTCTCAGTTCCTTCGCCTCCGTCGCATCTGTTCTGATGATGCCTCCTTTCAAAATGGTGCTTCTGACATGCCTTCCTTCTTCCTTAACCAAGGTTTCTCCTCCACTGTGTTGACAGGGCCCTCAACCGTGTCTGACCCATCTCCCGCGCCTCTGCCCTCAAACAGAGTGCTGACCCTTGCTCTGCCATTAAGATTCCGCTATCTTACCTTTATGCCACTATCAGCACCTTCTTTACTCTTTACCACAACCATTAACCCTCCCTTTGTCTTGTGCCCATGACATCTCTCCTTAGCCGTCACCTATTACTAACCTTCTATCTTGCTCCACCCCCTCATAAACAGAATAAAATCATATTTCTACTTCTCTTTAGCTCTGAAGAAGTCATACAGACTCAAAACATTAACTGTGTTTCTCTCTCCACAGATGCTGCCAGACCTGTTGTGTCTTTCCAGCATTTTCTGTTTTTATTATTGTATGGAAACATTCTGAGTGCAGTATTCAAAGTAAGGATGGACACAGATGAAGTGAACCCTGGATATTACTGTAGGACCAGAGGATATAAATGGAGATTATTGAAAAAGAAATTTAAAATTGAAATAGTTGGCGGAATCTGACAGTGTGTGAAACACACTGCTCATGTAGAGGGGGCCCATGGAGAGCCATTGGATTAGACAGGTGACTGATGGGTGGGACATGCAGGTAATTTTCAAATTCACCCCTCAGCATAACTCCTCAGAGCAGCTACCAATTGGTTCCAAAACATCTCCATGCTTCTCCCAGCAGATCATGCTCTCCTCCATTCCAGCCTGGCAGTGTATTTGGGTCTGCTACACAGCTCTTTAAACCGTTTCCACCTTGCTCTATTCCTATGCCCTTCACCTAGAAAGACTGCCGTACTGATGAATCCGTGGACTGTTGCAATGGGAGGTTTACAGAGACAGTACTGAAAACTGAAAGTCACCATAGTCCCAGGAGAGCATGAGGTGCTCTCTCATTAGAGAGAGAGGTGACTGGGGTGAGTTTAACCTGAGGGTCACCACACCTCAGCTGAGGGGTGAGGTTGAGAAGGCAGGGCCTTCATAGAACATCTTAGCCAGTACAGGAATTGAGCCTCCACCGTTGTCATCACTCTGCATCATAAACCAGCCGTCTAGACAACTGAGCTAACCAACCCCTTACAGAGACAGAATGATGAGGCAGCTCACAGCTTCAGGGATCTCGGAATCAGGGCTGAGTTTAATCTGAATTTGCAAATCTGATTCTAGGAAGCAAAATAAAGCCAAGGTGTGATAGCAGAGGTGTGATAGCCTGTTTCTGTCACTGAGCACATGTCAGTGTTTACACACATCTTTGATTAATCCACGCACAGGGGAATGGGCCCTGCTTCCTTTCTCTCGCTGCACCAGCTTTGAGATTGCAACATACCCGAAGTAAGGATGACATGGAGAATATCAATATTGTCACCTATCCTGATCTCATACGTCGACTGTACAATCTCAAACTAAACTTGAGATGTAAACAAGTCTGTAGAGATAAACCTCGTGCTGACCACCACAGACCGGTAACAAGAAGTGATGAAAGGTCTTTGACCTGAAACGTTAACTCAGTTTCTCTCTCCAGATGCTGCCTGGCCCGGTGAGTAATTTCCTGCATTTTCTGTTTTAATTTCAGATTTCCAGCATTCATAGTATTAGATTTTGTAAAATCTCATTAAATGTGTCAGTTACCAGAGCGCCTAACAGTTACTAGTGTACAAACATACAGCCAAAAACACTGCACATGGGATATATTGTGTGAAGGCCAGCAATACACACACTCAACAATGCTGAGAGGTTTCGAAAATGAAATGAAATGACTGCCCCTTTGTTCTTGGTTCCACAAATATAATTGGCATCCCTCCCTCCATCTGAGATGGATGGACATGCAGCAAATCAATGCGGCCGGACAGCTTCAGATGGTGCCCTTCTGCTACAAATGCTCCCAGGTGTGGTTGAGAGGTGCTGTGTGTAGTGGTGGGGCTTGTTGCTAAGCTGACTACACACCTTTCACTCATTTTACTGACTGGCACACAATCTTCCAGACTAATTTTAAACTTTATATCAAATGCGAGGAATAGGAGGAGTTACAGGGTGATTGAAAGTGATCAGTGAAAACAACACAAACACCAGTGTCTCCCCACCCCGGGGTTAAGGAATATCACAGGGGGAGGGGATCAGATACCGTTTCAATCCACATCCAGTTACTGCGCAGCTTTCACAATCCACAGCTGAACTACACAAGGAAGGTGGTGCACGGTCTGGTAAACTAACATTACATCATCAAGGTAAGAGCAAACCAGTAACAGCTTGCATTTACCTAGCGCCCTTAACATTGTAAGTTGTCCCAAAATGCTCCACAGGTGTGAATATCAACAAATTCAACACTGGGCCACAGAATGAGAGATATTCAGACAGTTACCACAGGCTGGGTCAAAAAGGTAAGGAGAATCCCAAAGAGAGACAGAAAGGCAGAGGGAGAGGCGGCGCTGGTTTAGGGAGGGATCTCCAGCTGGGGCCTCACTGACCCCCCCAGCGCCCTGCCCCTCACTGACCCCCCCAGTGCCCTGCTCCTCACTGACCACCCACCCCTGGGTGCCCTGCTCCTCACTGACTCCCCCGGGTGCCCTGCCCCTCACTGACCCCCCCCAGTGCCCTGCTCCTCACTGACCCCCCCGAGCGCCCTGCTCCTCACTGACCCCCCCCGGGCACCATGCCCCTCACTGACCCCCCGGGCACCCTGCCCCTCACTGACCCCCCCCAGGTGCCCTGCCCCTCACTGACCCCCCGGGTGCCCTGCCCCTCACTGACCCCCCCCGGGTGCCCTGCTCCTCACTGATCCCCCCGAGCGCCCTGCTCCTCACTGACCCCCGGGCACCCTGCCCCTCACTGACCCCCCAGGCGCCCTGCCCCTCACTGACCCCCCGGGTGCCCTGCCCCTCACTGACCACCCTCAGCGCCCTGCCCCTCACTGACCCTCAGCGCCCTGCCCCTCACTGACCCCCCGGGTGCCCTGCCCCTCACTGACCCCCCCCCAGTGCCCTGCTCCTCAATGACCCCCCCCAGTGCCCTGCCCCTCACTGACCCCCCGGGCACCCTGCCCCTCACTGACCCCCCCCCCCCCCCCCCCCCCCCCCGGCACCCTGCCCCTCACTGACCCCCCGGGTGCCCTGCCCCTCACTGACCCCCCGGGCACCCTGCCCCTCACTGACCCCCCGGGTGCCCTGCCCCTCACTGACCACCCTCAGCGCCCTGCCCCTCACTGACCACCCTCAGCGCCCTGCTCCTCACTGACCCCCCCCCCCTACCCCGGGTGCCCTGCCCCTCACTGACCCCCCCCCCCCCCCCCCCGGGCGCCCTGCCCATCACTGACCCCCCCCCCCGGGCGCCCTGCTCCTCACTGACCGCCCAGTGCCCTGCACCCAGAAACTTAAAAAAATAGCTGGAGTAGGTCATGTGGACCTTCGAGCCAGCTCCACCATTCAATATGATCATGGCTGGTCCTCCACCTTAAATCCATACTCCCACCATCTCCCCAAACACCTTGATGCCTTTAGCATCTAGAAATCTATCTATTTCCTTCTTAAATATACTCAGTGACTTGGCCTCCACAGCCTCTGTGGTACAGAATTCCACAGGTTCACCACCCTCTGAGTGAAGAAGTTTTTCCTCATCTCAGTCCTAAATGGCCTATTCCATATCCTGAGACTGTGACCCCTTGTTCTAGACCCCCCCAGCCAAAGGAAACATCATCCCTGCATCCAGTCTGTCCATCCTGTCAGAATTTTATACGTTTCAATTATATCCCCTCTCCTTCTTCTAATCTCCAGTGAATACAGGCCTAGTCAGCCCAATCTCTCCTCATACAACAATCCCATCATCCCAGGGATCAGTCTGGTGAACCTTTGCTGGTCTCCCTCTATGGCAAGTATATCCTTTCTTAGGTAAGGAGGCCAAAACTGCACACACTACTCCAGATGTGGTCTCACCAGGACCCAGTACAGCTGCAGTAAGACATCCTTACTCCTGTAAGCAAGAGGCTCAAGTCCTCTCACAATGGAGGCCAACATACCATTTACCTTCCTAACTGCTTGCTGCACCTGCATGCTTGCTTTCAGTGATTGGTGTAGAAGGACACCCAGGTCCCTTTGTACATCAACATTTCTCAATCTATCACCATTTAAATGATACTCTGCCATTCTGTTTTTCTTACTGAAGTTTAACTTCACATTTATCCACATTATACTGCACCCACTCACTCAACTTGTCTAAATCGCTTTGAAACCTCTTAACATCCTTCTCGCAATACATTAATTTGGTTCCCTTGTCCAAATCATTGACATACATTGTGAATAGCTGGGGCCCAAGCGCTGATCCCTGTGGTATCCCATGAGTCACCGCCTGCCAGTCTGAAAAAGACCCATTTATCCCTATTCTGTTTCCTGTCTGCTAACCAATTCTCAATCCATGCCAATACAGTTCCGCTAATTCCATGTGCTTTAATTTTACACACTAACCTCTTATGTGGGACTTTATCAAAAGCTTTCTGAAAATCCAAATACACCACATCCACTGGTTCTCCCTTATCTATCCTGCTAGTTACGCCCTCTAAAAACTCCAGTAGGTTTGTCAAACATGATTTCCCTTCCATAAATCTACGTTGACTTGGAAAATATCAACAGGATTAGACAAAGTGTCCTGTTATCGCATCCTTTATAATGGACTCCAGCATTTTCCCTACTACTGATGTTAGGCTAAACAGTCTGTATTTCCCTGTTTCCTTGCTCCCTCCTTTTTTTAAATAGTGGGTTACATTTTCTACCCTCCAATTTGCTGGGACTGTTCCAGAATCTACAGGATTTTGGAAGATGACAACCAACACATCCACTATTTCCATGGCCACTTCCTTTAGTCCTGGGATGTAGATTATCAGGCCCTGGGGATTTATCAGTTTTCAGTCCCACTAATTTCCCCAGCACCTTTTTTTTAAGTAATACTAATTTCCTTCAATTCCTCCTTCTCACTAGAGTCTTGGTTTCCTAGGATTTCTGTGAAGTTATTTTTGTCTTCCTCTGTGAAGACAGAACTACTTAGTTATTTAATTGCTCTGTCATTTCTTTGTTCTCTATTATAAATTCTCCCATTTCAGACTGTAAGGGATCCCCATTTGTCTTCACAAATCTTATTCTTTTTAAATACTTATTGAAGCTTTTACAGTCTGCTTTTAAGTTCCTTGCAAGTTTATTCTCATGCTCTATTTTTCCATCTTAACCAATTTCTTGGTCCACCTTTGCTGAATTCTAAACTGCTCCCAATCCTCAGGCTTGCTCCTTTTTCTAGTTACTTTATATGACTTCTCTTTGGATCTAATATTATCCTGAATTTATTTTGTTAGCCATGGTTGGACTGCTTTTCCTGTTGTGTTTTTACGCCAGAAAGGAATGTATAATTGTTGCAATGTGTACATTCGCTCCTTAAATATTAGCCATTGCCTTTTAATAAAGTTCCCCAATCTATCTTAGCCAACTCACACCTCATACCTTCGTAGTTTCCTCTGTTAAGATTTAGGATCCTAATTTCAGATTGGACTACTTCACTTTCCATCCTAAAGAAGAATTCTATCGTGTGAGTTGGAATTAAATGTTGGCAGAAAAGACAGTGGCTGAACAATGGACCACCTTCAAAGAAAAAGTATTGCAGGAAATGTCAAGGTATATTCCCTTGACGGGGAAAGGTAGGACAGATAAATCCAGGTGATGAGAGAGATAGAGGTAAAGATGCAAAGGAAGAAGTGCACATACAACAGGTGTCAGGTAGAAAGTGCAATGGAGAATCGGGCTGTATATAGAAGTTCCAGAGGGGAAGTGAAGAAACTAATAGGAAAAGCAAGGAGAGAGCATGAAAAGAGACTGGCAGTGAAGATAAAAGTGATTCCCAAGGTCTTCCATAAGCATGTAAATAATAAAAGGTGGTAAAAGGAAGAGTAGGGCCGATTAGGGACAAAAAAAATAGTTGCATGTGGAGGCTGGAGAAATTGCAGAGATGTTGAACGAGTATTTTGCATTTGTCTTTACAAAGGAAGAACTTGCTACCCAGGCCAAGGTGAGAGAAGAGGTAACTGCTAAACTAGAAGAACTTACAATTGAAAGAAAGGTGGTGTTGGAAAGGCTATCTTTACTTAAAATAATTAAGGTACAAGGACTGGATGAGTTGTGTCCAAAGGTACTGAGGGAAGTGAGAGTGGAAATTGCAGAGGCACTCACGATAATCTTCCAGTCTTCCTTAGAAACAGAGGAAGTGCCAGGGGACTGGAAAATTCCGAATGTTATACCTGTGGTCAAAAAGGGGTGCAAGGGTAAAGCTGGCAACTACAGACCAATCAGCTTGACCTCAGTGGTAGGGAAACTTCTGGAAACTATAGCTCGTGATAAAATCAATAATCACTTAGACAAGTTCAAGATAATTAAGGAAAGCCAGAATGGATTCATCAAGGGAAAATCATGTTTGACTAACTCGCTGGAATTTTTTTTGAGGAAGTAACAGGGATGGTTGATAAGGGCAATGCCATATACGGACTTTCAAAAATCATCGGATACAGTGCCGCACAACAGGCTTGTGAGTAAAGTTTTAGCTCATGGAACAAAGGGACAGAAGGCACTTGGATAAGACATTGGCTGAGTGACAGTTCACAGAGAGTAGTGATAAATCGTTGTTTTTCAGACTGGAGGAAGGTTTGTAGTGGTGTGCAGGGCATGATTTCAAAATTTGCAGATGATATGAAGATTGAAAATGTTGTCAACTGTGATGAGGATAATCTTGAACTTCAAAAGGACATAGACATGTTGGATTGGGCAGACAGATGAAGTTCAATGCAGAGAAATGTGAGGTGGTTCATTTTGGCAGGAAAGGTGTGGTGAGACAGTGTAAAATAAAGGGAGAGCCTCTAAATGAGATGCAGGAACAGAGGGACCTTGGGGTATACGTACATAATTCATTGCAGATGGCAGGGCATGTTGAGAGAGCAGTTGATAAAGTATATAGTATCTTAGGCTTTATTAATAAGGGCGTTGAGTACAAGAGTAAAGAGGTCATGCTAAACTTGTATAAGACACTAGTTAGGCATCATCTGGAGTACTGTGTCCACTTCTGGGTGCCATACTTGAGGAAGGATGTGAAGATATTGGCGAGAGTACAGAGGAGATTCACAAGAGTAATTCCCGGGATGAAGAACTGTAACAATTAAGATAAATTGGAGGGGTTGAGACTGTTTCCCTGGGAGAAAAGACGGCTGAGAGGAGACTTGATCGAGATACTCAAGATCCTGAGGGGTATGAACAGGGTAAATAGTGAGAAAAAAATATAAAAACAAAAAACTGCGGATGCTGGAAATCCAAAACAAAAACAGAATTACCTGGAAAAACTTAGCAGGTCTGGCAGCATCGGCGGAGAAGAAAAGAGTTGACGACAGTTCTGTCGAAGGGTCATGAGGACTCGAAACGTCAACTCTTTTCTTCTCCGCCGATGCTGCCAGACCTGCTGAGTTTTTCCAGGTAATTCTGTTTTTGTTTTGTAAATAGTAAAAAGCTGTTCCTACTCAAGAGAACATCAAGAACTAGAGGGTACAGATTCAAAATAATTGGCAAAAGGGGTAAATGTGGATGTGAGGAAAAATCTTTTCACCTAAAGGGTGTTTGGAGTCTGGAACAAAGTTCCTGAGAGGGTGGTGGAGGCAGGTTTGATCGAGGTATTGAAAAGGGAATTCGATTGTTACCTGAAAACAAAGAATGTGCAGGGTTACAGGGATAAGACAGGGGATTGGGACTAGATGGAATGCTCTTTCAAAGAGCCATTGCAGACTCGATGGGTTGAATGGCCTCGTTCTATACTGTAAAGATACTGTGATACCTCTGCACCTCAGAATTCCACAGTTGCTCTCCATTCAAGTCATACCCTGTTTTTTTTTATTCTTTCTGCCAAAGTGAACAACTTCACATTTTCCTAAATCAGGCCACATCTGCCATATTTTTGCCCATTCACTCAACCTATCTACATATATTTATATATATTTTATTCTTTCACAGGATGTGGGCTTCGCTGGCTGGGTCAGCATTTATTGTCCATCCCTAGTTGCCCTCGAGGTGGTGGTGAGCTGCCTTCTTGAACCGCTGCAGTCCATGTGGTGTAGGTACACCCACAGTGCTGTTAGGGAGGGAGTTCCAGGATTTTGACCCAGCGACAGTGAAGGAACGGTGATATATTTCCAAGTCAGGATGGTGAGTAACTTGGAGGGGAACTTCCAGGCGGTGGTGTTCCCATCTATCTGCTGCCCTTGTCCTTCTAGATGGTAGTAGCCGTGGGTTTGGAAGGTGCTGTCGAAGGAGCCTTGGTGAATTCTTGCAGTGCATCTTGTAGATGGTACACACTGCTGCTACTATGCTTTGGTTGTGGAGGGAGTGAATGTTTGTGAATGTGCCAGTCAAGCGGGGCTGCTTTGTCCTGGACGGTGTCAAGCTTCTTGAGTGTTGTGGGAGCTGCAGTCATGCAGGTAAGTGGGGAGTATTCCATCACACTCCTGACTTGTGCCTTGTAGATGGTGGACAGGCTTTGGGGAGTCAGGAGGTGAGTTACTCACTGCAGGATTCCTAGCCTCTGAACTGCTCTTGTAGCCACAGTATTTATATGGCTAGTCCAGTTCAGTTTCTGGTCAATGGTAACCCCCAGGTTGTCGATATCTGTCTGCAACCTCCTTAAGTCCTCTACACAATATGCTTTCCTACCTATCTTTGATCATCTGCAACTTTAGCTACCATACCTTCACTTCCCTCATCTAAGTTATTGATGTAAATTGTAAAACATTGAGGCCCCAGCACAGACCCCTGTGGGACTCCACTTGTCACATCCTGCCAATCAGACAAAGACCCATTTATGCAAATCTCTGTTTTCTGTTAGCCAGCCAATCTTCTATCCATGCTAATATATTACCCCCTACACCATGCACTTTTATTTTCCATAATAACCTTTAATGTGGCAGCTTATCAAATGCCTTCTGGAAATCCAAGTACACGCTCTACAGGCTCCCCTTTATCCACAGCACATGTTAGTCCTTTAACCAATTTATTGGAATTTTTTTAACACGATTTCCCTTTCACAAAACCATGCTGACTTTCCTGATTACCTCGAGCTATAACCATCTCAATGATCAATTCTAACACCTGCCCCACAACAACATAAAGTTAACTGGCCTACAGTTTCCTGTTTCCTGCCTCCCTCCCTTCTTGACTAAAGGGTTATATTTGCTGCTTTACAGTCTGATGGAAGCTTTCCAGAATCTAGCGAATTTTGGAAAATTAACACCAGCACATCAACTACCTCATTATCCACATCTTTTAAGACCTAGGATGAAGTCCATCAGGACCCGGAGACTTGTCAGCCCACAGCTCCATCAGTTTGCTCAGCACCACTTCTCTAGTGATTGTAATGTTACCAAGTTCCCCTCTCCCTTCCACTTCCTGATTTACAGCTATTACTGGAATATTTTTTGTATCCTCTATAGTGAAGACAGAAGCAAAATATTTGTTCATTTCATCCGCCATTTCCTTATTATCTGCTATTAACTCCCCACTGTCACTCTCTGGAAGACCAACACTCACTTTACTTACTCTTTTCCTTTTTAAATACCTGTAGAAACTCTTGCTAACTGTTATACATTTCTAGCTAACTTTCTCTCATACTCTTAATTTCTTTCTCCTGATTAACCTTTTAGTTATTCTCTGCTGTTCTTTATATTCTGACCAATCATCTGAGCTGCCACTTATCTTTGTGCAGTTATATACTTTTCCCTTAAGTTTGATGCTTTCCTTAACTACTTTAGTTAACCACAGATGGTGGGTCCTCCCCTTAGAATTTTTCTTTATAGTAGGAATATACTTATTCTGAATACTCTGAAATATCCCCTTAAATGTCTGTCACTGCTTCTCTATTGATCTATCCTCTAGCCTAGTTTCCCAGTTCACTTTAGCTAGCTCAGCTTTCATGCCCAGAAAGTTGTGCTTAGTTAAGTTTAAAATGCTAGTCTTAGACCCACTCTTCTCCCTTTCATGCTGGATGCAGGAGTTGGTCATTCGACACATCAAACCTGCTCCACTATTCAATAAGATCACGGCTGATCTGATTGTGGCCTTATCTCCACTTTCCTGCCCATCCCCCTTAACCGGCAACCCCCTTGTCGATCAAAAATCTGAATATATTTAAGGCCGAGTTAGACAATGACTCAGCCTCCACTGCTCTCTGTGTAAAGAATTCCAAAGACTAACAATCCTCTGAAAGAAGAAATTTGTCCTCATCTCTGTCTTAAATGCAGACATCTTATTTTGAAACCATGGCCCCTGGTTCTAGATTCCCACAAAAGAAATGAAGGGGGATAGGGACATAAAATGAGCCCTTGGGAGAGGCTCAAATTGTAAATGCCAACAATTTCTGATTTTAATGTTAAGTTTCCGTGAAGCATCTTCAGTAACTTTGTGGTTTGTTTTGGGAGTTAGGTTGCAGTGAAAGCACCAGATTACAGAACTCCTGAGGATCTTGCTAAACATTTGTTGTGAAATATTAAACTAGTTCATCAATTGTGCAGACAGATAAAATATTGCATTTGTGTAGAGTCTCAGCAAAGAAAGATACAGGCCATTTGACACACTGTGCTTGTGTGGATCTTTGAAAGAGCTATCCAATTAGTCCCACACCACCTGCTCTTTCCCCATAGCCCTGAAAAAGTTTCCTTTTCAAGTATTTACCAATTCCCTTTTGGAAAGTCACTATCGCATCTTCTTCCACTGCCCTTTCAGGCAGTGTTCCAGGCCATAACGTACTGCAAAAAGACAATTTTCTCCATCCCACTTGGGTTTCTTTTGCCAATCATCTCATGACACTGAAACAATATGAAAATGAGACAAATACAAATGCTATTCTATGCCAGTGAAATGTCATAAATAAAAAGGATACTTGTGCTTTGACAGTGTTGGTTGAGGGAGGAGTGGTAGCCAGCACATTTGGAGAACTCACTGTTCTTCAAATAGATGAGAGGCTCTTTAACATCCTCTGCGACAATGCAATGGGTATCTCTGAAGGACAACAATCAACTAACGCAGCAAGCGCTCCCCACAAATATGCAAGGAAGTAAACAGAGAGTGGAACTGAATTAATACAAGGAAATCAGGGAGTAATAGTTTCATCATTATCTACAAGATGGATTGTTTTGTTCAGTCAACAACACCACTAATGTAACATGCATTGACCAGGATGGTAGATGCTGACCAAATAGACTCTGACATTTCCAAATATTTGGCAGCATCGCCCTCTTACATCAGTCCTAGTGGCACCTAAAATATTAACTAATCTTTTCATTTCCATTGCTAAAGGGAACCATTTGCAATATTTCTACTCCCTTCTTTGTCAGTAGATCATGTATTTGAGGGAGCGTTGCACTGTCCGAGGGTGTTATGTGACGTTGCACTGTCCGAGGGTGTTATGTGACGTTGCACTGTCCGAGGGTGTTATGTGACGTTGCACTGTCCGAGGGTGTTATGTGACGTTGCACTGTCCGAGGGTGTTATGTGACGTTGCACTGTCCGAGGGTGTTATGTGACGTTGCACTGTCCGAGGGTGTTATGTGACGTTGCACTGTCCGAGGGTGTTATGTGACAGCCTTTCAGTAAAGCTGTTATTTAAAAACCCCAGAGAGAAACTTTAAACAACTGTCATAACCTATAATTTTAAGTGTTATGTTTGAGATGCGACTCTAAATTCAGGAATCAGACCACCAGTTCTCGAGGTTTTACATTAAACTAATTGAAACATTTTATTAATTTACACAGGTTAAAAATATATAAACACATGGTTACAAATTACTGTCATAACTTTTAACAAATTCCCAAGCTAATCGCCATTAAGGCAACAACAACCCATAGACTTAACCAGACACCAGGCAAAGCGTTTTCACCTTACAAATTCAAAATGAGGTTCCTTTCACTTTGGTTCCTGTGGAAACAGTTGTAGGCTTACAGCTACTTTGATCTTACATTGCCTTTGCCCTGCACACACAAAACTGCCGAAGTTATACCTAGCACAGCTCATTGAATGTAAATTCCCATTGTATCACCAGCCTTTTCTAACAATAAAACCACTTTCATAGTACCAATTTTATTAGCAGTATAAACATATTGCTTGGTCTCAGCTTTCTAGGTGCCAGATTTCACCGCACACCTTGAATGCTCTATTCAAAAAAATGCAAATGCACTCTACCTCTCT
>JANJGN010000007.1:2145722-2355722 GCA_026770705.1 Isurus oxyrinchus | reverse complement strand
ACACACACTGTAGGCTACAGCGTGACTGGCACACACACACACACTGTAGGCTACAGCGTGACTGGCACACACACACACACTGTAGGCTACAGCGTGACTGGCACACACACACACACTGTAGGCTACAGCGTGACTGGCACACACACACACACTGTAGGCTACAGCGTGACTGGCACACACACACACACTGTAGGCTACAGCGTGACTGGCACACACACACACACTGTAGGCTACAGCGTGACTGGCACACACACACACACTGTAGGCTACAGCGTGACTGGCACACACACACACACTGTAGGCTACAGCGTGACTGGCACACACACACACACTGCAGGCTACAGCGTGACTGGCACACACACACACACTGCAGGCTACAGCGTGACTGGCACACACACACACTGCAGGCTACAGCGTGACTGGCACACACACACACTGCAGGCTACAGCGTGACTGGCACACACACACACTGCAGGCTACAGCGTGACTGGCACACACACACACTGCAGGCTACAGCGTGACTGGCACACACACACACTGCAGGCTACAGCGTGACTGGCACACACACACACTGCAGGCTACAGCGTGACTGGCACACACACACACACACACTGCAGGCTACAGCGTGACTGGCACACACACACACACACTGCAGGCTACAGCGTGACTGGCACACACACACACACTGCAGGCTACAGCGTGACTGGCACACACACACACACACACTGCAGGCTACAGCGTGACTGGCACACACACACACTGCAGGCTACAGCGTGACTGGCACACACACACACTGCAGGCTACAGCGTGACTGGCACACACACACACTGCAGGCTACAGCGTGACTGGCACACACACACACTGCAGGCTACAGCGTGACTGGCACACACACACACTGCAGGCTACAGCGTGACTGGCACACACACACACACTGCAGGCTACAGCGTGACTGGCACACACACACACTGCAGGCTACAGCGTGACTGGCACACACACACACTGCAGGCTACAGCGTGACTGGCACACACACACACTGCAGGCTACAGCGTGACTGGCACACACACGCACTGCAGGCTACAGCGTGACTGGCACACACACACACTGCAGGCTACAGCGTGACTGGCACACACACACACTGCAGGCTACAGCGTGACTGGCACACACACACACTGCAGGCTACAGCGTGACTGGCACACACACACACTGCAGGCTACAGCGTGACTGGCACACACACACACTGCAGGCTACAGCGTGACTGGCACACACACACACACTGTAGGCTACAGCGTGACTGGCACACACACACACACACTGCAGGCTACAGCGTGACTGGCACACACACACACTGTAGGCTACAGCGTGACTGGCACACACACACACACTGCAGGCCACAGCGTGACTGGCACACACACACACTCTGCAGGCTACAGCGTGACTGGCACACACACACACTGCAGGCTACAGCGTGACTGGCACACACACACACTGCAGGCTACAGCGTGACTGGCACACACACACACTGCAGGCTACAGCGTGACTGGCACACACACACACACTGCAGGCTACAGCGTGACTGGCACACACACACACACTGCAGGCTACAGCGTGACTGGCACACACACACACTGCAGCCTACAGCGTGACTGGCACACACACTGCAGCCTACAGCGTGACTGGCACACACACTGCAGGCTACAGCGTGACTGGCACACACACTGCAGGCTACAGCGTGACTGGCACACACTGCAGGCTACAGCGTGACTGGCACACACACTGTAGGCTACAGCGTGACTGACACACACACTGTAGGCTACAGCGTGACTGACACACACACTGTAGGCTACAGCGTGACTGACACACACACTGTAGGCTACAGCGTGACTGACACACACACTGTAGGCTACAGCGTGACTGACACACACACTGTAGGCTACAGCGTGACTGACACACACACTGTAGGCTACAGCGTGACTGACACACACACTGTAGGCTACAGCGTGACTGACACACACACTGTAGGCTACAGCGTGACTGACACACACACTGTAGGCTACAGCGTGACTGACACACACACTGTAGGCTACAGCGTGACTGACACACACACTGTAGGCTACAGCGTGACTGACACACACACTGTAGGCTACAGCGTGACTGACACACACACTGTAGGCTACAGCGTGACTGACACACACACTGTAGGCTACAGCGTGACTGACACACACACTGTAGGCTACAGCGTGACTGACACACACACTGTAGGCTACAGCGTGACTGACACACACACTGTAGGCTACAGCGTGACTGACACACACACTGTAGGCTACAGCGTGACTGACACACACACTGTAGGCTACAGCGTGACTGACACACACTGTAGGCTACAGCGTGACTGACACACACTGTAGGCTACAGCGTGACTGACACACACTGTAGGCTACAGCGTGACTGACACACACTGTAGGCTACAGCGTGACTGACACACACACTGTAGGCTACAGCGTGACTGACACACACACTGTAGGCTACAGCGTGACTGACGCACACACACTGTAGGCTACAGTGTGACTGATGCACACACACTGTAGGCTACAGTGTGACTGACACACACACTGCAGGCTACAGTGTGACTGACACACACACACTGCAGGCTACAGTGTGACTGACACACACATACTCTTTCCAGCCTACTGTGTTACACACACACACACACACAAAACACACACACACACACACACACACTCTTTCTTGCCTACAGTGTGACACACACATACACTCTTTCCAGTGTAGTGTGACACACACACTCTTTCCAGTGTACAGTGTGACACACATCCACAAGCACTCTTTCTGGCATACAGCGTGACAAACACACACGCACATGCACTCTTTCTGGCGTACAGTGTGACACACACACACACATGCACTTTTTCCGGCGTATAGTGTCACACACACACACACACACACACACACACACACACACACACACACACACACACACACACACACACACACACACACACACACACACACACACACTCTTTCCGGTGTACTCCTCCATTTTGGCACTGGGGGCCTAGTGCTAAAATTGGGAGAGCTGACTAACAGAATAGTCAAGCAACAGCCTGACATAGTCATCCTCACAGAATCATATCTTACAGGTAACGCTGCAGACACCACCATCACCGTCCCTGGGTATGTCCTGTCCCATCAGCAGGACAGACCCACCAGAGGTGGGGGGCACAGTGGTATACAGTCAGGAGGGAGTTGCCCTGGGAGTCCTCAACATTGACTCTGGACCTCATGAAGTCTCATGGCATCAGGTCAAACATGGGCAAGGAAACCTCCTGCTGATTACCACGTACCGCCCTCCCTCAGCTGATGAATCAGTACACCTCCATTTTGAACATCTCTTGCAGGAAGCACCGAGGGTGGTAAGGGTGCAGAATGTACTCTGGATGGGGACTTCAATGTCCATCACCAAGAATGGCTCGGTAGCACCACTACTGACCGAGCTGGCTGAGTCCTAAAGGACATCGCTGCTAGACTGGGTCTGCGGCAGGTGGTGAGGGAACCAACAAGAGGGAAAAACATACTTGACCTCATCCTCACCAACCTGCCTGTTGCAGATGCATCTGTCCATGACAGTATCAGTAGGAGTGACCATCGCACAGTCATTGTGGAGACTCAGTCCCACCTTCACATTGAGGATACCCTCCATCGTGTTGTGTGGCACTACCACTGTGCTGAATGGGATAGATTTCACACAGATCTAGCAACTCAAGACTGGGCATCCATGAGGCGCTGTGGGCCATCAGCAGCAGCAGAATTGTACTCGAACACAATCTGTAACCTCATGGCCGGAATATCCCCCACTCTACCATTACCATCAAGCCTGGGGATCAACTCTGGTTCAATGAAGAGTGCAGGAGGGCATGCCAGGAGCAGCACCAGGCATACCTAAAAATGAGGTGTCAACCTGGTGAAGCTATAACACAGGACTACTTGTGTGTCAAACGGCATAAGCAGCAAGTGATAGACAGAGCTAAGCGATCCCACAACCAATGGATCAGATCTAAGCTCTGCAGTCCTGTCACATCCAGTCGTGAATGGTGGTGGACAATTAAACAACTCACTGGAGGAGGAGGCTCCACAAATGTCCCCATCCTCAATGATGGAGGAGCCCAGCACATCAGTGCAAAAGATAAGACTGAAGCATTTGCTACAATCTTCAGCCAGAAGTGCCAAATGGATGATCCATCTCAGCCTCCTCCGGAGGTCCCCAGCATCACAGATGCCAGTCTTCAGCCAATTCAATTCATTTCATGTGATATCAAGTAATGGCTGGAAAAATTCAGCAGATCTGACAGCATCTGTGGAGTGGAAGACAGAGTTAACATTTCGAGTCCGTAAGATTCTTCATCAGAACTAAAGAGAAATAGAAATGTGGTGAAATATAAGCTGGTTTGAGTTGGGTTTGGGGGGGGGGGGTAGTGGTGTGGGACAGGTGGAGCTGGATAGAGGCCCAGTGATAGGTGGGGGTAAAGGAGAGATTGCCAAAGATGTCATAAACAAAAGGTCGAGTAGGTGTTGATGGTGGGGATACTAGCTAAAGGAGGTGCTAATGGTGACACTAAGGGTTAAAAAGCAGGATGAGCAAGTGACAGATAGCCCTAGTGGGGGTGGGGTGGGGGTGGGAGGTGGGGAACGAAATAGGCTAATTTTAACACTTATTTCCATCCATTGTTCTATCTCTGCCTTTTAGCCTATTTCAATCCCTTCACCCCACCCCACCCCACCCCCACTAGGGCTATCTGTACCTTCACCCCACCCCCACAAGGGCTATCTGTACCTTAACCCCCACCCCCACTAGGGCTATCTGTACCTTCACCCCACCCCCACTAGGGCTATCTGTACCTTCCCCTCACCCCCACTAGGGCTATCTGTCCCTTCACCCCACCCCCACTAGGGCTATCTGTCCCTTCACCCCACCCCCACTAGGGCTATCTGTACCTTCACCCCACCCCCACTAGGGCTATCTGTACCTTCGCCCCACCCCACCCCCACTAGGGCTATCTGTACCTTTGCCCCACCCCACCCCCACTAGGGCTATCTGTACCTTCACCCCACCCCCACTAGGGCTATCTGTACCTTCACCCCACCCCACCCCCACTAGGGCTATCTGTACCTTCACCCCACCCCACCCCCACTAGGGCTATCTGTACCTTCACTCCACCCCCACTAGGGCTATCTGTACCTTCACCCCCACCCCCACTAGGGCTATCTGTACCTTCACCCCACCCCACCCCCACTAGGGCTATCTGTACCTACACCCCACCCCCACTAGGGCTATCTGTACCTACACCCCACCCCCACTAGGACTATCTGTACCTTCACCCCACCCTACCCCCACTAGGACTATCTGTACCTTCACCCCCACCCCCACTAGGGCTATCTGTACCTTCACCCCCACCTCCACTAGGGCTATCTGTACCTTCACCCCCACCCCACCCCCACTAGGACTATCTGTACCTTCACCCCACCCCACCCCCACTAGGACTATCTGTACCTTCACCCCACCCCACCCCCACTAGGACTATCTGTACCTTCACCCCCACCCCCACTAGGGCTATCTGTACCTTCACCGCACCCCCACTAGGACTATCTGTACCTTCACCCCCACCCCACCCCCACTAGGGCTATCTGTACCTTCACCCCACCCCCACTAGGGCTATCTGTACCTTCGCCCCACCCCACCCCCACTAGGGCTATCTGTACCTTTGCCCCACCCCACCCCCACTAGGGCTATCTGTACCTTCACCCCACCCCCACTAGGGCTATCTGTACCTTCACCCCACCCCACCCCCACTAGGGCTATCTGTACCTTCACCCACACCCCACCCCCACTAGGGCTATCTTTACCTTCACCCCACCCCACCCCCACTAGGGCTATCTGTACCTTCACCCCACCCCACCCCCACTAGGGCTATCTGTACCTTCACTCCACCCCCACTAGGGCTATCTGTACCTTCACCCCACCCCACCCCCACTAGGGCTATCTGTACCTTCACCCCCACCCCCACTAGGGCTATCTGTACCTTCACCCCACCCTACCCCCACTAGGACTATCTGTACCTTCACCCCCACCCCCACTAGGGCTATCTGTACCTTCACCCCCACCCCCACTAGGGCTATCTGTACCTTCACCCCCACCCCACCCCCACTAGGACTATCTGTACCTTCACCCCACCCCACCCCCACAAGGACTATCTGTACCTTCACCCCCACCTCCACTAGGACTATCTGTACCTTCACCCAACCCCACCCCCACTAGGACTATCTGTACCTTCACCCCCACCCCCACTAGGGCTATCTGTACCTTCACCCCCACCCCACCCCCACTAGGGCTATCTGTACCTTCACCCCCACCCCACCCCCACTAGGGCTATCTGTACCTTCACCCCCACCTCCACTAGGACTATCTGTACCTTCACCCCACCCCACCCCCACTAGGACTATCTGTACCTTCACCCCCACCTCCACTAGGACTATCTGTACCTTCACCCCACCCCACCCCCACTAGGACTATCTGTACCTTCACCCCACCCCACCCCCACTAGGACTATCTGTACCTTCACCCCCACCCCCACTAGGGCTATCTGTACCTTCACCCCCACCTCCACTAGGGCTATCTGTACCTTCACCCCCACCCCACCCCCACTAGGACTATCTGTACCTTCACCCCACCCCACCCCCACTAGGACTATCTGTACCTTCACCCCCACCCCCACTAGGGCTATCTGTACCTTCACCCCCACCTCCACTAGGACTATCTGTACCTTCACCCCCACCCCCACTAGGGCTATCTGTACCTTCACCCCCACCCCCACTAGGACTATCTGTACTTTCACCCCACCCCCACTAGGGCTATCTGTACCTTCACCCCCACCCCACCCCCACTAGGACTATCTGTACCTTCACCCCACCCCACCCCCACTAGGGCTATCTGTACCTTCACCTCCAGCTCCACTAGGACTATCTGTAACTCTTTCGAGTACAAACCCGTTTGTTTTGCCATTGTGAGATTTGAACTCTCAATCTTGGGGTTACAAACCCAGTTCCATAACCACTTGGCTATTTAGGCCAAGCAAAAACCTTGCTCGTCCTGCTTTCTACCCTTAATGACACCATTAGCACCTCCTTTAAATAATATCACCACCATCAACACCCACTCAACCTTTTGTTCATGACATCTCTGACAATCTCTCCTTTGCCTTCATCTATCACCGGCCCTCTATCCGGCTTCATCCATCCAGCCCCCCTTTAACCAGCTTATATTTCACCAGATTTCTATTTTTCTTTAGTTCTGATGAAGAGTCATTCAGACTCGAAACGTTAACTGTGTTCCTCTCCACAGATGCTGTCAGACCTGCTGAGTTTTTCCAGTAATTTTTGTTTCTGTTTAACAAGTTGCCTGTCTGGCACGTTGATGCTCTCCTGAAAGTCTATATATAAATCTGCTGCTCAGCCTTGATCAATCTTCACTGTTAATTCACTCAATCAATGAATCAAGTCTGACAGACATGATTTGCCTTTAACTAATTTGTGCTGACTGTCCTTGATTATCCCATGACTTTCCAAATGTAAGTTTATTTTGTCCCTGATAATGGATTTCAATATTTCCCCAGCACAGATGTTAGGCTGACTGGCCTGTAGTTTTCTGGTTTATTTGTCTCACCTTATTGAATAGTCCTCTGGCACTATTCCTGTATCCAAGGAGCACTGAAAGATTGTGGCCAATGCCTCGGCTATTTCTACCCATGTTTCTTTCTGTCACTTAGGAAGCATTTCATCTGGACCAGGTCATGTATCAACTTTCAGTAATGATAATCTTTTTAGTATATCTTCTCAATCTATTACTATGCTGTCCATAAAATCCCAGTTCTCCTTTAATGTAGCCTCCACATCATCCGCTTCCTTTGTGAAGACAAATACAAACTACGCCTTCTATAGCCTCCTTCTGTGCCATAATGACGTTATCCTACCCACAATATCAGAAACTGTCAGACTGAGGGTAGTAATGTGGTAACCACAAGGAGAATGATAAGCACTGGATGACTCACACTAATATTTACAATTCTAAAAAGGGATTGAAGGTTTACTCAATATTATTTAGTCATTAACTTGAATTAAAATTAGTCCACATTCTACGTACTATTCTTGAAGTTGTTTATATACAGATGTTGCTGATAATTAAAGTATCACTACATATTAATATGTTTCGCTCATAGACGAGTTACTGCAAATACTGTAGGAAACATCAAATTCAGCGTTTAACAAATATATCAGTTTCAGCCCCAAAATCTACCCCAGCACAGAAATTCCAGTCACAGCTTAATCTAAGTGCCCAGTGTTTAAAAGGTACCTTTGCAGCTCGCTGCCATAAAATACAGGTTTTACTCTTACCCAATTCTGCACTTGAGTTCACAGTACAGAGCAATTTCAGCACAGGGCCCATATAAACTTATGCAAACACTAAGAAAGGGTTGAGGCTAAATCTGTCTCCAGGCAGCAGGGTACCCAAGCACATTCACTGCTGCACTGCAGACTTCAACAGAACAATTAGCCTTTTAAAATAAGGCAACAAATATCTGCCACTTTCAGGACCAGGAGCTTTCAGGACAACCCAGGTGCAGACGGGTTAGTAAGGCAGCAGATTTGTGGTGCTGCACTTTGCCAGAGCCATACTTACCTTTCCTTTGTGAAGTGTGCACTTCACAGAGGCCATTTTTACAAGGAATCCAAATCTTCTTCAGAGGATTCTGAGTGAGTTCCAGAGGCGAGTTTGCCATGTTATTCCTCGTTCCTTTGTCTTTCTGCAAATTTAAGTCCACATGACCATCCCTGCACAGTTTGTCAATTCTTTGTCTTGCTCTCTAGGCTGCTGCTCTCCCCTGTTTGCAGCTATACCGTGAACACCAGGTCATTAAACTGAGCGTGTCACGTGAAACCAGACTGCCAGCTACCATAAGTATCCTAATTCATGGTCACTCAGATTGTAAGGACAAAGAGGTAAAGCTAAATTCTATGTCAACAAGCTCAGGCTAACATTTCATAGCATGAGTTTAAATAAATAGAGCCTATTGCAAAACATTAACCTATCCTTCCTATTGGCCGCTGACTGATCTGCTACTTATTTACAAAATGACTGTTTGAGGTTTTTGTATTTTATTCTCTCTGCTTATTCAAGTATTGGTCAGATCAGCTCTGAAACATCCTGCACTTCTGCTCAGATTATGGTTTTTTAAAAAAAAGTTCTTTAAAACAATCTAATTACAGATTAAATTACATGTTTACATGGAACCTGTCAGAATTTGTTCTACAGTCTTTCCAGAACTATTTCTTTGCAGCTTTTCTTACACACAATCCCTGGGTACTTTCTGTAATACTATCCAGTTGCTGTTCTTCATGTACAAGGTACAAACAGATAAGTTTTTCTCAGTGTTGCATCATTTTGGGTTCATTCCACGTTGTGGATCACATGTAGAAATCATGGGAAGTGGCTGTTCAAGTCAGAGCAGCCAATCACCAGCAGTGCTACAACACTAGCACCCAATCAGCTTCCTCTTCCTGACAAGAGAAAACATGCTGCAGAATAACAGTTGTTGCTGAAAACAGAATGTGCTACCAACAATCACCAAAATGTAAAACCCTGCGCAAGAATCTCAAGGCTGAATCAGTCCAGTCAACAGCGATTCTCACAGGCATCTGAAAAACCCTCAGAGCAGCACAAACCTTGCAATTATATCGTGTTTCCGGTGTAAACAACATGCCAAGGTGATTCACAAATAGACAACGATGAAACCATAACAGGCCAAGAAGGAAGATATCTGGAAGCTAAATGGATTTATTGCTTTTATTTTAAAGGTGAGGACATAGGTCCTCTAGGGAAAGAGCAGGGCCAATTAGGGACCATAGAGGTGACCTGTGTGTGGACCCAGAAGACGTGGGTGTAGTCCTCAATGAATACTTTGCGTCGGTCTCCACAATGGAAAAGGACGATGCAGATATAGACATCAGGGTGGAGGACTGTGAAATATTAGAGGAAATTAACAGAGAGAGAGAGGAGGTACTAGTGGGTTTAGTGGCCTTAAAAGTGGATAAATCCGCAGGCCCGGACAAGATGTATCCCAGGCTGCTGAGTGAGGCAAGGGAAGAGATATCAGGGGCCCTGGCAGTAATTTTCAAATCCTCTCTCACCACAGGTGAGGTGCCAGAGGACTGGAGGATTGCTAACATTGTCCTATTATTAAAAAAGGGAGGAAGGGATAGACCAGGAAATTACAGGCCAGTCAGTCTAACCTCAGTGGTGGGGAAGTTACTAGAAAGGATTTTGAGAGACAGAATATATCTGCACTTGGAGAGACACAGATTAATCAGGGATCGTCAGCATGGATTTGTTAAGGGAAGGTCGTGTTTGATAAATTTGATTGAATTTTTTGAGGAGGTAACCAGGAGTGTTGATGTGAGTAATGCATTTGATGTGGTCTACATGGACTTTAGCAAGGCTTTTGATAAGGTGCCTCATGGCAGACAGGTCAAGAAAGTGAGAGCCCATGGGATCCAAGGCAAAGTGGTACGTTGGATCCAAAATTGGCTGAGAGGCAGGAAGCAGAGGGTGATGGAAGGATGTTCCTTTGACTGGAAGTCTGGTTCCAGTGGGGTTCAGCAAGGCTCGGTGCTGGGGTCCTTGCTGTTTGTGGTGTACATATATTGTTTGGACTTAAATGTAGGGGGTATGATCAAGGAATTCTCAGATGACACAAAAATTGGTCGGGTGGTAAATAGTGAGGAGGATAGCCGTAAACTGCAGGAGGATATCAATGGACTGGTCAGGTGGGCAGAGCAGTGGCAAATGGAATTCAACCCGGAAAAGTGTGAGGTAAGGGGAGGGCTAACAAGGCAAAGGATTACATTATGAATTGTGAAAACCTGGGAAGAACTGAAGATCAGAGGTATCTTGGTGTGCGTATCCACAGATTCCTGTGGGGGACAGGTAGATAAGGTGGATAAGAAGGCATATGGGATACCTGCCTTTATTAACCAAGGCATAGAATACAAGAGCAGGGAGGTTATGCTAGAACTATATAAAACACTGGTGAGACCACAACTGGAGTACTGTGTGCAGTTCTGGGCTCCACATTATAGGAAGGATGTGATTGCACTGGAGAGGGTGCAGAGGAGATTTACCAGGATGTTGCTTTAAACTTTTTTAAAAAGTACCTGGACCTGCACCTAAAGTGCTGGAAGCTGCAGGGCTATGGGCCGGGTGCAGGAAGGTGGGATTAGAAAGGGCACCTGGGCGGCCTTGGGCTGGCATGGACAAGATGGGCTGAATGGCCTCCTTCTGTGCTGTAATTTTCTATGGTTCTATGGTTGCCTGGTCTGGAGGGTCTGAGCTATGGGGAAAGATTGGATAGGCTGGGGTTATTTTCCTTGGAGCAGCGAAGGTTGTGAGGGGACCTGATAGAGGTGGATAAGATTATGGGGGGCATAGATAGGGTGGATAGGAAGGCACCTTTTCCATTAGTAGAGGGGTCAATAACAAGGGGGCATAGATTTAAGGTAGGAGATAGAAGGCTAAGAGGGGAGTTGAGGAGAAATTTTTCACCCAGACTGTGGTGGGAGTCTGGATCCCACTGCCTGAAAGGGTGGTTGAATCAGAAACTCTCGTAACGTTTAAGAAGTATTTAGATATTCACTTGATTAGGCATAGCCTCCAGGGCTATGGGCCAAACGTTGGAAAATAAGAGTAGTCTAGTCAGACCTTTGTTGACCGGCGTGAACACAATGGGCTGAATGGCTTCCTGTGCAGTAAACATCTTTGAGTCTATGAGAGGTGAAGAGGCAAAAATGTCATTGAAGACACTGTCTGAGAGTAGGACTGAGGGAGACGTGACCAAAGTTGGAATGAAAAAAGGAACAAAGCACCGAACGCTGAAGTGAAATTATTGGCACATTTGGAAGGGTGAGTAAGACTAGCAAAGAACGAAGATTATGGGGAAGGCAAGCTCCTGGAAGGCTTCCTGAATTAGTGTATTGGGGATGGAAATCCAGGGGAGGGGTATGAGGATGGGGTAATGAATGGGAAGGACCAGGATGCTTGTGACAGAATTTGTAGAGAATAAGCAGAGAACATCAGAAATAATTCAGTCTTCAGGCAATGAAAAGATCTGTAAATGTTGAGGTGAGGTAAATGGTGGCGTTGAACAGGGCTGTGACACACAACTGGAGGTAGAAATACAATGTGAGGTTTATAACTATGAACCGTAAGCAGCCAGAGTGTGAAAACTGGTCAGTCTCTTCCCCCACCACCCCCACATACATTTCCTTAACAATAACCTGCATTTATATAGCACCTTTAACATAGTAAAATGCCCGAAGACATTTAACAGGAAAGTTATCAAACAAAATTTGACACTGATCTCTCCCCACTTAAAGCCCCTTGCTGGAGCCTGGTTTAATGAGTTCAAATCACCTCCTTCCATTGCACTGCGACCTCCACCCCCCACCCCAAAACTAACTTGATCTTCATTTCTTGTAATTCAAGTCTTCACAGTAACTACTGGTAGGTGATTGAACCATTGAGGCATTGTAACCGAACTCACTGCCTTACCACTTTATAATTCTATATACTCATTAGGGCAGAAGTGACTAAACAGCAAAGAGAAGGAGGCTCCCACTGATTTTTCACCTCCCTAGCCCAGGGGATAGGATCAATTGGCTGGTGTGCAGCATAAAAGACAGATAGACCTATTGAGAAACTGGCCTGGTTCTGTAATTTCTATCTAATTTGGAACCATAGAACCATTGAAAAATTACGGCACAGAAAAAGGCCATTCGGCCCATCGTGTCTGCATCAGCTGAAAAATCTAGCTGTCCATTCTAATCCCGCCTTCCAGCACCAGGTCCGTGGCTTTTCAGATAACAGCATTTCATGTGCAGATCCTAATTCATCCTAAGGGGAAGTTCCTCCTAAGGAGTCAGATTAAGATGGTTACCACATATACTTATGTAAAAGCCAAGTCTCTATGACTACATTTTTAGCCAAAAAGTAGAGGGTTGACTTTTACATGAGTAATATATTCGAGGGTTGAAATCCACCCTCTCCCATCATCTCCATGGAAACATATTAATTTGTGTAAACTAAATTGATCAAATTCATCAAAATCAAAAGCCGCATATACAAATTTCATTCAGTTCTTTTCATGTTGTCTTCACTAACACTGTTCTTTCTGACTGTGCCCACCATTCAATTGGCTGGCATGTCAAAATTCCTTGGAGTCTCATCCATATTCCCGATGCAGGCCAATCTGGATCTGTCCTATTTTCAATGTTTGATTGTAAGCTGCTGAAATGCGCAAAGCCTTTCATTAAGTTCTGTTGGGAGACGGTGTGAAAGCTTCATCTTCTGTCACAGTACAAAATTATTTCTGTTCAGAAACCTGGTGCATGGTACAGGCCTGGCTTTGAAACCTGCAATGCTGAATTTTTTTGCTTGTTTCACGGTGAGAATTTGGAAAGATCCACGAGAAACTGAGAACATTCTGGGGACTGCACTGACATAGTTTGCGATTCCATTTTCCAGTTGTGGCCACATGCCAGGCTTTGCTCTGTTCACACATTTATTCTTAGGCACCTGCCTAAGCAGGCATAGACAGCATCCTCCCTTCTCTAACATTTATCTTCGATATCTTGAAATCTTTCACTATTGCACAATTATTTGTCTGCTCTGCAACCTCAATGGTTTTAAATTTGAACTGGGCTGCGTATCTACCATTCCTTCCGAATACCATGTTACCATGTTAGAGGGCGGGAATGGCAGGAACACAGTGCATATCAATGAGGTGGGTAACCTTGACATCATCAGCTGATGTGCGCAGACACGAGGAGCTGAAAAGCCACCTTCGATGGTGAGCTATTCTCTCAGTCTGTCAAAGAGTAGGTTTGCACCAGGGCAAGTCTTACCTCAGCGATGAGGGGGGTTGTTAAGTACAAAGATTTTAGCTAATGTTAGCCAAAAGTCAGGGGATGACTTTTACACAAGTTGACCACTACTGGAGGATAAACAATAATTCAGCACCGAGCAGGAATCAAGCCTGTACCTTTCCTGCTATGACTAGCTAGGCTCTCACAACTGGCAGCAGTTACTGGTTTGAACTTCGGTCTGCTGTAACCATTCACACTTCCTCCGGATCCATCTTTTGTTTTTCTGATTCATCCCATTACGACTCCCTTTCTCTTGCACCACCATCTCTTTGTCATCGAATCACTCGTGCCCTCCATCGCAGCACAAAGCTTTTCTGTTCTTTTGCTGCACCCTTTTCCCTGATTCTGTTCTTCCTTAAAAGCTGTGAAAGCTCCAATATCTCTAGGTTCTGATGATAGCTCACTGACCTGAAACATTAACTCTGTTTCTCTCTACAGCTGCCACCTGACCAGCTGAGGATTTCCAGCATTTACTGGTTGGAATCTTGTGGAGGCAATGGGGGCCCATCTGGAGAACCAGCAAAACCCCCAGCCATGTGTCGCCTCTCTTCAGGAAGGCCCACTGCATCCTGTGCCACTCAGGTACTTAGCAGACCGACAGAGGGCCTCCCCCAGGATCAAGGACCCCAGGGATAGACGTCTGGCCGAGGGCTGCCAGCCAATCAGAGGTCAGCAGCTCTATTGAATGGCAGCATCACTGGAGAGACGGCAGTTGCCCACATCCTGTGAATGAATAATAATGAAAAAAGAACCAAATCACTGGTAAACAAGGAAGACTCGGATACCCTCTAGTTTCAGGAACACCAGGAAACCTGCACAGAGACAGCAATAAAACCAGCAGAGGCACAGTGAGAAATTCCCCCCAAACATACAGAAATCGGCTGCACCCACAGCACACCCAGAACACAAATATACAGACAAACATACAAATTAGGAGCGGGAGGCCACTCAGCCCCTCGAGCCTGATCCACCATTCATACAATCATGGCTGATCTGATTGTAATCTCAACTAGAGGGTAACTCCACATTCCCACCTACCGCCAATAAACTTTCACCTCCTTGTTAATCAAGAATCTGTCTAGCACTGCCTTAAAAATATTCAAAGACTCTGCTTCCACTGTCTTTTGAGGAAGAGAATTCCAAAGATACTCAACCCTCTGAGAGAAAGCATTTCCCCTCATCTCTGTCTTAAATGGGTGACCCCTTATTTTTAAACAGTGACCCCTAGTTCTAGATTCTCCCACAAGGGGAAACACCCTCTCCACATCCACCCTGTCAAGACCCCTCAGGATCTTAAAGGTTTCATTCAAATCGCCTCTTACTCTTCTAAACTCCAGTGGATACAAGTCTAGCCTGTCCAGCCTTTCCTCATAAAACAACCCACCCATTCCAGGTATTAGTCTGGTAAACCTTCTCTGAACTGCTTCCAATGCATTTACATCCTTTCTTAAATAAGGAGACCAATACTGTATAGAATCTCCAGATGTGGTCTCACCAATGCCCTGTATAACTGAAGCATAACCTCCCTACGTTTATATTCAATACTCCTCACAATGAATGATAACATTCTATTAGCTTTCCTAATTACTTGCTGTACCTTCATATGAAACTTTTGTGGTTCATGCGCTAGGAGACCCCGATCCCTCTGTACCTCAGAGCGCTGCAATCTCTCACTGTTTAGATAATATGTTTTTTTATTATTCTCACTGCCAAAATGGACAATTTCACATTTTCCCACATTATACTCCATTTGCCAGATCTTTGCCCACTCACTTAACCTATTTACACCTTTTGTAGCCTCTTGTCCTCTTCACAACTTACTTTCCTACCTATTTTTGTGTCATCAGTCAAATTTAGCAACTATTCCATCCATCCCTTCATCCAAGTCATTTATATAAATTGTAAACAGTTGAGGCCCAGCACTGATCCCTGTGGCACACTACTCGTTACATCCTGCCAAAAAGACCCATTTATGCCAACTCTCTGCTTCCTGTTCGCCAGCCAATCTTCTATCCATGCCAATATTTTCTCCCTATACCATGAGCTTTTATTTCTGTAATAACCTTTGATGTGGCATCTATCAAATGCCTTCTGGAAATCCAAGTACAGCACATCCACTGGTTCCCCCTTTATCCACAGCACATGTGACTCCTTCAAAGCACTTTAATAAATTGGTTAAACATGATTTCCCTTTCACTAAACCATGTTGACTCTGCCTGATTACCTTGAATTTTTCTAAGTGCCCTGTTATAACGTTGTTAATAATAGCTTCTAACATTTTCCCTTTGACAGATGTTAAGCTAACTGGCCTATGGTTTCCTGCTTTCTCTCTCCCTCCCTTTTTGAGTAAAGGAGTTACATTCACTAATTTCCAGTCTAGTGGACCTTCCCCGGATCTAGGGAATTTTGGCAAATTAAACCAATGCAGCAACTATCTCACTAGCCACTCCTTTTAAGACCCCAGGATGAAGTCCATCAGAATCCCGGGACTTATCAGCCCACAGACCCAACAGTTTGCTCAGTACCACTTCCCTGGTGATTGTAATTTTCTTGAATTTCTCCTTTCCTTCCATTTCCAGATTTACCTCTATTTCTGGGATGTTACTTTATCCTCTATTGTGGAGATCGATGCAAAATACCTGTAAAATTCATCTGCCAACTCCTTATTTTCCATTATTAATTCCCCAGTTTCGCTTTCATCCCAGGGTCTTAAAAGAAGTGGCCAGAGGGATACTTCATGGGTTGGTTTTAATTTACCAAAATACCCTTGATTGAAGGAAGGTCCATCAGATTGGAAAATAGCTAATGTAACTCATTAACTTTTCTTTTTTAAACATTTATAGAAACTCTTACTGTCTTTATATTTCTAGCTGGCTTTCTCTCATACTCTAATTTCTCCTTCCTTATTAATCTTATTGTCATTCTTTGATTTTTTTTTATATTGTGTCCTATCTTCTGACCTGCCACCCATCTTTGCACAATTATCTGCTTTCTCTTTAGGTTTGATACTATCCTTAACTTTTTAGTTACTCACAGATGGCAGATCCTCCCCTTGGAATTTTTCTTTCTTGTAGAAACGTATTTATTCTGTGCATTCTGAAATATCCCTTTTTAATATCTGCCACTGCACTTCCATTGACCTATCCCTTAACCTCATTTGCCAGCTCACGTTAGCGAGTTCTGCTTTCATACCCTCATAATTGCCAAAATGCTATTCTTAAACCCACTCTTCTCTCCCTTAAACTGATGTAAAATTCAATTATGGTTAGCTCTGGAACGTGCTGTTCTCAGAAACTACCCCAAAAACACAATGGGCTGAATTCTGCCGTCGGTGAGCAGGGGGCGGGGCCTGCTTGCCAACACGCAGAATGATGCAGGATGTTGTCAGGGGAAACCCCTGATGTCATCCCGGCCCATTTAAACTTTCAGGAAGGCGGGGGCGCAGCGAGATTAGCTGAGGCCATTAACAGGATAATTAACACAATTAAAGGACCAGCCTGTCCAACCTTAAGGTTGTCGGGTCGGCCAGGAGCCCCAGCTGGTTCTCCAGATGGGCCCCCATTGCCTCCACAAGATTCCAACCAGTAAATGCTGGAAATCCTCAGCTGGTCAGGTGGCAGCTGTAGAGAGAAACAGAGTTAATGTTTCAGGTCAGTGAGCTATCATCAGAACCTAGAGATATTGGAGCTTTCACAGCTTTTAAGGAAGAACAGAATCAGGGAAAAGGGTGCAGCAAAAGAACAGAAAAGCTTTGTGCTGCGATGGAGGGCACGAGTGATTCGATGACAAAGAGATGGTGGTGCAAGAGAAAGGGAGTCGTAATGGGATGAATCAGAAAAACAAAAGATGGATCCGGAGGAAGTGTGAATGGTTACAGCAGACCGAAGTTCAAACCAGTAACTGCTGCCAGTTGTGAGAGCCTAGCTAGTCATAGCAGGAAAGGTACAGGCTTGATTCCTGCTCGGTGCTGAATTATTGTTTATCCTCCAGTAGTGGTCAACTTGTGTAAAAGTCATCCCCTGACTTTTGGCTAACATTAGCTAAAATCTTTGTACTTAACAACCTGAGACTGTGGGGGAGACAGGGTCAATCGAGTGGTTAGGGTCTGGAAAGCACTGTCTGAGAGTGTGGGGGAGACAGGGTGAATCAAGTGGTTAGGGTCTGGAATGCACTGTCTGCGAGTGTGGTGGAAACAGGGTCAATCAAGGTATTCGAAAAACAATTTAATAATTATCTGAAAAGAAAAAAATTGGCAGAGTTATGGGGAACAGGCAGGTTAGTGGGACACATTGGACAGAATGGCCTCTGCTGTAACCATTCTATGACTAATGGTTAAAGACCGGCAGTTTTATGTGTGGTGTTGAAAAGATTTGTCCAGGTTTAAAAGCTCACAGCCTTGTGTGTGTGTATATATTGACAATCCAATGAGGAAGTTGTTCAATATGCAAACAAGCTAAAGAAAGCAAGAGGGTGAGACTTGCATCACATCCTGTCACATGTTAACAGGCCAGGAGGTGGCAGAGTTGTCTGCACAACAGGAACAGCCTATGTCACTTTGCAGAACTGCTCAAACCAAAAAAGAGTCTCATAACAGCAAAAATACAATAAAAACAAGGCATAATCAATAAGGATCTCACCCTCCAAATACAGTGCTGCCAAGAGAGAGCGCTGATAGTAAATATTTCCACAAAAATGAATCCCTCCAAAGATCGTTCCTTAGATGTCCGTGGTCAGTCCCAAGCTGAAATTAAACTTTCTCTTAACATAACTTTAATTCGGATTGTATTTTTGTTAGATTTCTGTTGACCAGCAGCAATAAAAAGCTCACAGGATCACCTGACCAAACATAGCTGAGACATCAACCTATAACCCGTGCAAGTCTGAGGCTGGGAATCCTGCGATGAGTAACTCAACTCCTGACTCCCCAATGCCTGTCCACCATCTACACGGCACAACTCAGAAGTGTGATGACAGATTCTCACTCTCTTATTGTCTGCTCTGAACTGCTGTGTTTGGCTGCAGTCAAGTGCTTCAGTTGGGGTTTGGTGACTGAGGGAGTTCAGTGAGGAGGAAGGAGGTGCTCCTTTCTTTTCCAACCTTTCCTCAGGAAGAAGAGCGACAGCCTTGGTAAGGAGCTGGTGAGTGAATCAGAAAAGTGCAATATTTTTAAGCAAGTTGCTATATTTGGATTTAACTGAGAAGCGCCAGGAATAAGGAAAATTTTGGGCCAATACAGTAAAGTTATATCAATAATTCAAAGTAGAATTACTGTAAGGGAAGTAGAGTTAAGACATGGCAGGACAGCTCAGTCAAATGGAATGTGTGTCCTGTAATATGTGTGAAGTCATGGACACTACCAGGGTCCGAGACGACCACGTGTGCAGGAAGTGCCGTCAGCTGCAGGGACTTGAGCTCCGGGTTTCAGAGCTCGAGCGGCGGCTGGAGTCAGTGTGGTGCATCCGGGAGGCTGGGAGCATCGTGGATAGTACGTTCAGAGAGGTGGTCACACCACAGCTTAAGGGCCTGGAGACAGAGAGGGAATGGGTGACCACCAGACAGTCCAAGAGAAGTAGGCAGATAGTGCAGGAGTCCCCTGGGGTCCCGCTCACAAATCAGTTTTCAGTTTTGGAAACTGGTTCCTCAGAGGAGTGCAGTCAGAGCCACGTTTGTGGCACCACAAGTGGTACAGGAGGGGAGGAAGAAGAAAGGAAGAGCGATAGTGATAGGGGATTCACTGGTTAGGGGAGCAGACAGGCATTTCTGTGGCTGTAGATGTGACTCCAGGATGGTATCTTCCTGGTGCCAGGGTCAAGGATGTCACAGAGCGGTTGCAGGATATTCTTCTGGGGGAGGGTGATCAGCCAGGAGTTATGGTTCACATTGGTACCAATGGCTTAGGCAGGAAGGGGGATGTGGTCCTGTAATCGGAATTTAGGGAGCTGGGTAGAAAATTAATAAGCAGGACCTCAAATGTAGCAATCTCCGGATTTCTCCCAGTGCCACAGGCCGGTGAGTACAGAAATAGGAGGAAAAGGCAGATGATCGTGTGGCTGGAAAGATGGTGCAGGACGGAGGGCTTTAGATTCCTGGGACACTGGGACTGGCTCTGGGGGAGATGGCACCTGTACAAGCAGGGCGGGCTGCACCTGAACAGAGCTGGGACTGAGCTCCTTGCTAGTGCTGTTGGGAGGGCTTTAAACTAACACAGCAGTGGTGTGGGAGCCAAGAGAAAATATTAGCGGAATACCAGGGTAGAACTGGGTGTTAAATATTCCCAGGTACAATGTGTTCAGAAAAGATAGGAAAGGGAGGAAAGGTGGAGGGGTGGCGGTATTGGTTAAGGAGAGCAGTGCAGTGCTGGAGAAAGAGGATGTCCCAGAGAGTTCAAGGACAGAATCTGTTTGGCCAGAGCTAAGGAACAAAAACGATGCAATTACATTGCTCAGTGTTGTCTATAGGTCCCCAAATAGTGAGAAGGATGTAGAAAAACAAATCTGCAGGGAAATTAGAGCGGTGCAGGCATTATAGAGTAGTTATAATGGGGACTTTAATTACCTGAATATAGACTGGGACAGGGATAGTGTAAAGGGTGGAGAGGGGGAAAAGTTCCTAGATTGTGTTCAGGAGAATTTTCTACAGCAGTAAGTGTCCAATCCAACAAGAAAAGACGCACTGTTGGACCTGGATCTTTGAAAGGCGGGCCAAGTAGATCAAGTGTCAGTGGGGGAGCATTTAGGAGACAGTGATCATTGTATTGTACATTTTAGGATGATAGAAAAGGACGATAGGCATTCCAGAGTAAGGATAGTTAACTGGACGAGAGCCGACTTGGATGGGGCAGGAATGGAGCTGGGCCAGAGAGACTGGAAGGAAAGATTGGTGGGAAAAACTGTAGCTGACTCTTCCACCTTGGGAAAAAGCTTCTGATTACTAGGGGACATAGATTTAAGGTGAGAGGAGAAAACTATAGAGGAGATGTGCGGGGCAAGTTTTTTATGCAGAGGGTAGTGAGTGTCTGGAATTTGCTGCCAGAGGAGGTGGTGGAAGCAGGTACGATAGTGGTGTGTAAGAGGCAGCTTGACAAATACATGAATAGGATGGGAATAGAGGGATACGGACCCCGGAAGTGCAAAATGTTTTAGTTGCCGGGCAATATGATTGGCGCAGGCTTGGGAGGGCTGAAGGGCCTGTTCCTGTGCTGTACTTTTCTATGTTCTTTGTTCTTTGTTCTATACAAGATCCTGAACGGCCTTGACAAGGTGGATGCGGAAAGGATGTTTCCTCTTGTGGTGAGTCCAGAACTAGGGGTCACCGTCTTAAAATTAGGGGTCACCCTTTTAGGACAGAGATGAGGGGAAATTTTTTCCATGCCACTCATAATTTTGTAAACTTCTATCAAGTCGCCCCTCAATCTCCGTCGCTCTAGTGAGAACAATCCGAGTTTCTCCAACCTCTCCTCACAGCTAATAACCTCCAGACCAGGCAGCATCCTGGTAAACCTCCTCTGCACCCTCTCCAACACCTCCATATCCTTCTGGTAATGTGGCAACCAGAATTGCACGCAATATTCCAAGTGTGGCCTAACCAAGGTTCTATACAGCTGCAGCATGACTTCCCAGCTTTTATACTCAATACTCCTGGCAATGAAGGCAAGCATGCCATATGCCTTCCTGACTATCTTATCCACCTGCGTTGCCACTTTCAGTGACCTGTGGACCTGAACACCCAGATCCCTCTACCCATCGATGCACTTAAGGGTTCTGCCATTTACTGTATAATTCCTGCCTGTATTAGACCTTCCAAAATGCATTACCTCACATTTGTCTGGATTAAACTCCATCTGCCTATCTCCGCCTAAGTCTCCAACCGATCCATATCCCGTTGTATCCTTTGACAATCCTCTTCAATATCTGCAACTCCTCCAACCTTAGTGTCGTCTGAAAACTTACTAATTAGCCCAGTTACATTTTCCTCCAAATCATTCAAACAGCAAAGGTCCCAGCACTGATCCCTGCGGAACTCCACTAGTCACAGCTCTCCATTCAGAAAAGCAGCCTTCCCTCTGTCTTCTATGACCAAGCCAATTCTGTATCCATCTTGCCAGCTCACCTCTGATCCTGTGTGACTTTACCAGTCTGCCATGAGGGACCTTGTCAAAGGCCTTACTGAAATCCACGTATATAACATCTACTGCCCTGTCATCATCGATCATCTTTGTCACTTTCTTGATCACGTTAGTGAGACACGACCTCCCCTTCACAAAACCATGCTGCCTCTCACTAATACGCCCATTTGCTTCCAAATGGTAATAAATCCTGTCATGAAGAATCTTCTCCAATAATTTCCCTACCACTGCCGTAAGGCTCACCAGCCTGTAAATTCCTGGATTATCCCTGCTACCCTTCTTAAACAATGGAACAACATTGGCCATTGTCCAGTCCTCTGGGACCTCACCCGTAGCCAGTGAGGATACAAAGATTTCTGTCAAGGCCCCAGCAATCTCCTCCCTTGCCTCCCTCAGTACTCTGGGGTAGATCCCATCTGGCCCTGGGGACTTATCCACCTTAATATTCTTCAAGACGCCTAACACCTCCTCTCTCTTATACTTCAATCAAATCACCCCTCACTCTTCTAAACTCCAGTGGAAACAAGCCCAGTCTGTCCAACCTTTCCTCATAAGACAAACCACTCATTCAGGTATCAATCTAGTAAACCTCCTCTGAACCGTCTCTGATGCATTTACATCCTTCCCTAAATAAGAGATTGAAAACAGCGCGAGAGGAGAGTCGGTCCGGAGATTGAAAACAGCGCGAGAGGAGAGTCGGTCCGGAGATTGAAAACAGTGCGAGAGGAGAGTCGGTCCGGAGATTGAAAACAGCGCGAGAGGAGAGTCGGTCCGGAGATTGAAAACAGCGCGAGAGGAGAGGTGATTGGGAGATTGAAAATAAAAGGAGGGGAAGCTGAAGAGGAGCGGCCAGCGTGTGAGCGGCCAGCGTGTGAGCGGCCAGCGTGTGAGTGGTCAGCGTGTGAGCGGCCAGCGTGTGAGCGGCCAGCGTGTGAGCGGCCAGCGTGTGACCGGCCAGCGTGTGAGCGGCCAGCGTGTGAGCGGCCAGCGTGTGAGCGGTCAGCGTGTGAGCGGCCAGCGTGTGAGCGGCCAGCGTGTGACTGGCCAGCGTGTGAGCGGCCAGCGTGTGAGCGGCCAGCGTGTGAGCGGTCAGTGTGTGAGCGGTCAGTGTGTGAGCGGCCAGCGTGTGAGCGGCCAGCGTGTGAGTGACCCAGTGAAGGAGTGGAGCTTGAGGCTTTGGCTCGAGAGGCTTCGGCGAGCAGAGGCTGAGGACGAGCTTGCTCCCAGTGGGGTAGGGCCGGGTAAAGTCCTTTAAGTAAATTAGGAGTAGGTAATGGAGGCAGCAGTTGGGGCAGTCGAGTGCTCCGAATGCAGCATGTGGGAAGTTTGGGACAGCACAATTGTCCCTGATGACTACACCAGCTGCAGCTCCTGAGAAGCCGAGTTAGGGAACTGGAGCTGGAGCTGGAGCTGGAGCTGGATGAACTTCGGGTCATACAGGAGCCAGAGGCAGTAATAGACAGGAGTTTCAGGGAGACAGTCACCCCTAAAAATCAGGAGGCGGGTAGCTGGGTGACTGTCAGGAGAGGGAAGGGGAATAGACAGAAAGAGCAGAGCACCCCTGTGGCCGTTCCCATCAACAATAGTTATACCGTTTTGGATACTGTTGGTGGGGACGACCTACCAGGGACAAGTTGTAGTGGTTGCGTCTCTGGCACCGAGACTGGACCCTCAGCTCAGAAAGGAGGGAGGGAAAAGAGGACAGCAGTAGTGATAGGGGATTCGATAGTTAGGGGGACAGATAAAGAGGTTCTGTGGGAGAGATCGAGAATCCCGGATGGTCTGTTGCCTCCCTGGTGCCAGGGTCCGTGACATCTCGGATCGAGTTCTCAGTGTTCTCAGGAGGGAGGGTGAGCAGCCAGATGTCGTGGTCCATGTAGGGACCAATGAGGTGGATAGGAAGGAGGAGGAGGTCCTGCAAAGAGAGTTTAGGGAATTAGGTGCAAAGTTGAAGGACAAGACCTCCAGGGTTGCGATCTCAGGAGTGCTACCCGTGCCACGTGCTAGTGAGGCTAGAAATAGGAGGATAATGCAGCTAAATACGTGGCTAAGGAGATGGTGCAGGAGGGAGGACTTCATGTTTCTGGACAATTGGGCTCTGTTCCAGGGAAGGTGGGACCTGTTCCGACGGGAAGGTTTGCACCTGAACTGGAGGGGGACTAACATCCTTGGGGATAGGTTTGCTAGTGCTGCTCCGGGGGGTTTAAACTAGATTTGCAGGGGGAGGGGAACCAGAGTGTTAGAGCAGATAGTGAGGTGGAGGAGGATAAAGGTCAAGCGAGGAATGCATGTATAGCCAGAAATCAAAGGTCCATACGTGATAGAAATGTTCTCAGGTGCATCTATTTCAATGCAAGGAGTATTGTCGGAAAGGCAGATGAGCTCAGGATTGGTACGTGGGATTACGACATTATTGCTATTAGTGAGACTTGGTTGCAGGAGGGGCAGGACTGGCAGCTCAATGTTCCGGGGTTCCGTTGTTTCAGATGTGATAGAGGGGGAGGGATGAAAGGGGGAGGAGTGGCATTACTAGTCAGGGAAAATATCACAGCTGTGCATAGACAGGACAGCCCGGAGGGCTCGTCTACAGAGGCCATATGGGTGGAGCTGAGGAACGGGAAAGGTGTGACCACACTAATAGGTTTGTATTATAAACCGCCCAATAGTCAAAGAGAATTGGAGGAGCAAATCTGTAGAGATAGCAGACCGATGTAAGAAACAGAAAGTTGTGATAGTAGGAGATTTTAACTTTCCACATATTGACTGGGATTCCCATACTGTAAAAGAGCTGGATGGCTTGGAGTTTGTCAAATGTGTTCAGGAAAGTTTTCTAAATCAATATATAGAGGTACCAACGAGAGGGGATGCAATACTTGATCTCCTATTAGGGAATCAGACAGGTCAGGTGACAGAAGTATGTGTAGGTGAACATTTTGGGTCCAGTGACCACAATGTCATTAGTTTTAAGTTAATTATGGATAAGGATAGGTCTGGTCCTCGAGTTGAGATTCTAAATTGGAGAAAGGCCAATTTTGTGGAAATGAGAAAGGATCTAGGAAGAGTGGATTGGAATAAGTTGTTTTCTGGCAAGGATGTGTTCAGTAAGTGGAAGGCATTCAAAGGCGAAATTTTGAGAGTGCAGAGCTTGCATGTTCCTGTCAGGATTAAAGGCAAAGTTAACAGGCATAGGGAACCTTGGTTTTCAAGGGATATTGGCGATCTGGTTAAGAAGAAGAGAGAGGGGTATAGCAGGTATAGGCAACAAGGAGCAAATGAGGTACTGTAGAGTATAGAAAATGTAAGAAAATACTAAAAAAGGAAATCAGGAAGACAAAAAGAAGACATGAGGTTGCTTTGGCAGATAATGTGAAGGTAAACCTGAAGGGTTTCTACAAGTATATTAAGAGTAAAAGGATAGTAAGGGACACAATTGGTCCCCTTGAAGATCAGAGTGGTCGTCTATGTGTGGAGCCTCACGAGATGGGGGAGATCTTAAACAGTTTTTTTGCAACAGTATTTACTCAGGAAACTGGCATAGTGTATAAGGAAGGAAGGGAAACAAGCAGTAGTGTCATGGAACATATAGAGATTAAAGAGGAGGAGGTGCTTGCTGCCTTACGGCGAATAAAGGTAGATAAATCCCCCGGGCCTGACATGATATTCCCTCGGACCTTGAGGGAGACGAGTGTAGAAATTGCAGGGGCCCTGGCAGAAATATTTAAAATGTCCTTAGCCATGGGTGAGGTGCCAGAGGATTGGAGGGTAGCTCATGTTGTTCCGTTGTTTAAAAAAGGCTCCAAAAGTAAACCAGGTAATTACAGGCCAGTGAGCCTGATGTCAGTAGTAGGTAAATTATTGGAAGGTGTTCTGAGAGATTGGATATATAATTATTTGGACAGCCAAGGGCTGATTAAGGATAGTCAGCATGGCTTTGTGCGTGGTAGGTCGGGTTTAATGAACCTTGTAGAGTTTTTCGAGGAGGTTACCAAGAATGTAGATGAAGGAAAGGCTGTGGATGTTGTCTACATAGACTTAAGTGAGGCCTTTGACAAGGTCCCACATGGGAGGTTAGTTCAGAAGGTTCAGACACTTGGTATCCATGGAGAGGTTGTAAACTGGATTCGAAATTGGCTGTGTGGGAGAAGACAGAGAGTGGTAGTGGATGATTGCTTCTCAGACTGGAGGTCTGTGGCTAGTGGTGTGTCTCAGGGATCTGTGCTGGGACCATTGTTGTTTGTTGTCTACATCAATGATCTGGATGATAATGTGGTGAATTGGATCAGCAAGTTTGCTGATGACACTAAGATTGGAGGTGTTGTGGACAGCGAGGAAGGCTTTCAAAGCTTGCAGAGGGATCTGGACCAACTGGAAAAATGGGCCAGAAAATGGCAGATGGAATTTAATGGGGAAAAGTGTGAGGTGTTACATTTTGGAAGGACAAACCAAGGTAGGACATACACAGTAAATGGTAGGGCACTGAGGAGTGCGGAGGAACAAAGGGATCTGGGAGTTCAGATACATAATTCCCTGAAAGTGGCATCACAGGTAGACAGGGTTGTAAAGAAAGCTTTTGGCAAACTGGCCTTCATTAATCAAAGTATTGAGTATAGGAGTTGGGATGTTATGGTGAGGTTGTATAAGACATCGGTGAGGCCAACTTTAGAGTATTGTGTGCAGTTCTGGTCGCCTAACTACAGGAAGGATATCAGTAAGATTGAAAGAGTGCAGAGAAGATTTACTAGGATGTTGCCGGATCTTCAGGAGTTGAGTTACAGGGAGAGATTAAACAGGTTAGGACTTTATTCCTTGGAGCGTAGAAGAATGAGGGGAGATTTGATAGAAGTTTACAAAATTTTGAGGGGAATAGACAGAGTAAATGCGAGTAGGCTCTTTCCACTTAGATTAGGAGAGATAAACACAAGAGGACGTAGCTTTAGGGTGAAAGGGGAAAGGTTTAGGGGGAACATTAGGGGGAACTTCTTCATTCAGAGAGTGGTGAGAGTGTGGAACGAGCTACCTTCTGACGTGGTAAATGCGGGCTCACTCTTAAGTTTTAAGAATAAATTAGATAGCTACATGGATGGGAGAGGTCTGGAGGGTTATGGACTAGGTGCAGGTCAATGGGACTAGCGGAATAATATTTCGGCACAGACTAGAAGGGCTGAATGGCCTGTTTTTCTGTGCTATAGTGTTCTCTGGTTCTATGGTTCTAAGGAGACCAAAACTGCACACAGTATTTGAGGTGTGCTCTCACCAATGCCTTGCATAACTTTTATGTTCAATTCCTCTTGTAAAAAATTAGCCTTCCTAATTACTTGCTATATCTGCATACTAACATCTTGTGACTCATCTACTAGAACATTTAGATCCTTCTGCGACTCGGAATTACGCTGTTGTTCTTCGTTTAAATAATATTCTGCTTTTTTATTCTTCCTGCCAAAGTGAACTACTTCACATTTTCCCACATTATACTCCATTTGCTAGATTTTTGCCCACCCACTCAACCTACCTGTATCCATCTGCAACCTCATGTCCTCTTCACAAGATACTTCCCTGCCTGTCTTTGTGTCATCTGTAATTTAGCTGCCATGCCTTCACTTCCCTCATCTAAGTCATTGATGTAAATTGTAAAACATTGAGGCCCCAGTACAGACCCTGTGGGACTCCACTCGTCACATCCTGCCAATCAGACAAAGACCCATTTTTGCAAACACTCTGCTTTCTGCCAGCCAATCTTCTATCCAGGCTAATATATTACCCCCTACACCATGAGCTTTAATTTACCATCATCATCTTTGATGTGGCAGCTTATCAAATGCCTTCTGGAAATCCAAGTACAGCACGTCTACAGGCTCCCCTTTATCCGCTGCACATGTTATTCCTTCAAAAAACTCCAATAAATTGGTTAAGCCCGATTTCCCTTTTACAAGTCTAATGATGACCATGAAACCATTGTTGACCTGGGTCACTAATGCCCTTTAGGGAAGTAAATCTGCTGTCCTCACCTGGTCTGGCCCACATGTGCCTCTTAAATGGGACAATAAAAGCTGGCCAAGAATGAATAAAAAAAAACTAAAGACATCCATCACATTCAAGACACCAAGCAGATGTAACATTAACCTACGAAGGTAGCAAAACCTTACATATCATGTTAAAGGATAACTACAGATAAGAGGCTCCTTGAATTTGTAAATTGCACGCAATAAAACAATTTAACTGGAAATAGAAGACATTTATTTAAAGGGATGTATAATTACAACTTGCACAAACAGAAACCAGAAATTCCTAGACACTGACTCTTGGGGCACCATTGGTCACATCCTGCCAAGTAGAGTACGTGCCATTAACCCTATTCTTTATCTCCTGCCATTCAGCCAAGTTCCTACACAATGTTCCAGTACAAAAACAAGCCATTCAGTCCTTTAAATCTATCAGTGCTTTCTCCACTAGCCACAGTATAATGCCACTTTCATGATCAGACCCCACATCCCAACTAGTCTAATCCCGCTCTCCTAATCACTCCATACACATTTTAATCATACTTTGTGTAGTGAAATGCACTGTGTGGTGTACAGAGCAATATACCATGTGGTATACACAGCAATGCACAGTGTCGTGCACACAGCAATGCACTGTGTGGTGTACACAGTAATATACCATGTGGTATACACAGCAATGCACAGTGTCGTGCACACAGCAATGCACTGTGTGGTGTACACAGTAATATACCATGTGGTATACACAGCAATGCACAGTGTCGTGCACACAGCAATGCACTGTGTGGTGTACACAGTAATATACCATGTGGTATACGCAGCAATGCACCATGTGGTGCACACAGCAATGCACCGTGTGGTGTACACACGAATGCACTGTGAGCTGTACACAGCAATGTACCTTGTGGTGTAAACAGCAATAAACCACGTGGTATACAGAGAAATATACTGTGTGGTTTACAGAGCAATGCACTGTGTGGTGTAAACAGCAGTGCACTATGTGGTATACACAGCAATGCACCGTGTGGTATACACAGCAATGCACCATGTGGTGTATACAGCAATATACTGTGTGGTTTGCACAGCAATGCACCATCTGATGTACATAGCAATGCACAGTGTGGTGTACATAGTAATTCACAGTGTGGTGCACATAGCAATGCACCATGTGGTGTGCACAGCAATGCACCGTGTGGTGTACAGGGCGATGCAACATGTGGTGTATACAGCAATGCACTGTGTGGTGTACACAGTAATATGCCATGTGGTACACACAGCAATGCACTGTTTGGTGTACATAGCAATGCACCGTGTGGTGGACACAGCAATGCACTGTGTGGTATACACAGCAATGTACCTTGTGGTGTATACAGCAAAGCACCGTATAGCATACACAGCCATGCACTGTGTGGTGTACACAACAATACACCATGTGGTGTATGCAGCAATGCACCATCTGCTGTACAGAGCAATGCACAGTGTAGTGTACAGAGCAATGCACTGTGTGGTATACAGAGCAATGCACTGTGTGGTGCACAGAGCAATGCACCGTGTGGTATACATAGCAATGCACTGTGTGGTGCACAGAACAATGTACCGTGTGGTGCACACAGCAATATACCGTGTGGTATACACAGCAATGCACCATGTGGTACACAGAGCAATGCACTGTTTGGTGTACATAGCAGTGTACCATGTGGTATATGCAGCAATGTACTGTGTGGTGTACACAGCAATGCACTGTGTGGTGTCCACATCAATATACCGCGTGGGGTACTCAGCAATGCACTGTGTGGTGGACACAGCAATATACCATGTGGTATACAAAGCAATGCTCTGTATAGTGTACAGAACAATGCACTATGTGGTGTACACAGCAATATACCATGTGGTGTACACAGCAATGCACCGTGTGGTGGACACAGCAATGCACTGTGTGGTGTACATAGCAATATACCGTGTGGTATATACAGCAAAGTACCATGTGGTGTATACAGCAATGCACCATGTGGTGTATACAGCAATGTACCATGTGGTATACACAGCAATGCACCATGTTGTGTACACAGAAATGCACCGTGTGATATACACAGCAATGCACCATCAATATACAGTGTGGTGTACATAGCAATGCACCATGTGGTGGACACAGTAATGCACTGTTTGGTGTACAGAACAATGCACCGTGTGGTGTACACAGCAATCTACCATGTGGTGTACACAACAATGCACCGTGAGATGTACAGAACAATGCACCATGTGGTGTACACAACAATGCACCGTGTGGTGTACACAGCAATGTACAGTGTGGTGTACATAGAAACGCACCGTGTGGTGTACAGAACAATGCACCGTGTGGTGTACACAACAATGCACTGTGTGTGGTGTATACAGCAATATTCTGTGTGGTGAACACAGCAATATACCATGTGGTGTACACAGCAATGCGCCGTGTGGTGTACATAGCAATGCACCGTGGTGTATACAGCAATGCACCTGGTGGTGTACAGAGCAATACACTGTGTGGTGTACACAGCAATATACCATGCGGTATACACAGCAATGTACCGAGTGGTGCACACAGCAATGCACCGCGTGGTGTACACAGTATTATACCATGTGGTATACACAGCAATGCGCCGTGTGGTGTACACAGCGACGTGCCATGTGGTGTACACAGCAATGCACCATGTGGTGTACAGAGCAATGCACTATGTGGTGTATACAGCAATGCATCATGTGGTGTACACAGCAATGCACTGTGGTGTATACAGAAATGCACCATGTGGTGCACAGAGCAATGTACTATGTGGTGTACACAGCAATATATCATGCGGTATACACAGCAATGCACCTTCTGTGTACACAGAAATGCACTGTGTGGTGTTCACAGCAATGCACTGTGTGGTGTACACAGTACCATACCGTGTGATATACATAGCAATGCACTGTGTGGTGTACACAGCAATGCGCCATGTGGTGTACACAGCAAAGCACTGTGTGGTATATACAGCAATGCACTGTGTGGTGTACACAGCAATGCATCTTGTGGTATACACAGCAAAGCACTGTGTGGTGTATACAGCAATACAGAGTGTGGTGTACAAAGCATTGCACCATGTGGTTGACACCGCAATGCACCTTGTGTACACAGCAATGCACCGTGTGGTATACACAGCAATGTACCGTGTAGTGTATACAGCAAGGCACCGTGTGGTGTACACAGCAATATATACTGTGGTATCCACAGCAATGCGCCGTGTGGTATACACAGCAATGCGCCGTGTGGTGTACACAGCAATGCGCCGTGTGATGTACACAGCAATGCACCATGTGGTGTACACAGCAATGCTCCATGTGGTGTACACAGCAATGCACTGTTTGTGTATACAGCAATGCACCTTGTGGTTTACACAGTAATGCACCGTTTGGCATACACAACAATGCACTGCGTGGTGTACAGAGCAATATACCATGCAGTTTACACAGCAATGCACCTTCTGGTGTACACAGAAATGCACTGTGTGGTGTTCACAGCAATGCACTGTGTGTTTACACAGTATCATATCGTGTGATATACACAGCAATGCACCGTGTGGTGTACACAGCAAAGCACTGTGTGGTACATACAGCAATGCACTGTGTGGTGTCCACAGCAATGCACTGTGTAGTGTACAGAACAATGCACCATGTGTAGTATACAGAACAATGCACCGTTTATGTGCAGAACAATGTACCATGTGGTGTACACAGCAATGCTCTGCGTAGTGTACACAGAAATGCACCTTGTGGTATACACAGCAAAGCACTGTGTGGTGTATACAGCAATATACAGTGTGATGTACAAAGCCTTGCACCATGTGGTGTACACAGCAATATATAATGTGGTATCCACAGCAATGCGCCATGTGGTATACACAGCAATGCGCCGTGTGGTGTACACAGCAATGCGCAGTGTGGTGTACACAGCAATGCGCCGTTTGGTGTACACAACAATGCACTGTGTGGTGTATACAGCAATGCACCTTGTGGTGTACAGAGCAATGCACTGTGTGGTGTACACAGCAATATACCATGCGGTATACACAGCAATGTACTGTGTGGTGTACACAGAAATGCACTGTGTGGTGTTCACAGCAATGCACTATGTGATGTACACAGTATCATACCGTGTGATATACAAAGCAATGCACTCTGTGGTGTACACAGCAATGCGCCATGTGGTGTACAGAGCAATGCACTGTTTGATGTACACAGCAAATGTGGTATATGCAGCAAAGCACTGTATGGTGTCCACAGCAATGCTCCGTGTGGTGTACAGAACAATGCACCGTGTGTGGTGTACAGAACAATGTACCGTGTGGTGTACACAGCAATGCACAGTGTGGTGTACACAGCAATGCATCTTGTGGTATACACAGCAAAGCACTGTGTGGTGTATACAGCAATATACAGTGTGGTGTACATAGCAATGCACCATGTGGTTGACACAGCAACGCACCTTGTGTACACAGCAATGCATCGTGTGGTATACACAGCAATGTACCGTGTGGTGTATACAGCAAGGCACCGTATGGTGTACACAGCAATATATAATGTGGTATCCACAGCAATGCGCTGTTTGGTGTACACAGCAATGCGCCGTGTGGTATACACAGCAATGTGCCATGTGGTGTACACAACAATGCACCATTTGGTGTACACAACAATGCACTGTGTGTGTATACAGCAATGCACCGTGTGGTGTACAGAGCAATGCACTGTGTGGTGTACACAGCAATATACCATGCGGTATACACAGCAATGTACCGTATGGTGTACACAGCAATGCACCGCATGGTGTACACAGCAATGCATCTTCTGGTGTACACAGAAATGCACTGTGTGGTGTTCACAGCAATGCACTGTGTGGTGTACACAGTATCATACCGTATGATATACACAACAATGCACCGTGTGGTGTACACAGCAATGCGCCATGTGGTGTACACAGCAATGCACCATGTGGTGTACAGCAAAATGCACCATGTGGTGTACACAACAATGCACTGTGTGGTGTATACAGCAATATACCATGTGTTGTACACAGCATTGTACCATGTGGTGTACACAGCAATGCAACGTTTGATGTAGAGAGCCATGCACTGTGTGGTATACACAGCAATGCACCATGTGTTACACACAGCAATGCACTGTTTGGAGTACACAGCAATGCTCTGTGTGGTGGACTCAGCAATGCACTGTGTGGTGGACTCAGCAATATACCGTGTAGTATACACAGCAAAGTACCATGTGGTGTATACAGCAATGCACCATGTGGTGTATACAGCAATGTACCATGTGGTATACACAGCAATGCACTGTGTGGTGTACACAGCAATATACAGTGTGGTGTACATAGCAATGCATCATGTTGTGTACACAGCAATGCACCGTGTGGGGTACACAGCAATGCACCATGTGGTGTACACAGCAATGTACAGTGTGGTGTACATAGAAATGCACCGTGTGGTGTACACAGCAATGCACCGTGTGGTGTACAGCAAAATGCACCGTGTGGGGTACACAGCAATGCACCTTGTGGTGTACACAGCAATATACTGTATGGTGTACACAGCAAGGCACCGTGTGGTACACATAGCAATGCTCTGTTTGGTGTACAGAACAATGCACTATGTAGTGTACACAGCAATGCACCGCCTTGGTGTCCACAGCAATGCACCATGTGGTGTACAGAACAATGCACCGTGTGTGGTGTACAGAACAATGCACCGTGTGTGCACAGAACAATGCACCGTGTGTGTACAGAACAATGCACCATGTGGTGTACACAGCAATGCACTGTGTGGTGTACACAGCAATGCACTGTGTGGTGTACACAGCAATGCACTATGTGGTTTATGCAGCAATATATCGTGTGGTGTACACAGCAATATACCATGTGGTGTACACAGCAATACAACGTCTGATGTACAGAGCACTGCGCCATATGGTGTACATAGCAATGCACTGTATGGTGTACACAGCAATGCATCCTGTGGTACACACAGCAATGCACCATGTGGTGGAAACAGCAATGCACTGTGTGGTATATACAGCAATGTACCATGTGGTGTACAATGCAATGCACTGTGTGGTGTACACAGCAATGTACCATGTGGTATACAGAGCAATGTACTGTGTAGTGTACAAAGCAACTTGCCCTGTGGTGTACAAAGCAATGCACTGTGTGGTATACAAAGCTATGTACCATGTGGCGGACACAGCAATTCACTGTGTGTTGTACACAGCAATGTACCATGTGGTGTACACAGCAATATACCGTGTGGTGTATGCAACAATATACCGTGTGGTGAACGCAGCAATGCACTGCGTGGGGTACACAGCAATGTACCGTGTGGTGTACAGAACAATGCACCGTGTGGTGTACAAAGCAATATACCATGTGGTGTACACAGCAATATACCGTGTGCTGCACAAAGCAATGCACCATAAGACCATAAGACATAGGAGCAGAAATTAGGCCATTCGGCCCATCGAGTCTGCTCCGCCATTCAATCATGGCTGATAAGTTTCTCAACCCCATTCTCCCGCCTTCTCCCTGTAACCTTTGATCCCCTTACCAATCAGGAACCTATCTATCTCAGTCTTAAATACACTCAATGACCTGGCCTCCACAGCCTTCTGTGGCAATGAATTCCATAGATTCACCACTCTCTGGCTAAAGAAGTTTCTCCTCATCTCTGTTCTAAAAGATCTTCCCTTTACTCTGAGGCTGTGCCCTCGGGTCCTAGTCTCTCCTACTAATGGAAACATCTTCCCCACGTCCACTCTATCCAGGCCTTTCAGTATTCTGTAAGTTTCAATCAGATCCCCCCTCATCCTTCTAAACTCCATCAAGTATAGACCCAGAGTCCTCAAACGTTCCTCATATGTTAAGCCTTTCATTCCTGGGATCATTCTAGTGAACGTCCTCTGGATCCTCTCCAGGGCCAGCACATCCTTCCTGAGATACGGGGCCCAAAATTGCTCACAATATTCTAAATGTGGTCTGACCAGAGCCTTATAAAGCCTCAGCAGCACATCCCTGCTTTTATATTCTAGTCCTCTCAAAATACATGCCAACATTGCATTTGCCTTCCTAACTACCGACTCAACCTGCAAGTTAGCCTTAAGAGAATCCTGGACTAGCACTCCCAAGTCCCTCTGCACTCCAGATTTCTGAATTCTCTCCCCATTTAGAAAATAGTCTATGCCTCTATTCTTCCTACCAAAGTGCATGACCTCACACTTGCCCACGTTGTATTCCATCTGCCACTTCTTTGTCCATTCTCCTAACCTGTCCAAATCCTTCTGCAGCCTCCCCGCCTCCTCAATACTACCTGTCCCTCCACCTATCTTTGTATCATCTGCAAACTTAGCCAGGATACCCTCAGTTCCTTCATCTAGATCATTAATGTATAAAGTGAAAAGTTGTGGTCCTAACACTGACCCTTGCGGAACTCCACTAGTCACCGGCCGCCATCCTGAGAAGGACCCCCTTATCCCCACTCTCTGCCCCCTGCCAGACAGCTAATCTTCTATCCATGCTAGTACCTTCTCTCTAACACCATGGGCACTTATCTTACTGAGCAGCCTCCTGTGCGGCACCTTGTCAAAGGCCTTCTGGAAGTCCAAGTAGATAACATCCATTGGCTCTCCTTTGTCTAACCTACTCGTTACCTCTTCAAAGAATTCTAACAGATGTGTCAGGCATGACCTTCCCTTGATGAAACCATGCTGACTTTGCCCGATTTTACCACGCACTTCCAAGTATTCTGAAATCTCATCCTTAATAATGGACTCTAAAATCTTACCAACGACCGAAGTCAGGCTAATCGGCCTGTAATTTCCCGTCTTTTGCCTCATTCGCTTCTTAAACAGGGGGGTTACATTAGCAATTTTCCAGTCCTCTGGGACACTCCCTGACTCCAGTGATTCCTGAAAGATCAATACTAACGCCTCCACTATCTCTTCAGCTATCTCCTTCAGAACTCTGGAGTGTAATCCATCTGGTCCAGGTGATTTATTCACCTTCAGACCTTTCAGTTTTCCTAGCACCTTCTCCTTGGTAATGGCCACTATACTCACCTCTGCCCCCCGACTCTCTTGAACTTTGGGGATGTTACTCGTGTCTTCCACTGTGAAGACTGACGCAAAGTACCTATTCAGTTCCTCCGCCATTTCTTTGTTCCCCACTACTACTTCTCCAGCGTCATTTTCCAGTGGCCCAATGTCCACATTTGCCTCTCTCTTATCCTTTATATATCTAAAAAATTCTTGCAATCTTCTTTTATATTACTGGCTAGTTTACCCTCATATTTAATCTTCCTATCCTGTGATGTACACTGCAATATACCGTGTGGTGTACACATATCGTGTGATGTACACTGCGACATACCGTGTGATGTACGCAGCAATGCAATAATGTTGTTCTGAAATATGCCTGTTTGAACAGAAAAAGAGAGATTTCAATGGATTATATAAAATAAGGATAGGTCACTCACCTTTATTGGCTTTCATTTTTCAATTGACTTCATGTACTATGAGTAAGTGAAGATACATATCCAGGAGAAGCTGTAGTCCACCTGTTTTTAAGAGCTTTCAGGAAGAAATAATGTGATCTTCCCTGAATGTGTCAGAGTCTTTGTGATGAGTCATAATCACTTCTTCCAACCAACAGGAGTCATTTTAGTCCAAGAATTTGTGAACAAACCTGTCGATCCGCTCTGTGGCAATCCGCTCTGTGATCTAAAAAAAAGATAGGTATTATAATAATCACCTTGTTATTATGTACACAAATGCACTAGATAAACTGAACAGGCATCTGAACTTGGATTTTTAAGCAAATGCCCACACGACTGTAAAACAGTCATGGAATTTGTAAAGATCCACTAAACAAGGTGAACTCCTGCAGAAATGTTTCGATGTTACTGTAGATCATACACCTGTTCTTCTGGTGCTTATTGTGGGAAATGTGCTGCTGGCTGATATAGAGCAAGTGGTTCTGGAGATTGTACATCAAATGGGTTACAACACACAGTTGCTGCCTCTGGGACATGATTCAATCCTCTGCACTCTGTAAATCTGCCCAAATCTATTCAAAACGCTTTTTTGGGAAAAAGAACAGGTTGGCTCTGGTTCTATTGTCAATTATCTTGAATCTGTGTCCTCTCGTTACTGACCCTGCTACCACTGAAAACTCCTTCAAAGCCATTAGTGCCTTTCAACACCTCGATCAAATCTTCCCCAGAATCTTCCGTGCTGTAAGGAGAACAATCCCAAATTCTCCAGTCTCTACACATTAAATGAAATCTCTCATTTGAGGTATAATTGTAGTAAATCTTTGCTGCATTGCCCCTTGACATTCAATGGCATTATAATCGCTGAATCCCTCACCATTAACATCCTCGGGGTTACCATTGACCAGAAACTGAACTGGACTAGCCATATAAATGCTGTGGTTGTAAGAGCAGGTCAGAGGCTGGGAATCCTGCAGCGAGTAACTCACCTCCTGACCATCCAGGACAAAGCAGACCACTTGATTGGCACATCATTCATCACATAGAAACTAGGAGCAGGAGTAGGCCATTCAGCCCTTCGAGCCTGCTCCACCATTAAATATGATCATGGCTGATCCTCTATTTCAATTCCATACTCCCGCTTTCTCTCCATACCCCTTGATGCCCCTAATATCTAAAAACTTATCAATTTCTTTCTTGAATAAACTCAGTGACCCGACCTCCACAGCTTCTGTGGTAGAGAATTCCACAGGTTGACCGCCCTCTGAGTGAAGAAATTTTTCCACATCTCAGTCTTAAATGGCCTGCCCCATACCCTGAGACTGTGGCCCCTGGTTCTAGACTCCCCAACCAGGGGAAACATCCTCCCTGCATCCAGTCTGTCTAGACCTGTTAGAATTTTATACTTTTCAATCAGATCCCCTCTCATCCTTCTAAACTCTAGTGAATACAGGCATGGTTGAACCAATCTCTCCTCATACAACAGTCCTGCCATCCCTGTTATCAGCCTAGTGAACCTTCGCTGCACTCCCTCTATGGCAAGTATATCCTTCCTTAGGTAGAGAGACCAAAACTGCACTCAATACTCCAGGTGTGGTCTCACCAAGGCCTTGTATAACTGCAGTACTTCTGAACTCAAATCCTCTTGCAGTGAAGGCCAACATACCATTTGCCTTCCTAATTGCTTGCTGCACCTGCCTGTTTACCTTCACTGACTGGTGTACAAGAACATCCAGATTACCTTTGTACATCCACATTTCCCAATATATCACCATTTAAATAATACTCTGTCTTTTTGTTTTTCACACCGAAGCGTATAACTTCACATTTATCCACGTTATACTGCATCTGCCATGTGTTTGCCCACACACACAATTTGTCTAAATCACCCTGAAGCCTCCTTGAATCCTCCTCATAACCCCGCTCAGTTTTGTGTCGTCAACAAACTTGGAAATTCTCTGTTGGAGTCATGAGGACTCGAAACGTCAACTATGTTCTTCTCCACCGATGCTGCCCGACCTGCTGAGTTTTTCCAGGTATTTTTGTTTTTGTTTTGGAAATATTGCATTTGGTTCCCTCATCCAAGTCATTTATATATATTGGGAATAGCTGGGGCCCAAGCACTGATTCCTGCGGTACACCGCTAGTCACCACCTGCCACCCAGAAAATGACTCATTTATTCCCACACTCTACTGGTCTGTCAACCAATTCTCAACCCATGCCAGTATATTACCTCCAATCCCATGTGCTTTAATTTTTCTCATAGCCTCTTACGTGGGACCTTATCTAAACCTTCTTGAAATCCAAATACACCACATCCACTGGTTCTCCCTTATCTATTCTACTAGTTACATCCTCAAAAAAAACTCCAGTAGATTAGTTAAGCATGATTTCCCTTTCATGCTGACTGTGTCTAATCCCGTTAATGATTTCCAAGTGTTCTGTTACCACATCTTTTATAATAGACTCTAGCATTTTCCCCACTACTGATGTTAGGCTAACTGGTCTGTAACTCTTTGTTTTTTCTGTCCCCCCTTTTTTAAATAGTGGGGTTACATTTGCCACCCTCCAATCTGTAGAAACTGCTCCAGAGTCTATAAAGTTTTGGAAGATGGCCACCAATGTATCCAATATTTCCAGGGCCATGTTGGCCAGGGGGCTGCAGCTGAACTGCTGACACAGGCAAAAGCAACTTTTGACCTGAAGTAATCTGAGTCCAGTCACTGGCCTGAGCTGGCTGGAACCGGTTTGAAGTAGCTGAGTGTCTTGAAGAACAAAGGGAATGAGATAAGACATAAGTCCTTATTTAGGAAAGGAGGAACAAGGTAATGCTACCCAAGTCTTGGAACAGAACCAATGAGAATATGCCACAGACTAGGCAAGCAGACCTAAACCAATGGGAGAGAGACAGCACAGCCTGGAGAGATAAGATTCAGTATAAGACTGGAGGATTTCGGGCGTGGAAGCAGCGAGACTCTGGACACCAACCATTGCAGAAACGGAAGATCCTACGTCAGCAACGTAGGGACGCAAGAGAGAGAGAACGGAACACCTGGCCAGCGTCAGCTCTCCTTTTCGGGTATTAGCTTTTATTTTCTGTGACCACTCAGGCACTGCCAGAGAAACCTAGTGGGTGTGCGTTTAGATCCTAGTTTTGGGTATAAAACTGTATAACCTGGTGTAAACTGCATGTCTATATCTAACCAGACATATAAGCTATATGTAGATGAGCTAACGATGTGAATAAAGCGAATTTAGAGTTAAGAGAGAATTGACTCTTCTCCTCTTTGTACTAAGCCAACAACTGTTACCGGTGACCTCCGGCAACATATTTGGTGTCCCTGGGTGGGCTCGAGAATAAATCTCTCCGTTGAGTCAGCAGGAGACTCGAGCCAAACCCAGTTGGCAAAATAAACAGAGATGAGGAGTTTGGGTTAATTCTTAGCTGTTAACAGAAGATGACGAATCAAAGGGAATCTCCAAGCTCCAGGAGCTTGGACTGTTTGGACTGGAAGGGACTCCTCCAAAAATACCTAATAGGGAATCGGCTGCAATACAGTGAGTATGCGGGTCACATTGGTGACACGGGAAAACCCGCTGGGGAGACCCTTTGGAGAATTTCACAAACAAAGATGTCAGATAAGAAATTTAAAAAGGTGCAGAAGTCAGTAGCGATCGGATGTTTACTTGAGGAATGGATAGAATGCTGACAGCAGGCTAGGAGGGAGAGAGACAGACTAGAGGAAGAGAATAAAAAACTCTGTGAGGAGATAGCCCGCCTTAGTGAGAAGGTAACTGACTTAAAGGGACAGAGAAGTGCGGATTTGATGCACATGAACCAATATCAGTAACAGTGCGAAAAATTGGCTAATGAAAAGAGTAAGTGAGAGGGAGAAGTCCAGGCAGGCTAAAGCTCAGGTGGAGCGATGGAAACAACAGTGTAGTGATTTAAAAACTGCTATGAATGTGATTCACAGAGCAGCTCAGGAGAAGAGGAGCAGTACCGGTGATCACACAAAGTGTCTGAAACTGATAGTGAAGCTGTAAGATCAGCTAGCCGCACAGAGGGGTATAGACTGTGTGCTTTCGCACCCAGAAGAGGTGAAGGAAACAGTCAAGGGTATGTAGATTGGGATGATTTAGCAGACGGGGCAGATAGATACAGCAGCGGTGATGGGGAACCTCCACCAGAGGATCCACCGCTGGCATATATTCCAGAGCTGGGAAAACTGTCTGCCCCAATGGCCCCCCTTGTAACCACTAGAGCACAAGCAGGGGCAGAAAGACAGGGGCAAGCTGGCCCGAATATGACATATTGCATCCAAATTGGGGTACAAGAATTGGGGGATATTGCAAAAGATATTGGGATGGGTGCACCTGGGGATGATCCTAGGGAGTTGTTCCTAGCGGTCAGGCAACGGAGAGGGGCACACGGCTGAGACGATGCTGAGGAAAGAAAATTAATCCTAATGTGACTACACCCACATATACACTCCGCCCTACCTGAGGAACAAAAACTTGGCAGTGGCACAAATGAGGCCTTAAAGAACGAGGTATTATCTGTCATGGGGGATAACAGAGGGAACCCAATGGAGGCGCTGATGAAATGCTATCAAAGAAAAGGTGAACACCCCACTGCATTTTGGGCTCACATTTGGGCGGTGTTTCAGGGGGTCTACGGCACAGGCCTAGATAGGGATAATTTACAGCCAGAGGGTGGAATCGATGGCTGAGAACACTAGTGTCTCATGGCACTGAGGAGGAAAGCATTAGATCAGTTTGATCCCATTGATGACACATACAGAGCCCTGGATAATTAGGAAGATGATTAGAGTATGGGAAAGGGAAACACCAAAACTACCCAAGACATCCAAGGACAGAGCAGTGCCTGTTAAGGATCAGGCGATAACCTGGAGAAATGAAGAGAGGAGATCTATTCAGAGGGAACCCCCTCCAGCTTATCAGACAGTGGGAAGAGGTAGAGGAAGAGGAAGATGAAACTTCTTGGGAACAGGGAGAACTCAGGCCAAGGTGTCCAAATGCTATAACTGTGGCCAAGAGGGACACTTTGCAAGGGACTGCCCGAACTCGAGACGAGAGAATGCAGGTCGGGGAGGAAGCCAGAGCCTAACCGTGGAAGGGCTGAATAGACCAAGTCCTCAGTGTGATATGATAGAAATACCACCGAGTTCCGGGTTGTACCCTGAACTGCAATGATGGTCTCAGGCCTCTCCGTTTCCGTTATGTGATACATGGTGGGATGACATGGGGAGACTCCTAGTGAATGGCAGGGTTGGAGGCCGCCCTGTTACATTCCTTTGTGACACAGGGGGATCCCGAACCACCGTTAACACCACTCAGATCAATGATGGAGATTGGAAAATTCAAAACAAAATTATTCGAAGTGGATTCACAGGACATTCACAAGTAGGATATGTGAGTGTACCGATGGAAGTCGTTGTGGGAGACATAGTGAAAGAGCATTCAGTGGCCCTCATCAAATTACCCAGAGAACAAGAACATATATTAGGGAGTGACTATATGGCCAAAGCGGGACTCTGCTTTGACCCTGTTAATTGTATGATTTGGCAAATGCCTTTGGACATGGGCAGTAAAAATCAGACACTCGTCCCGGTGGAGGAATATCAGGATAGGATATGCACGATCAGGGAAATGTGGATTGAAGCAGGAGAAATGAGTGACGATTGTGAAATACAATGAATTATTGCACAAAACTCAATAGTATTTGCCCGACATAAACATGTTTGTGGGGAAATGACCGGGAGTGTGTGTATACAAGGTCCAGACCCCAAACCACAAAAGCAGTAGGGTTTACCAAAACAAGCAAAAGAAGATTAGGGAAGGTGATACAGAGATTGCTGCAGCAAGGGATATTAAGACCAATAGCTTCTACTAACAACGCACCTATTTGGCCGGTGAGGAAACCCAACGGTAGCCGGCGACTAACGATAGACTACAGAGAATTAAATAAAGTCACCCGTTAACAGCCCCTACTGTAGCAAGTAGCCCAGAAGCGGTAGTTCGACAAAATGAGGATGCGCAATGGTTTATGATTTTGGACATAAGTAACAGTTTTTGGTCTGTTCCACTGGAGAAAGAATGTCAATATAAATTCACATTTACTTTCCAAGGACAGCAATATACATGGATTGTCCTGCCGCAGGGATTTCACAATTCCCCATCCATATTTCACCAACAGCTGAGGGAAGGTTTAAAAGGATTCTCAAGGCCTGAATGTCTAGTGCAATATGTAGACGACTTACTCCTACAAACTAAAACCAAAAAGGAACATTATCAACTGCTAAGTGAATTACTGCAGTTGTTACATGACTTGGGATTAAAGATTATCCCTAAAAAAGCACAGATCATGAAACAAAAAGTTACTTACTTGGGAATGATTCTGACACCAGGGAAGAGGGACATTGACAAGGGAAGGATAGAGGCAGTTGGCAAACTCCCTGTTCTGCAGGATGTAAAAAGGTTAAGGTCCTTCTTAGTCTTGGTGGGATATTGCAGGGACCACATTGATGGACTCGCCACAAAAGCAGCCCCACTAATAGAATTATTAAAAAAGAATGTGGCCTGGGAGTGGAAAACCGAACACACCCAGGCCATGACCACTCTAAAGCAAACACTAGCTGCTGCACCTGCTCTCAAAACCCCAAATCCAACGGAGCCATTTTCTTTGCAGGTGGCTACTACAGACACCACCCTTTAGGCAGTTCAATTACAGGAGACACACGGGAAATTATGACCAGTAGCGTACGCCTCACGTATGCTCTCACCAGTAGAGCAGGGGTATACGGTATGTGGAAAACACTTGCTAGCTGTCTTTTAGGCAGTGCAGCATTTTACCCGTATAGTGGGACTAAACCCACTTACAATATTAACAGAACACCGCCCCATACGGCTACTGTTAGATGGAAGGATTAAGGACAGTGCAGTTAGCCAAAATAGAATTGCTAGATGGACATTGTTGGGCCCACTCGTATCAAAGGAAAAGGGAGGGAGTAAGACTGGGCCTGAAAGTAGAAAAACAAAGGCAACAGGAAAGGAAGGACCCTATTTTAGTATTTTTGTGGATGGCTCTTCATCAGTACAGGATGGGGAGAGGAGAACGAGCTGTGGGATATACATGGAGGATGAACATGGACAGGAAAGATACAGTGAGGCTCTGAAATTACCTAAAACCATGAGTGCGCAGGCAGCAGAACTAGCAGCCATCGCATATGTGGTTGGCCACCCGGAATACTTTCCGCCTGGATCAGTCATGTACTCTGATAGCGTGTATGTCAGTAACAGCCTCACAGAACATTTGCCCCTATGGGAAGCGAGAGGATTTGTCTCAGCGGTTCGATGGCCCCTTCCTTCGGCCCCGCTATTACGGTACATCTTTGAAGAAACACAAGGGAAAGGATTTGGGGTCACAAAAGTGAAAGCTCATTCAAAGCTATCTCCCGAAGGGAACAGGAAAGCTGATGACCCAGCCAAACGAGGTGCTGTAAGTGGACAGGAATGGCAGCCACTGATTGGGGAAATCGGGGGGGGCAGAAAGAGAAGCAGGTCAAAGTAATGGATTTAATGGAGGAGCAAAAGAAAGACGGAAAATTGAAAAAACTAATAGAAGGAGCAGAGTCAGACACTTACAAAAGGCACGAGGGGGTCTATATTTGAGATGGAGTGGATTTGTGTGAGGGGAAATTTGTGGTGCCAGAGCAGGGGATGAAACCAAATTATCTACTGGTACCATGACTTATGGGGACATAAAGGGACGGAGAGCACCCTGGATCAGATAAAGGAGGTGTGCTGGTGGCCTGGAATGAAAGGTGACGTGGAACACTCTGTCAAGAATTGTTTGATCTGTGCACAGCACAGCCCCGATAGATATGTTAGGAAAGGGGCCCTCCGACTTACTAGACCAGCAGAAGGGCCTTGGACTAATTTACAGATGGACTATGTAGGACCCCTTCCCCCTGCTCCAGGAGGATACAAGTATATTTTAGTAATAGTGGATACCTTCACTAAATGGATGGAAGCTTTTCCGACCAGAACAAACACAGCCAAAATTACTGCGAAAACTCTATTAGAGAAGGTGTTTACCCGTTGGAGTTTACCCCGAAGCATAGAACAGATCAGGGAACACATTTTACAGCCCAAGTAATGCAAGATGTTATGACCCTTTTTGGGGTCAGACAGAGATTCCACATACCCTATAGACCACAGTCTAGTGGAATTGTGGAAGGAATGAATCGGACATTGAAAAGCATGATAGGCAGAATGGTGCAGCAACACAAGACAACCTGGCAGGTCGTTCTGCCCTATGTGCTGATGATAATCAGGAAGACTGTAGCTTCATCAGCAGACTACACTCCTTATAGACTCATGACAGGAAGGGACATAAGGGGAATGGAGGGGTTGGTAGGTTTGGATTTGTCCGAAGCCAAGGTAGACCACATTATATCAGAGAAATGGGTACAACAGCTGGTAGAAACAGTAAAAGAAGCAAATTATGTAGCTGCTGACTGACAGGGAAAGAAGAAACAGCAAAGCAAGGCTTATTTCGACGCAAAAGCCAGCCCGATAGAGTTGAGCCCCGGACAAAGAGTAATGATTAGCCCACCTGATTCTTGAGTCCAAAGTTTGCTGGGCCCTATGAGATAGTAGACAAAGCTAGCCCATCTGTATACAAGATATTAACGACACCAGATAAGAGTGGCCAGTGTCAGCTCTCCTTTTCGGGTATTAACTTTTATATTCTGTGACCACTCAGGGAGTGTCAGAGAAACCGAGTGGGTGTGCGTTTAGATCCTAGTTTTGGGTATAAAACTGTATAAGCTGCTGTAAACTGCATGTCTATATTTAACCAGACATATAAGCTATATGTAAATGATATAACAACATGAATAAAGCGAATTTAGAGTTAAGAGAGAATTGACTTTCTTCTCTTTGTACTAAGCCAACAACTGTTACCGGTGACCTCCGGCAACAGTTACTTCCTTTAGTACTCTGGGGTGTAGATTATCAGGCCCTGGGGAGTTTTCAGCCTTTAACCCCGCTAATTTCTCTAGCACCATTTTTTCACTAATACTGATTTTCTTCAACTCCTCCCTCTCACTAGACCCTTGGTTCCCTAACATTTCTGGGAAATTATTTGTACTCTTTTGTGAAGACAGAACCAAAATATATGTTCAATTCTTCTGCCATTTCTTTATTCCCCATTATAATTTCCCATTTCAGACTGTAAGGGACCTACATTTGTCTTTGCTAATCTTTTTCTTTTCACATATGTATAGCAGCTTTTAGAGTCAGTTTTTCTGTTCCCTGTAAGTTTACACTCATACTCCATTTCTCCTTCTTGGTCAATCTTTTTGTCCACTTTTGCTGAATTCTAAACTGCTCCCAATCCCCAAGCTTACTGCTTTTTCTGGCAATTCTATACGTCTCCTCTTTGGATCTAATACTACCCCTAATTTCTTTTGTGAGCCGTGATTGAGCCACCTTTCCTGTTTTATTTTTGTGCCAGACAGGAATGAATAATTGTTGTAATTCATGCAAAAGTCCCTTAAATATTAGCCATTGCCTATCCACTGTCAACCCTTTTAGTAAGGTTCACCAATCCATCATTGTCAACTCGCGCCTCATACCCACATAGTTCCCTTTATTTAGATTCAGGACCCTACTTTCAGATTCAACTTCTTCACTCTCCATCCTAATGGACAATTCTATAATTTATGATTGCTCTTCCCCAAGGGATCCTGCACAACAAGATTGTTAACTAATCCTTTCTCATTGCACAACACCCAGTCCAGGATAACCTGCCCTCTAGTTGATTTCCCAACATATTGGTCTAGAAAACCATCACATACACACTCCAGGAAATCCTCCTCCACAGTATCACCTGAAGCATTCACTCCCTCCACCACCATCACACAGTTGCCTCACTACAATATACAAGGTGCACTGCAGCAACTCTTCAAGTCTTCAAGACAGCACCTTTCAAACCTGTGACCACTGCCATCTAGAAGGACAAGGGCAGCAGATAAATGGGAACATCACCACCTGGAAGTTCCCCTCCAAGACAGTCACCACCTTGACTTGGAAATATATCGCCGTTCCTTCACTGTCGCTGGGTCAAAATCCTGGAACTCCCTCCCTAACAGCGCTGTGGGTGTACCTACACCACATGGACTGCAGCGGTTCAAGAAGGCAGCTCACCACCACCTTCTCAAGGGCAATTAGAGATAGGCAATAAATGCTGGGCTTGCCAGAGACGTTCGCATCCCATGAATGAATAAAAAAACTCTCTCCAGGGCCTTCACATCCTGCCTAAAGGGGGAAAAAGAAGATCCGGAGGCTGACAGCAGCACCTGGAAGAACAGGTGAAAAGAGGAGCTGGAGTCAGTAACCACAGCCTAGCAGAGCTTTCCAAACCAGCTCATTCTGTGGCTGCAGGGCACAGCGGCCATGTTCTTAGAGAAATCAAAGTGTGACATCACAGGAAGACATATAAGTGATTGGTTGGTGAAGATTTTGCTAGTTCATCTCCAAAATTAGTGCAGTTTATTCATAATTGTAAGGTTTTATTAGTTGTCGTAATGTTTACTAGCAGTAGTAGAAGTTATTGGGATTAGCAGTATTTATTAATTATAAATTAATTAAGAGAAATAAATTAACACTGATTTTGAGGAGTCCGTGTGATCATCACCTTGGCGCACGAGCCCAATGGGCAGGTGGGTAAGTGATTACTTAACAAACCTCATCCACGGGCAGGATATGTGGGCTCAGAGGGGTTGTTCATGTTTTATCTGAAGTATTTATTGCAACAAGTGTTTTAAACTTGTCTGTGTGATTGTTACCAGTTCAGAACAATTTCCAGCTGTTTACTCTGTACTTTGAAGCTTCAGCTCAGCTCTCTGCAGACAGGAATCTTTATCGGGCCTACAGCTTTCCAGAGGCCTCCATTCAGCCTGGGTATGGGTTCTGACATCTCCACTGGAGGCAGCTCCTCTGAGGAGGAAGGGAGGGATAGAATAAGGAGTAGGCCAGGAGTGGACAATCAGCCTCAGGGGAGCCACCTTTGGGAGGCCAGGCGCAGGCACAAGGGGCACAGGGCCAAGAGGTTGTCCAAGGTGGAAGGGGCTGCAGAAGACGCCACTATCCTGCTGCCAGGGTTTACAGGCAGCGAAGCAGCTACCTCAATATGACTGAGGTGCAGTGCCGAAGGAGGCACTATGTCAAGGGGGACAGTGAACTATATCTGTCAGATGATTGGCCCTGAGATCTCCCCTAACTGTGTGGGTGGACACCCCATGCCAGGGGCTCTGAAGGTCAAAGTTGCCCTCCACTTCTATGCCTCTGGCTCCTTCCAGGACTCGGTGGGTGATCTTTGCGGTGTCTCCCAATCAGCTGTCCACACTTGTGTCAAGCAGGTCACAGATGCTCTTTTCAGACGGGCATTGACCTTCATCCATTTCCGCTGGGACCAGGCCAGACACAGTGAACCAGAGGCTTTGCGGCCATTGCTGGCTTCCCCCATGTCCAGGGTGCTATATCAAGGCGCCAGCAGGTGAGCCCGGTGCCTTCGTCAACAGGAAGGGCTTCCACTCCGTGAACGTGCAGGTAGTGTGTGACCACAGGATGCTGATTCTACAAGTCTGTGCAAGGTACCCAGGCAGCTCCCACAACACCTACATCCTCAGACACTCCCAGGTGCCGGGGCTCTTCAGTGCTCCAGCCCGGCTGGATGGATGGCTGCTGGGTGACAAGGGCTATCCCCTCAGAAGGTGGCTCATGACGCCTCTCCACCATCCAGGAACAGAAGCAGAGCAGCGGTACAATAGGAGCCAGGGCTCCACAAGGGCTGTGGTGGAGAGAGCCATCGGTCTTCTCAAGATGCTGCCTGCATCACTCAGAGGGTGCACTCCAGTACCCCCCAGATCACGTCTCTGTGATAGTGAGAGTCTGCTGTGCTCTGCACAATCTTGCGCTGGAAAGGGGGGATGCAGTTGATGATGAAGACCTTGACGCCCTGGATGAGGCTGCACATGATGAATCCAGCAGTGGCTCAGAGGATGAGGAAGCACAGGGCGATGGTGAGGGGCAGAACGCTGACCCGCTACTACACCAAGGAGGCAGGGACACCCGGGACACTTTAATCCAATGAACATTTAGCTAGATCCACACACATGGATCAGCAGGAGCAGCATTGCCTGGAACTCCCACACATGGGACTTGGTGCTACATCTCCCACCTCATCAGCTGCAACTAAGGGCTTAGTACAGAAACATCAATGTCCACTCAAACACTCTTGTGACGTCTGTGAAACATACAAATGCAGCACAAAGGAAACACCCTCAGCCCTGGTCAGAAAAGTGGACTTTATTCCCACCAAAATAAACAACAATCATCGCTCAGACTCAGATAATGAAACCTTCCCTAATCTAGGGACAACACAAAATCACCAGTGACAAACCTGTGGAGTGCCTAACGTGCCTTATGCTTTTGTTTGCGGGTGCTACGTCTTGGTGCTGCCCCCTCGCTCGGAGTGGCTGTGAGACAGCTGCTGACTCTGCTGTCCTGTTGGCCTCAATGACCTTGGCGGACGTCCTCTGGCCCATGGAGCCTGTGCTGGCCCCGCCTGGGAGGGAGCGGCCAGTTCCAGAACTGGCACCTCCCCAGTCACCGCAGCCTCACCGGATGCAACGGTCACTGGGAGAGGGACGGAGGAGCTGCTGCCCTCATCCGGAGTGTCCTGAGAGGAGCTCACAGCTACAACAGGACATCCCTGCTCACCGCAGGTGGATGGACACTGAGCCCCGACACTTGGTGTCCAGAATATCTCCCACATTGTGAATGACTGCCTGTGGCCATTAACACTGTGAGGGTTTGCAGGTCAGAGCATAACCCAATCAGATGATTCTCAATCTGTTGGAAACCCCTCTCCATGACAGTCACCAATCTCTCAATGGAGGAAGCCTGATGCTCTGTCCTGAGGTTCATGCCATCACTGACACTCTGCCTGGATTCCTCCACCTCAGACACCAACTGAAGCACACCCTCATGCAACCCTGCCAGATGCTCCCGCGCACCCTGCTGCTTGTCCTGCAGCTGCTGCATGGCTGACATCTCCAGAGGCACATCATCACTGCCGGACTCAGCACGTGCCTGGTCCCCTGCAGTTCTCCGCTGGCACCATCGGCACTTTCTGTCCGTGCCATCTCCTCCAGCGATTGTGAAGAGCCCTCTCCACTGTGCCCCGGGACACTAGCCGACATCATAATCCCCACCGATGTGGTAGTTGCTGCGCTGGTGCCTGGCTGACTGAAAGGATGTGACGCAAGTTGCAAGTGACACCCCTCAGGTGTGGAGGGGGGGCTCTGGACATGCTGGCCACGGCCCTGTGGTGGTGATGCTGAAATTAATAACAAGGACAGTGCATCAGTTAGTGTTCAGTCAGGGACACCTTTCATCCCCAGGCTCAAAATGCGCTCAACTTTCAAAAACCTAAGGAGATGAACATTGGTGGGGTGGTAAATAGTCAAGAGGAGGCCCAAACATTACACCCACATACAGACAGGCTGGTCAGAGGGCCTAAGGAATGCCACATGGAATGTTATGTGGATAAGCGTTCAGTTAAGAACCTGGGCAAGACAAACAAGGTACAGGAATACAGGAGTAATGGTCAGACCATGGGAAGTCACGAGGATTACAGGGACCTTGCTGGGCAGACCCATTAAGTTAGCAGAACAGGAACATAAGGTGTGTAACAAGGTCGAAGCCAGACTTTATTAGCTGAGGAATAGAATGTAGGAAAAGGGAGGTCATGTTGCAAGTGCAGAAAACATTGTCGAGGCCACAGCTACACTTCTGCGTCCAGTTGTGAGCTGCGCTTCATGGGAGGGATGGGATTGGAGTGGGGAGAGTGCAGAGGTTCCTGACCTGGATGCATGCTGGCCTGGAGAGTTGCAGTGATGAGGAAACATTGCAAACACTTGCGACATTTGCCATGGATCACAGGAGATTGACAGGTCACATTATTGACCTTCATACCGTTATGAGGGGCATAGACCGGGTGGACAGAAGGTTTCCCCTTGGCACAGGGGTGACTAACATGGGGGCATTTATTTAAGTTGAGTGCCATGAGGTTGACAGGTGAGGAGCTGAGGACCTTTTGGACAGAGTAATGTGGGACGCACTGGCTGAAAGGGTGGTGGAGGTACAAACCCTCCTAAGATGCAATAAGCCTTTGGCTGTGCAGCAGCGATGCCCTGCAATGTTAGACCATGGGGATAGTGTCACAAATGGGATAAGGCGACTTTGGAAGGTGCTAGAGACGTACATGCTCAAGGGGCCAAGGGACCTTTGTGTTTGACCCACACGTCTGACTGTATCAGTCTGTGAATGAGCAGTGTTGCTGCATTAACCATTGCAGCAACCGTCAGTGCTTTGGATGGTGGGGAGACTGAGTGGCTGGGACAGTGGCCCTCAAATACCTGGCCGCTGGACCCCAGCCTCACCGACACCTGCTGACCTGGCTGCCTGTCTCCTCCCCAGCTCCATGGCCTGCTCCATGTAGGTGGTGAGGTGCTGGAGCACAGCATGCCCATCACCAGTCCGCTGACACTCCCAGCTGTTGTTCTCTGTTTGTGCCTGCAGAACGGAGAAGAGGATTTATTGGGTCTGATCGGTCATGTACTCTGCACGCGCACGCTGCACCCCAACCACAGTGGCCCATCTGAAGCCTCCAGCAGCTCCTGTCCACAATACTGGTGATCAGTCACCAGAAGATAGTACGGCTGCTCCCAACCCCCTGCCCCAACGGACACCTCGGAAACATTCGGCATCTGTCACTTTGAATATCACATGGGTTTTAGTGCCCATGGCAAGGACGCACAACTAGGTCAGCAGATGGCTCTTGGCCACCACACATAGAGGCTCCCTTCTACCATCTCATCACCATCAATGAGACATGTGTTGGAGTTCTGAGTATGTGTCGAGCTGTCTCCCCTGCAGGCTGCCCCCAGACCACTCAAATGTGACAAACACCAACATATGCTGCAGGGAGAACCCATCTTCTCATCAACCACTAAGGCTGATGTCAGCCTGGTCACTATCTGTTCGCCCACCCAGCGTGTGCCAAATGCCCAACGCAGTAACGACACTAAGACAGGGGGAAGGGGGTCTCAAAGGCTAAGGCGACCTGCTGGGTCAAATGGCCAAGGCTGACATGGACCTCACCCTTCCAGAGCACAACAAATCACTGAAGCGCTTGTGGCCCTGGGTTCCGGTGCACCACACAGCATCATGGGAGCTAACAGCCCCCGCCACCGCCTCCCACACCTGCCTGGTCAGGTGGGGGCCCTCCTCCCCCCATTCTCGGGAAACAACACCTCCCGACGATTTGACACCTCATCCAGGAGGGCAGCAAGGCAGGCATCGGGGAACCAAGGGGCACATTGGCCCCCTGCTGGCCTACCCTGCAGCCTGCCCCCCTCCTCCTCCTCTGCCCTGACCTCCTCTGGAGCCCGGTCGCTGGTCATGGTGAACAGCCTAAAGGAGGCTGCCTGGCCGTTCTTTATACAGACTGTCGGTTCCCCATTGGAATCGGAGGTCTGTACCCGCCCACCGCACATCTGAATTTCCCGCTGTACACGGGAGTCTGAAACGCGCCGGGTGGGCCTTAATTGGCCCGCCCTCGCAAAATGGCGGCGCGGCCCGTTTCGCCAGCGGAGATCCGCTCCTCACCCACAGCTGATTGGTTCAGGCCCACCTACCCGACAAACATAAAATTCTGTCCCATAGCTTTTTGTAACCCAGAGCCTATCCACAACAGGAAGCGAATGTAAGCTGCTTCCAAGCCACTGTAGTTCTGGAATTGAGCACCTGCAAGTATTCCTCGAGCCCACCCGAAAACAAAAGCCAGAGTCATTGATTGTTTCACAGATCAACACTGAGACACCAACCATATAAACCCAGACGCCATTTCAAGGGCTTCACCATCATTCCTTTTCCCTTGAATCATTGACTTTTAACCTTTGGGAGAATTCCTCTATTTTTATTTTATTATTTTTTGCGGGGTGTGTGAGTGTGAGTGTGAGTGTGTGTGTTTGTGTAAGTTAGAGTATTTAGAAAGAGTAATATTATACTTTCTCATTTCATACTGTATGTTAATGAACTGTGCTTTTCTATTTGACAAGATGGTTTTATAATAAGCTAATAATTTTGTCGCTTATTGAAGAAACCTGGTCATTGAGTGGTCAATCCGAGATTCATAGGGTAAGGAAATATTTGGCCATATAACCAGCTGGAAACATCATTTAAATATATATTGTGACTCATGGAACTAGAGACAGGCAGTGCACTCCTCCCATCTCAGTTGTAACATTATATTGTAAATAGTTGAGACCCCAGTGCTGATCCCTGTGGCACTCTACTTGTCACAGCTTGCCAGCCTGAAAAAGCCCCATTTATCCCTACTCTCTGATCACTGTTAGCTAAACAACCATTATCCATGCCAATATGTTACCTCCTACACCATGAGCTCTTATTTTGAGTAGTAACCTTTGATTTGGCACCTTAACAAATGCCTTATGGAAATCCAAGTACACCACATCTTCAGGTTCCCCATTATCCACTTTGTTTATTGTTTCTTCGAAAATCTCTAATAAATTAGTTAAACATGATTTCCCTTTCACAAACCCATGTCGACTGCCTGATCACATTATCATTTTCTAAATATCCTGCTAAATGGTGGATTCTAGCAATTGCCCTCTGACAAGTGTCAGGCTAACTGGCCAGTAGTTTCCTGCTTTCTGTTTCCCCACTCTCTTGAATAAATGTTACATTAACTACTCTCCCCTGATAACCTTTCACCTACTTGTTAATGGGAAAGCTTTGTGACTGTTTCGGTGCTGCTTCATGCTCTGATCTGGACCTGGAAGAATTTATTAATTTTGCTTCCAATTTCCACCCCTCCATCACCTTCACATAGTCCATCTCTGACACTTCCTTCCCTTCTTTGACCTCTCTGTCTCAATTTCTGGTGATAGACTGTCCACCAATATCCATTACAAGCCTACCGACTCCCACAGCTACTTTAACTACAGCTCCTCACACCCCGCTTCCTGTAAGGACTCCATCCCATTCTTTCAGTTCCTTCGCCTCTGTCACATCTGTTCTGATGATGCCACTTTCCAAAATGGTGCTCCTGATGTGTCTTCCTTCTTCCTTGACTGAAGTTTCCCACCCACGGTGGTTGACAGGGCCCTCAACCGTGTCTGACCCATCTACCGCGCCTCTACCCTCCCTCCCCACCCTCCCAGAACCATGATAGGGTCCCACTTGTCCTCACTTTTCACCCCACCAGCCTCCACATTCAATGGATCATCCTTCGCCATTTCCGCCAACTCCATCATGATGCCACCACCAAACATATCTTCCCTTCACCCCCGCTGTTGGCATTCCGTAGGAATCGTTCCCTCCGGGAAACCCTGGTCCACTCCTCCATCACCCCCTACACCTCAACCCCCTCCCATGGCACCTTCCCATGCAATCGCAGAAGGTGCAACACCTGCCCCTTTACTTCCCCTCTCCTCACCGTCCAAGGGCCCAAACACTTCTTCCAAGTGAAGCAGCGTTTCACTTGCACTTCCCCCAATTTAATCTACTGCATTCGCTGCTCCCAATGCGGTTTCCTCTACATTGGAGAGACCAAACGCAGACTGGGTGACCGCTTTGCAGAACACCTTCGGTCTGTCCGCAAGCATGACCCAAACCTCCCTGTCGCTTCTCATTTCAACACTCCACCCTGCTCTCATGCCCACATGTCCGTCCTTGGCCTGCTGCAATGTGACCAGGTGTGTAGATGAGGGTAGTGCAGTTGATGTAGTTTATATGGATTTCAGCAAAGCCTTTGACAAGGTCCCACATGGGAGACTTATAAAGACGGCAAATGCAAATGGGATACAGGGTAACTTGATAAGGTGGATTCAAAATTGGCTTAGTTGTAGGAGACAGAGGGTGATGACAGAAGAATGCTTTAGTGACTGGAAGCCAGTGTCCAGTGGTGTACCACAGGGATCTGTGCTGGGTCCCCTATTATTCGTCATTTATATAAATGACATAGATGACTATGTGGGGGGTAGGATTAGTAAGTTTGCGGATGACACAAAGATTGGCTGGGTGGTTAACAGTGAGGTTGCGTGTCTTGGGCTACAGGAAGATATAGACGGGATGGTCAAATGGACAGATAAGTGGCAGATGGAATTTAACTCTGAAAATTGTGAGGTGATACACTTTGGAAGGAGTAATTTGACAAGGAAGTATTCAATGAACGGCATGGCACTAGGAAGTTCTGAGGAACAAAGAGACCTTGGCGTGTGTGTCCATAGATCTCTGAAGGCGGAAGGGCATGTTAGTGGGGTGGTGAAAAAGGCATATGGGACACTTGCCTTTATCAATCAAGGCATAGTTTACAAAAGTAGGGAGGGCATGTTGGAGTTGTATGGAACCTTGGTGAGGCCACAGCTGGAGTACTGTGTGCAGTTCTGGTCACCACATTATAGGAAGGATGTGATTGCACTGGAGGGGGTGCAGAGGAGATTCACCAGGATGTTGCCTGGGATGAAACATTTAAGTTATGAAGAGAGGTTGGATAGACTTGGGTTGTTTTTGTTGGAGCAGAGAAGACTGAAGGGATACCTGATCGAGGTGTACAAGATTATGAGGGGCATGGACAGGGTGGATAGGGAGCAGCTGTTCCCCTTAGTTGAAGGGTCAGTTACGAGGGGGCACAAGTTCAAGGTGAGGGGCAGGAGGTTTAGGAGGGATGTGAGGAAAAGCTTTTTTACCCAGAGGGTGGTGACGGTCTGGAATGCGCTGCCTGGGAGGGTGGTGGAGGCGGGTTGCCTCACATCCTTTAAAAAGTACCTGGATGAGCACTTGGCACATCATAACATTCAAGGCTATGTGCCAAGTGCTGGTAAATGGGATTAGGTAGGTAGGTCAAGTGTTTCTCATGTGTCAGTGCAGAGTCGATGGGCCGAAGGGCCTCTTCTGAACTGTGTGATTCTGTGATCCAATGAAGCTCAACGCAAACTGGAGGAACAGCACCTCATCTTCCGATTAGGTACTTTACAGCCTTCCGGACTGAATATTGAGTTCAACAACTTCAGACCATGAACTCTCTCCTCCATCCGCACCCTTTCTTATCCCCTTTCCTAATATTCATTTCTACTTTTTATTTTTTTGATATTTTTATCCACTGATTTTTATTTTTCTTTATTTTCATTTTTATTCATTGATTTATCCTCACCTTTACGATCTTTTTTCCCCACCACTGTCCCCTCCCCCCACCCCCACAAGGCCTTCTTCACTTGTTCGTAAACAAACATAGAAAATGCTGGAAAAACTCAGTGGATCTAACGGCATCTACGGAGAGAAAAATAGAATTAACGTTTCAAATCCGTATGACTCTTCCTCAGAGCTTTTGTCACTTGTTGATGTTGTTCTTTCACAGAGTGCTTACCCTGTCCTGCTGTTAACACATTCTGCTTTCTGACCTTAACGCCGCCATCAGCACCTCCTTTAGTTCTTATCACTATCATTAACACGCCTTTGTCCTTTTGTTCATGACATCTTTGTCAATCTCTCCTTTGCCCCAACTATCACTGGCCTTCGATCCAGCTTCACCTGCTCCACCTCCCCCACCCCTTAAACAGTATAAACTTCATCACAATTTTACTTCTCTTCAAGAGGGGAGTTGAGGAGAGATTTTTTTCACCCAGAGGGTGGTGGGAGTCTGGAACTCTCTGCCTGAAAGGGTGGCTGATTCAGAAACTCTTGTAACATTTAAGAAGTATTTAGATATTCACTTGTGTTGCCATAGCCCCCAGGGCTATGAGCCAAGCACTGGAAACTGGGATTAGTGTAGTCAGATCTTTGTTGGCTGGCCCAGACGCAATGGATTGAATGGCCTCCTTCTGTGCTGTAGACGTCTGTGAGTCTACTCCAGAGATTGTTACCTTTGAGGTTCTGCTGCTTAATTTCGCACCGAGCTCCTCATACTGACTATGCAGAACCTCTTTCCTAGTTCTACCTTTGTCAGTGGGACCTACATGGACCATGACAACTGGATCCTCCTCCTCCCACTCCATGTTCCTCTCCAGACCCGAGCAGATGTCCTGAACCCTGGCCCTGGGCAGACAACACAGCTGTCTGGAATCTCGCTGTTTGCTGCAGTAAACAGGGTCAATCCCCCTCACTATCCTGTCCCCTACTACCACTACACTCCTGTTTGCTCCCCCATACTTGAATGGCTTCCTGTACCACAGTGCCATGGCCAGTCTGCTCACCCACCCTGCAGCCCCCACTCTCATCCAAAAAAGCTGAGATAACCTCAAACATGTCGGACAATCTCAAACACTGAGGCTCCTGATCTCCTGCCCTCTGGGTCTCCTTACCTGCCTCACTCACAGTCACACCCTCCTTTCCCTGACCAATGACTGAATCAGAAGCCCCTACCCTAAGGGGCGTCACCACCTCCTGATGAAAGTATCCAGGTAACTTTCCCCCTCCCTGCTGTGTCACAGAGCCTGCAGTTCAGTCTCCAGCTCACTGACTCTGAGCTGAAGCCCTTTGAGTGACAAACATTCGCTGCAGACGTGTTTACCCTGGATCACTCTGGTATCCAGGAGTTCCCACAAGCTGCAGTCATGACACATCACCTGTCCTGCCATCCTCCAAGTCATCTGACTTGGAAATATATCGCCGTTCCTTCACAGTCACTGGGTTAAAATCCTGAAACTTTCTCCCTAACAGCACTGTGGGTGTACCTACACCATAGGGACTGCAGTGACTCAAGAAGGCAGCACCACAACCTTCTCAGGGGCAATTAGGGATGGGCAATGAATACTGGTCAAGTGGCTTAGAAATAACCTGCTCACTACACTCATTTTGGGTTCCGCCAGGATTGCTCAGCTCCTGACCTCATTGCAGCCTTGATTCAAACATGTGTAAGGAACATATCTTTTTATTTTCTGTTGGACTGTGGATTTAAAACTACAATAGCTGCAGTTTGAAAGACATGTCCACTAGAACAGGATGAGAGATATATACAACGTTGCAGTCCTAGAACATGTGACATGAAAGCAAGGACGGTGCCAGAAAGGAGTCCCAGACCAAGGGAGCTGCCTGGCTACAGCATTTTAATTGGCTCCTGACCAGGTGACCAGGGTTTGGGTGGTAGCAGAGCAGAAAGCTCTTGGCCTGCAACGAGAAAACATCCAAAATCTCTTTTTCTCAGATCACTATAACCTGCTCACTCTCTGAGAAAACCCCTGTAAAAAGGAAAAGGGGAAAACTACTGTTAAATGGAATTGAAAAGCAAGTGCTCAACCTGTGAACTAAATACTGGAAGACCACCTCATGTCATCAACAAGAACTGAAAGGAATTTGGGAGACAGCGATCAAAAATCAACCCATCGAATCCTGTACTCCGGAATTGGTGCTATTGAACTGTTTTATACCAACCTTCAGATCAATGCTTTGTGTGTCTTATACGTCTTGTGGTGTGTGTATGTGTGTGTGCGTATAAGGATTTAAGAAGGGGGTAGGGCTTAAGTTATAGTGTTAGAACTTAGCAGTTCATATGTCTTTCATCTGCCACTACTTAAAGGTAATTTTTTCAATAAACAGTTATTTACTTATTAAGTTCACAAACCTAGTGCTCGTATTTTCTTAACCTAAATTAAACAGTTGGGTAGAATTGGGGCAATCTGGTGGTTTGGTCAAATTTTCACATTTGTCACAGCTCAGGGAACAGAGGGGCTGATATTACAGCGCACTGTCTCCAGTGAGTCGATATTACAGCGCACTGTCCCCAGTGAGTCGATATTACAGCGCGCTGTCTCCAGTGAGTCGATATTACAGCGCACTGTCCCCAGTGAGTCGATATTACAGCACGCTGTCCCCAGTGAGTCGATATTACAGCGCGCTGTCCCCAGTGAGTTGATATTACAGCGCGGTGTCCCCAGTGAGTCGATATTACAGCGCACTGTCCCCAGTGAGTCGATATTACAGCGTGCTGTCTCCAGTGAGTCGATATTACAGCGCACTGTCCCCAGTGAGTCGATATTACAGCGCGCTGTCTCCAGTGAGTCGATATTACAGCGCGCTGTCCCCAGTGAGTCGATATTACAGCACGCTGTCCCCAGTGAGTCGATATTACAGCGCGCTGTCCCCAGTGAGTTGATATTACAGCGCGGTGTCCCCAGTGAGTCGATATTACAGCGCACTGTCCCCAGTGAGTCGATATTACAGCGTGCTGTCTCCAGTGAGTCGATATTACAGCGCACTGTCCCCAGTGAGTCGATATTACAGCGCGCTGTCTCCAGTGAGTTGATATTACAGCGCGCTGTCCCCAGTGAGTTGATATTACTACGCGCTGCCCCAGAGTCGATATTACAGCGCGCTGTCCCCAGTGAGTCGATATTACAGCGCACTGTCCCCAGTGAGTCGATATTACAGCGCGCTGTCTCCAGTGAGTCGATATTACAGCGCGCTGTCCCCAGTGAGTCGATATTACAGCGCGCTGTCCCCAGTGAGTCGATATTACAGCGCGCTGTCCCCAGTGAGTTGATATTACAGCGCGCTGCCCCAGAGTCGATATTACAGCGCGCTGTCCCCAGTGAGTCGATTTTACAGCGCGCTGTCCCCAGTGAGTTGATATTACAGCGCGCTGCCCCAGAGTCGATATTACAGCGCGCTGTCCCCAGTGAGTCGATATTACAGCGCGGTGTCCCCAGTGAGTCGATATTACAGCGCGCTGTCCCCAGTGAGTCGATATTACAGCGCGCTGCCCCAGAGTCGATATTACAGCGCACTGTCCCCAGTGAGTCAATATTACAGCGCGCTGTCCCCAGTGAGTCGATATTACAGCGCGCTGCCCCAGAGTCGATATTACAGCGCGCTGTCCCCAGTGAGTCGATATTACAGCGCGCTGTCCCCAGTGAGTCGATATTACAGCGCACTGTCCCCAGTGAGTCGATATTACAGCGCGCTGTCACCGCTTATCACCCACAGATACAGGGAACTTTAGAGAGATACCATCAGACTCTCAAAACCATGATTAAGACCTATTGCCATGAATACCCAAAGGATTGGGACAAAGGATTAGATTTCTTACTATTTGCTACCAGAGATTCTCCGAATGAATCTACTGGATTTAATCCATTCGAAGTGATCTATGATCACAAAATAAGAGATCTATTAAAAGTGATTAAGAGAAAGTTCCTAAAGCAGAAAGACGAATCCTCCATGTTGGATTATGTGTCCATGTTTCCAGAAAGACTCACAGGAGTGTGTAAAGTATCACGTGAGCGCTTAAAAATTTCTTGAGCAAAAATGAAAGAATTGGCAAACAAATATACTACAACTAGAACGTTCCCAGCAGCAGATGAAGTATTGGTATTATTACCTCTGCAGGGTGAACCTCTGAAAGTGAAACTCAGCGGCCCCTACAAGATAGTTAGGTAGGTTGATAAAGTGTCTTATCTGATAGATACTCCTGAGCATAGGAAGAAGAAACGGTTATGTCACATAAACATGTTGAAGCAATATCATCACAGAGAAGATGATAAGACAGAGCAAGTGTGCCAGGTGGTAGGAGTAGTGGAGGATGACAGAGTAAGGGCAAGGCAGAAGGAGAGGTAGACAGTGCCCAGAGCAAACCTCCTACAATTCGACTGGCCAATACGTCAACACTGGGAGTTGGACACAGTGTTCTCATATCAGACGAAGTACTCTACAGTAGAAAAAGAAACTTTAGCATTGTTGATATCTCTTCAACACTTTGAAGCTTATGTCCAACACAATAACAAAGAAACACTAATCTACACTGACCATAATCTGCTGGCATTTATTGAAAAGTTTAGAACTCAAAATGTGAGATTGTTTTGAATAGAATCCATTGTTTCAACCATTCAGTGTAAAGATTGTTCATGTTGCCGGTAAAGATAATGTGATCGTGGATGTATTGTCCCAGATGTAAAATACTGAAATAAGTTAAAGGAGTAAGAAATGCTGAAGATTGTATAAGGGGGAGGCAGGATGAATGGAATTAAGTCTCATGTTTTGTTGTCCATGTGTCACATACAGTGAGTGCCATTGACATCAAGGCAGCATTTGATCAAATGTGACATCAAGGAGCCCTAGCAAAACTGATGTCAGTGGGAATCAGGGGGAAAACTCTCCGCTGGTTGGAGTCATACCTAGCACAAAGAGAGATGGTTGTGGTTGTTGGAGGTCAGTCATCTCAGCTCCAGGACATCACTGCAGGAGTTCCTCAGGGTTAGTGTCCTCGGCCCAACCATCTTCAGCTGCTTCATCAATGACCTTCCTTCCATCATAAGGTCAGAAGTGGGGATGTTCGCTGATGATTGCACAATGTTGGCTGCTCAGGGTCACTGCAGGATCAATAACACTCAAGAAGCTCAACACCATCCAGGACAAAGCAGCCACTTGACTGGCACCACATCCACAAACAAACATTCATTCCCTCCACCACCAACGCACAGTGGCCTCAATGTATATGATCTACAAGATGCACTGCAGGAACTCACCAACTCCTCAGACAATATCTTCCAAACCACGACCTCTGTCATCTATAAAGACAAGGGCAGCAGATACATGGGAACATCACCAACTGGAAGTTCCCCTCCAAGCCACTCACCAAATTGACTTGGAAATATATCGCCATCCCTTCACTGTCGCTGGGACAAAATCCTGGAACTCCCTCCCTAACAGCACTGTGGGTGTACCTACACCACATGGACTGCAGCGGTTCAAGAAGACAGCTCACCCCCACCTTCTCAAGGGGCAGTTAGGGATGGGCAATAAATGCTGGGCCCAGTCAGCGAAGTCCACATCCCATGAACGAATATAAAAAATCTTGACAATTAAGCCTTAACCTTTAACATGATTGGGTACAGTATCATTACAAGCTTTGAAGGGAATGTTTCTCCCCTAAAACAGAACCTTTTACAAAGTTGATAGTTAATCCACTGAACAGCAACTTGCATTCAGAAGAAGCACAGCTGGAAAATTCATCAGATCAGACAAAAGATCATTGACCTGAAACATTAACTCTGTTTCTTCCAGCACAAATGCTGTCTGATCTTTTGAATATTTCCTGTCTTTTCTGTTTTTATTTTGAATGTACTTCTTTGGCTATGAAGCACTTTGGGATGTTGTGAGGTCATGAAAGGTGCTGTAGACATGAATGGTTTTTAGTTAAAGGTTTAAGGTCCTGCCTATTTTCTCTGGGCTGTAAGCAGTTTCAGCATTTTGCATCAAATGATTTATTTTATTTATTTAGTGAATGAAAATCTTGAAGCCAAGCAATGGCCTCCTCATTTATTGAGGTTAAGGTGGCTATTCCACCACTTAGTCTGTAGAGGGGACACTCCTCAGTGATGTGCAGCACTGTTTGTATCTTTCCACAAGTAAGGGTTTGTACTGAGACACCAGAGGTGCAGGTTGGCTGCTCAGAGGCCCTGGCCTGTTTAGCAAGGACCACTCTCACCTTGGTAGTTCAAAGCCTGCCATTCAACAGGTGGGGTTTATCACAAGAACTTGTTAGTGCTTCCCATGTTCCCCATCCCTTCAGGCAGAGGAACTCTGCTGGTAGATCTTGGTCAGGAAGAGTGCTCCATATGAGATGGAAGGCGGGCAGTAGGTGGGTTGAACAGTCATCATGGAGAGGTAAATGAAGGGATTTCAAACAGTTTGTGGGTGTATGGGGGGTTGATGTTTGCAAGGACAGGAAGCCAGGGTGTTGAGTGGAGAGTTCCAGTTATGATTTGCACTGTTACATTTAATTAAGTGTCAACAACTTGTGTGTTTTTTTATTCATTCATGAGATGTGGGCTTCGCTGGCTGGCCCAGCATTTATTGCCCACCCCTAATTGCCCTTGAGAAGGTGGAGGTGAGCTGCCTTCTTGAACCGCTGGAGTCCCTGTGGTGTAGGTACACCCACTGTGCTGTTAGGGAGGGAGTTCCAGGATTTTGACCCAGTGACAGTGAAGGAACGGTGATATATTTCCAAGTCAGGATGGTGAGTGACTTCCAGGTGGTGATGTTCCCATCTATCTGCTGCTGCCCTTGTCCTTGTAGTGGTTTTGATACAACTGAGTGGCTTGCTAGGCCATTTCAGAGGGCACTTAAGAGTCAACCACATTGCTGTGGGTCTGCAGTCACATGTAGGTCACACCAGGTAATGATGACAGATTTCCTTCCTTAAAGGACATTAGTGACCCAGATGGGTTTTTACAACAATCAACAATGGCGTCATGGTCATCAATAGAATTTTAATTCCAGATTATTGAATTCAAATTTCTCCATCTACCATGATGGGATTCAAACCCAGGTCCCCAGAGCATTACTCTGGCTCTCTGGATTACCAGCCCAGTGACAATACCACTACGCCATCGCCTCCCCTCAATGTGATGACATTTGTGATACAGGTGCACAGTACCATGCTGCGGAGTATGATAGCACAAGTGCTGAGGTCCAGAGTGCTGTGGCAACAGGGCCCACTTACATCCAGCGAGTTTGGTTAATAAATTATTTCTGGTTTTGAACTTTGCTCCCACCTCCCAAGTTTGTTGGGTTGGGATCATGCTTTAGTCCCTGGCCTTCCATGTAGATATGCAATTCATTTTTGGCACAGGTGGAATACACTGGACACGATTTTACAGGGATTGAATGTGAGACACTATGTCCTGCAGTTTTCCATCAACTTTCTAACGTCTTTGTTAAGGATCTGGTCCAGACTGCAGAGGAATGGCGCCCATACATATTAACTGGCTATTGTCACACCTTTGTGATCGTAATTAGATATTTCTGTCTTTGCATGTTCACTTCTTCAATCTCCTCAAAAGTGGAATAAGGAAACAAATAGAGACCTAATATCACTAGACTCACTTTATTCAACCAACGCAAAATGTCTTTGTGTAGTTATACAAAATAATCAATATGCTATACTTTGCCAAATTGTGGATCAAATATTGTGACTTAAATAAAGGAACTCCTAACTAATGCCCTGTATTTCTCCATGAGTCTGGACAATGAGCACACTTGCAGAGTAAGGGAGTGCATTTTTACATTTTAAGGGTTAATGTCTTTTGTAAAATCTAGCACTGCTTACTTGCAATTTAACTTTTCACTTAAATTTACTATTTTAAGTTTAGGCTTGGGAAGGGCTAATCAAGAAAACCAAGCCCTCTGCTGGAGAGCAGGTGAGATCAGCAAATTAAGTCACTGCCCTAATCTGCTTCTGTAACTGCCACATAGTAGAGTCATCTGAATCTCAGTAGTATATATGATATGTTAAGTGCAAAGGCATGGAGTGCAGCTGGTTCTCAGTGTAATTACTGCGAGTTTGGTGAGTAAGGGAGTTTGGTGAGGAGGAGAGGGAGGTGCTCTTTTCTTTTTCTTTCTTTCTCAGCCTCTAGGAGACCAGGATTTGAAAAGGTGCATGAGAGGGCTAAGTTCGAAAAAATCAAAGAATGACTTCACAAGAGAAATATAACCATTGGTTGGTAAGAAACTGCTATTAGGGAGGGTCTTTAAGAGGCTGGAAATTAGAAGGACATATTCTTTTTAAAAGAAGTAGCTACTTAGATTTAAGTAAGAAACACAAGCAGTAGGGATGTAAAGTTAAGTCAAGGCCAGGTAAAATAAAGTAGTGTCAGTAACGCAAAGTAAAATAAAGTTAACATAAGGGAAGTAAACTGAAGCCCATGACAGGACAACTCAGTGTGCAATGCATGTCCTGTAATATTTGGGAAGTCATGGGTGCTACCAGTGTCCTGGACAATGACATGTGCAGAAAGTGTGGCCAGCTGCAGAACCTTGAGCTCTGGGTTTCAGAGCTCGAGCGGCGGCTGGAGTCACAGTGGTGCATCCGCGAGGCTGAGAGCTATGTAGATAGAATATGCAGAGAGGTGATCACACTGCAGCTTAGGAGTTGGAGGCAGAAAGGGAATAGGTGACTGACAGGCAGTCCAAGAGAATCAGGCAGGTAGTGCAGGAGTCCCCTGGGGTCCCGCTCGCCAATCGGTTTTCTGTTTTGGATACTGAGGGCATTAAGTCCTCGGAGGAGTGCAGTCAGAGCCAAGTTTGTGGCATCACAGGGGGCTCTGTTGTACAGGAGGGGAAGAAGAAGAAAGGGGGACAGTAGTGATGTGGGATTCATTAGTTAGAGGAATAGAATAGTGTTTCTGTGGCCATAGATGTGACTCCAGGATGGGGTGTTGCCTCCCTGGTGCCAGGGTCAAGGATGTCACAGATGGGCTGCAGGACATTCTTCTGGGGGAGGGTGATCAGCCAGAGGTTAGAGGTCGTGGTCCATGTTGGTACCAATGACTTAGGCAGGAAAAGGGATGAGGTCTGAAAGTAGATTTAAGGAAGTGAGGAAGGAAATTGAAAAGCAGGACCTCGAAAGCAGTAACCTCAGGATTACTCCCAGTCTGACGCACTAGTGAGCATAGAAATAGGAGAATTGAGAGATTGAACACACGGCTGGAGAACTAGTGTAGGGGGGAGGGCATCAGATTTTTGAGGCATTGGGACTGGTTCTGGGGGAGGTGGGATCTATACAAGTCAGTCTATCCCTGACAAATATCCTCACAGAGAGGTCTGCCAGTGCTGTTTGGGGGGGGTTTAGACTAGATTGGCAGGGGGATTGGACCTTGAGGGCAAATTCGGAGCAGGGAATGAGAGATAGAAAATTAATGAGTGACTCTGAAAGACAGAAAAAGCAGAGATTAAAAAGAGTACAGCACAGGGATTTGGCAGTATTAAAAGGTATATATGTAAATACAAGGAGCATAATAAATAAAGCCGATGAGCTGAGGGCACAGATAGACACGTGGCAGCATGATGTCATCACTATAACTGAGGGGCAAAACGGCAGCTCAACATCCCTGGATTGAGAGTTTTCAGACAGGATAGGGAGGGGGGTAAAAAAGGCAGGGGTGTAACATTATTGATTAAAGAATCACTTACAGCTGTGAGGAGGGATGAGATACTAAATGAAGCATCAAATGAGGCCTTATGGGTTGAGCTCAGAAATAAAAAAGGGGCAGCCACACTGCTAGGAGCGTACGATAGACCCCAAATAGTGGAAGGGAGTTAGAAGAGCAAATATGTGGGCAGATTTCTGAGCGCAAAAACAGTAGGGCAGTAATCGTTGGGGACTTCAACTACCCTAATATCAATTAGAATAGGAACAGCGTGAAGGGCACAGATGGTACAAAATTGCATTCAAGAGAACTTTTTTAGCCAGCACATAACAAGCCCAATGACAGGGGGCACAATTCTAGATTTAGTCTCAAGAAATGAAGCAGGGCAAGTGGATGACGTAGCAGCAGGGGGCCATAATACGGTTAGATTTAGCATCATTCTGGAAAAGGACAAAGATAAAACAGGAGTAAAAGTTCTAAATCAGGGGTAGGCAAATTTTACAAAGCTGAGAGGTGAGCTGGCAGGATAAGATAAAGCAGGAAAGGAAAACTTGACAGTCACAGAAAGCATAATACTGTAGAAAACCTGGAGGAGTATACCAAGTGCAGGGGTGAAATAAAAATGGAGATTCGAAAAGTAAAGAGAAGATGCAAAAAAATATCGGCAGGTAAAATCAAAGAAAACCCGAAGATGTTTTACCAGTACATTAACATCAGGACAATAACTAAGGAAAAGGTCGGGCCTGTCAGAGATGTACATGGTAACTTGTGTGTTGATGCTGAAGTTGTGGACAGGGTTCTCAATGTGTACTTTGTCTCTGTCTTCGCTAAGGAGAGGGATGATGCAGCCAGTGTAGACATGTCCAGGTCTTGCTGCATTTGGACATGGACTGCTTCAGTATCTGAGGAGTTGCGAATGGTGCTGAACATTGTGCAATCATCAGTGAACATCCCCACTTCTGACCTTATGACGAAAGGAAGGTCATTGATGAAGCAGCTGAAGATGGTTGGGCCAAGGACACTACCCTGAGGAACTCCTGCAGTGATGTCCTGGAGCTGAGATGACTGACCTCCAACAACCACAACCATCTTCCTTTGTGCTCGGTATGACTCCCAACAAGCGGAGAGTTTTCCCCTGATTCCCACTGACTCCAGTTTTGCTAGGGCTCCTTGATGTCACACTCGGTCAGATGCTGCCTTGATGTCAAGGGCAGTCACTCTCACCTCACCTCGGGAGTTCAGCTCTTTTGTCCATGTTTGAACCAAGGCTGCAATGAGGTCAGGAGCTGAGTGGCTCTGGTGGAATCCAAGTTGAACACCTATGAAGATCTCATGGTAATATACAAAGGTGACATAGGGATTGCTAATGACACCCAGGTCAACATTTATCTCTCAAACAACACGACCAAATAAGCAGAGTAACTTGTCATTTACCTTGGTGGTGTTAATGGGAACTTGCTGCCTGCAAAAATTCTGCCACATGCTTACATAACACTATATTACAAAAGTACAAAATTCACTGCAGAGCTCTTTGGGATGTGAAAGGTGCTATTTAAATGTAAATTCATTCTTTCTTTGAGTGATGGTACCAGTTGCAGAAGAAACAACTGTTGTACAATGGATCATAAATAAGTGGAGTGTATTCCAGAGTTGACCCAAAAACTATTCTTCAAGACTTAGTGACCTTTTTCCAAAAATAAGCTTTGTGGTGTTCTGATGCAAGCTGCCTTTAGCAATCAGCAGCAAGTTAATACTGGCTCAAGCTAATTTCAGAGACATTTAGTACAATACACCTGAAATATAGGTAGCTGGTCAAAAGTCTTTGTGAATAAATGGACAGGAATTTGAAGTTATAATTGTTCAGGATCCACTGTAATTATTAGGGTTTGGAAACAAACAGAAATCATTTATTTGTGATCCTAAAATACAACAATAAAGCACTGAATCCCCTCTGAAGATGCATCATACGGACTTGAATCAGTAACTCTGTTTGTCTCTCCACAGATGCTGCCAGACCTGCTGCGTTTTTCCAGCATTTTCTGTTTTTACTTTAGATTTCCAGCATCCACAGTATTTTGCTTTTACTAAATCACTGGCTATCCATGAAAGTTGGTAAGGGAGGCTTAACTCTCAGCCTGAAATCATTTGCTGACCAAACACTAAGGCATCACCACACTCACATATTATTCCATCTCGTTTATTTTTAGCTACTAAACCAGAAATGTCATGACATTTAATACCTAATCTAATATTAGTAGTTAGATTTCAGTCACTTACAGAATTTCAGCTACCACTGGTAACAATATATTCTCTCACTCATATTTAGAACCTTTAGTCAACATGCTGCAAGATGGGAAAATGATTCAATTGCAAGACTCCCTGTAACATTCTAGAAGGATGGAAAATTTATATAATTCCTGAGTCAAAATCCTGGCACTCCCTCCCTAACAGCACAGTGGGTGTACCTACACCACATGGACTGCAGCGGTTCAAGAAGGCAGCTCACCACCACCTTCTCAAGGGCAACTAGGGATGGACAATAAATGCTGGTCCAGCCAGCGACGCCAACATCTCATGAATGAATAAAAAAAACAATAAATACTGTGGCTACAAGAGCAGGTCACAAGTTGGATATTCTGAGGCAAGTGACTCACCTCCTGACTCCTGAAGTCTTTCTACAATCAGTGAAGAAAAAAGCCAGGAGTCTGATGGCATCTTCTCCATTTCCTGGGGTAACGGCATCTCCAACAACTTAAGCTCAATACCATCCTGGACAAAGAAGCCCATCCACCACCAGTGCACAGTGGCAGCAGCGTGTACCATCTCTCAAACGGAAAACATTCCAGGAGACAACAAAGAAAATGTTTCAAAGGCACTCTGAAGCTCTCCGTGAAGCGCGGCAGCATTGACATTAATGACTGGGAGCTGTTTGCCACAAATCATTCAAAATAGCAGTAACTTGCCTCTGAAGCTACATCACACTTTAAATCACAATGTCTTAATGATGAGGCAGAGAGGTGGCGGAGGAGAAAAGGAAGCAAATCCTGCACTTGGGACCCGCTAACCCATGGGAAGTCCTGCTCCATGTGCCCAAAGATCTGTGGGTTGAGAGTCGGCCTGTTCAGTCACAAGACGACCCGCGGGAGAAACTCACAACCCTGAGTAGATGTTATCCTCAAATCGAGGGACAGCTGACAATGATAACCATCTACAAGATGAACTGCAGGAATTCACCAAAGCTCCTTCGACAGCACTTTCCAAACACACGACCTCTACCACCTAACTCCCTCCCTAATAGTACACTGGGTGTTTTTTTAAAATTAATTCATGGGATGTGGGCTTCACTGGCTGGGCCAGAATTTATTGCCCACCCCTAATTGCCCTTGAGAAGGTGGTGGTGAGCTGTCTTCTTGAACCGCTGCAGTCCATGTGGTGTAGGTACATCCACAGTGCTGTTAGGGAAGGAATTCCAGGGTGTTGACCCAGCGACAGTGAAGGAATGGTGATATATTTCCAAGTCAGGATGGTGAGTGACTTGGAGGGGAACTTCCAGGTGGTGGTGTTCCCATCTATCTGCTGCCCTTGTCCTTCTAGATGGTAATGTTCATGGGTTTGGAAGGTGCTGTCTAAGGAGCCTTGGTGAATTCCTGCAGTGCATCTTGTAGATAGTACACACTGCTGCTACTGTGCGTCGGTGATGGAGGGAGTGAATGTTTGTGGATGTGGTGCCAATCAAGCGGGCTGCTTTGTCCTGGATGGTATCAAACTTCTTCAGTTTTGTGGGAGCTGCACTCATCCAGGCAAGTGGGGAGTATTCCATCACAATCCTGACTTGTGCCTTGTAGATGGTGGACAGGCTTTGGAGAATCAGGAGGTGAGTTACTCACCGCTGGATTCCTAGCCTCTGACCTGCTCTTGTAGCCACAGTATTTATATGGCTAGTCCAGTTCAGTTTCTGGTTAATGGTAACCCCCCAGGATGTTGAGAGTGGGGGATTCAGTGATGGTAATATCATTGAATGCCAAGGGGCAATGGTTAGATTCTCTCTTGTTGGAGATGGTCATTGCCTGGCACTTGTGTGGTGCAAATATTACTTGCCACTTGTCAGCACAAACCTGGATATTGTCCAGGTCTTGCTGCATTTGGACATGGACTGCTTCAGTAACTGAGGAGTTGCGAATGGTGCTGAACATTGTGTAATTATCAGCGAACATCCCACTTCTGACCTTATGATGGAAGGAAGGTCATTGATGAAGCAGCTGAAGATGGTTGGGCTGAGGACACTACCCTGAGGAACTCCTGCAGTGATGTCCTGGAGCTGAGATGACTGACCTCCAACAACCACAACCATCTTCCTTTCTGCTAGGTATGACTCCAACCAGCAGAGAGTTTTCCCCGATCCCATTGACTCCAGTTTTGCTCGGGCTCCTTGATGCCACACTCGGTCAAATGTGGCCTTGATGTCAAGGGCAGTCACTCTCACCTCACCTCGGGAGTTCAGCTCTTTTGTCCATGTTTGAACCAAGGCTGTAATGAGGCCAGGAGCTGAGTGGCCCTGGCAGAACCCAAACTGGGTGTCCGTGAGCAGGTTATTGCTGAGTAAGTGCTGCTTGATAGCACTGTTGATGACCCCTTCCATTACTTTACTGATGGAGAGTAGACTGATGGGGCGGTAATTGGCCGGGTTGGATTTGTCCTGCTTTTTGTGTACAGGACATACCTGGGCAATTTTCCACATAGCCGGGTAGATGCCAGTGTTGTAGCTGTACTGGAACAGCTTGGCTAGGGGCACGGTAAGTTCTGGAGCACAAGTCTTCAATACCCTTTCCGGAATATTGTCAGGGCCCATAGCCTTTGCAGTATCCAGTGCCTTCAGCCATTTCTTGATATCATGTGGAGTGAATCGAATTGGATGAAGACTGGCATCTGTGATGCTGGGGACCTCCGGAGGAGGCTGAGATGGATCATCCATTTGGCACTTCTGGCTGAAGATTGTAGCAAATGCTTCAGTCTTATCTTTTGCACTGATGTGCTGGGCTCCTCCATCATTGAGGATGGGGATGTTTGTTTAATTGTCCACCACCATTCACAACTGGATGTGGCAGGACTGCAGAGCTTAGATCTGATGTGTTGGTTGTGCAATTGCTTAGCTCTGTCTATTATTAGCTGCTTATTGGCACGCAAGTAGTTCTGTGTTATAGCTTCACCAGGATGACACCTTATCTTTAGGTATGCCTGGTGCTGCTCCTGCACTCTTCATTGAACCAGGGTTGATCCCCTGGCTTGATGATAATGGTAGAGTGAGGGATATGCCATGCCATGAGGTTAGAGATTGTATTCGAGTACAATTCTGCTGCTGCTGATGGTTCACAGTGCCTCTTGAGTGTCCAGTCTTGAGTTGCTAAATCTGTTCAAACTCTATCCCATTTAGCACGGTAGTGCCACTCAGCATGATGGTGGGTATCCTTAATGTGAAGACGGGACTTCGTCTCCATAATGGCTGTGCGGTGGTCACTCCTACCGATACTGTCATAGACAGATGCATCTGTAGCAGACAGGTTGGTGAGATTGAGGCCAAGTATGTTTCCCCCTCTTGTAGGTTCTCTCACCACCTGTCGCTGACCCAGTCGAGCAGCTTTGTCCTTTAGGATATCGAGGTCAGTCAGTAGTGGTGCTACCGAGCCAGTCTTGGTGATGGACATTGAAGTCCCCCACCCAGAGTACATTCTGCACCCTTGCCACCCTCAGTGCTTCTTCCAAGTGGTGTTCAACATGGAGGAGCACTGATTCATCAGCTGAGGGAGGGCGGTACGTGGTAATCAGCAGGAGGTTTCTTTACCTATGTATGACCTGATGCCATGAGACTTCAGGGGGCCAGAGTCGATGTTGAGGACTCTCATAGATGTTTACAGCACAGGAGGCGGCCATTTGGCCCATCGTGTGCATGCTGATTAACAAAGATCTGACTACACTAATCCTATTTTCCAGCGCTTGGCCCAGAGCCTTGGAGCTTATGTTATGCAACTCCCTCCCGACTGTATACCACTGTGCCACCACCTCTGCTGGTGGGGCATAGGGATGGTGATGGTGGTGTCTGGGACATGATCGTACAATTCTGTGAGTGTGACTGTGTCGTTTGACTAGTCTGTGAGACAGTCCTCCCAATTTTTGCTCGTAAGGAGGACATTGCAGGGTAGACAGGGCCTGTCATTGTTGGTTTTTATTATATTCGTTCATGGGATGTGGGTGTCACTGGCTAGGCCAGCATGTATTACCCATCCCTAATTACCCTTTGATCAGAGGGCATTGCTGTGGGTGTGGAGTCACACGACCAGGTAAGGACGGCAGATTTCCTTCCCTAAAGAACATTAGTGAACCACATGGGTTTTTATAACAATCGACAATGGTTTCATGGTCATTACTGAACTTTTAGTTCCAGATTTTTATTTAATTCAAATTCTGGTGGTGGTGGGATTTGAACCTAGGTTCCCAGAGTATTATCCTAGGTCCAGTGACAATACCATAATGCCACCAACATGTCCCCTACACCACTTGGACTGCAGCGGTGGAAGGCAGCAGCTCACCATCACCTTCTCAAGGGCAGTTAGGGATGGGCAATAAATGTTGGTTTTGCCAGTGACACCCACATCCCATGAATGAACAATAAAAAACACAGACTATTGTAAAATGCACCTGAGCTGATAGCCTTTCTCATCCTCTGTCAATGCTCATCATTAGCATTGTCAATTAAGTTTTCAATAACTTGTGTTTTATCAGTACGATCATCTTTCATTTCTAAAATACCTCAGCTAAAATGGGAGCATTTTATATTAAACAGTGTAAATACTTGTGACCAGAAGTGGTAACACCTGTGGATCTGCGACCATGATAGAAACAGCTGCCACATCTGGCAACATAACAGCTGTTGTATTTCAAAGTAATTCAATGTAAAAGGGAAATGAAAGACTTGCATTTCGATACCATCTTTCCAGAGTCATTTACAGCCAATTAAATACTTTTGAAGTGTAGTCACTGTTGTAATATAGGAAACACTGAAGTCAATTTCTGAACAGCAGGATCCCACAAACAGTAAACAAGTAAATAACCAGATAATCGGTTTTAGTGATGTTGATTAAGGAATGAACATCGATGAGGCCACTGGGAAGAATTACCCTGTCCTTCTTCCAATACACTATGTATTTAATGTCTCATCTGAGCCTCTGACAACATAGTGCTCCCTGTCTCTGTATTGACCCTCGGATTCTGAAGCATTCCCTCAGTACTGTCTCTCCGACAGTGCAGCACTCCCTCAGTATTGAACCTTCAACAGTGCAGCGCTCCCTCAGTACTGTCTCTCCGACAGTGCAGCACTCCCTCAGTACTGTCTCTCCGACAGTGCAGCACTCCCTCAGTACTGAACCTTCAACAGCGCAGCGCTCCCTCAGTACTGTCTCTCTGACAGTGCAGCACTCCCTCAGTACTGACCCTCAGACAGTGCAGCACTCCCTCAGTACTGACCCACTGACAGTGCTGCACTCCCTCAGTACTGACCCTCTGACAGTGTAGCACTCCCTCAGTACTCACCCTCTGACAGTGCAGCACTCCCTCAGTACTCACCCTCTGACAGTGCAGCACTCCCTCAGTACTGAGCCTCTGACAGTGCAGCACTCCCTCAGTACTGACCCTCTGACAGTGCAGCACTCCCTCAGTACTGACCCTCTGACAGTGCTGGACTCCCTCATTACTCACCCTCTGACAGTGCTGCACTCCCTCAGTACTGACCCTCTGAAAGTGCAGCACTCCCTCAGTACTGATCCTCCGACATGCAGCACTCACTCAGTACTGACACTCCGACAGTGCGGCACTCCCTTAGTACTGGCCCTCTGACAGTGCGGCACTCCCTCAGTACTGACCCTCCGACAGTGCTGCACTCCCTCAGTACTGACTGTCCCACAGTGCTGCAGTCCCTCAGTACTGACCCTCTGACAGTGCTGTACTCCCTCAGTACTGACCCTTCAACAGTGCTGCACTCCCTCAGTACAGACCCTCCGACAGTGCTACACTCCCTCAGAATTGACCCTTTTGACAGTGCCGCACTCCCTCGGTACTGACCCTCTGACAGTGCAGCACTCCCTCAGTACTGACCCTCTGACAGTGCAGCACTCCCTCAGTACTGACCCTCTGACAGTGCAGCACTCCCTCAGTACTGACCCTCTGACAGTGCAGCACTCCCTCAGTACTGACCCTCCGACAGTGCAGCGCTTCCTCCGTACTCACCCTCTGAGTGCATCACTCCCTCAGTACTGACCCTCTGACAGTGCAGCACTTCCTCAGTACTGACCCTCCGACAGTGCAACACTTCCTCAGTACTGACACTCTGACAGTGCAGCACTCCCACAGTACTGAACTTCTGACAGTGCAGCACTCCCTCAGTACTGACCGTCCGACAGTGCTGTACTCCCTCAGTACTGACCCTTCAACAGTGCTGCACTCCCCCAGTACAGACCATCCAACAGTGCTGCACTCCCTCAGTACTGACCCTCTTGACAGTGCCGCACTCCCTCAGTACTGACCCTCTGACAGTGCAGCACTCCCTCAGTACTGACCCTCTGACAGTGCAGCACTCCCTCAGTACTGACCCTCTGACAGTGCAGCACTCCCTCAGTACTGACCCTCCGACAGTGCAGCGCTTCCTCCGTACTCACCCTCTGACAGTGCATCACTCCCTCAGTACTGACCCTCTGACAGTGCAGCAATTCCTCAGTACTGACCCTCTGATAGTGCAGCACTCCCTCATTACTGACCCGCCGACAGTGCAACACTTCCTCAGTACTGACACTCTGACAGTGCAGCAATCCCACAGTACTGACATTCTGACAGTGCAGCACTTCCTCAGTACTGAGCATCTGACAGTGCAGCACTCCCTCAGTACTGACCGTCCGACAGTGCTGCAATCCCTCAGTACAGACCCTCTGACAGTGCTGCACTCCCTCAGTACTGACCCTCTTGAAAGTGCCGCACTCCCTCAGTACTGAACCTCTGACAGTGCCGCACTCCCTCAGTACTGACCCTCTGACAATGCTGGACTCCCTCAGTACTGACCCTCTGACAGTGCTGCACTCCCTCAGTACTGACCCTCTGACAGTGCAGCACTCCCTCAGTACTGACCCTCCGACAGTGCGGCACTCCCTTAGTACTGACCCTCTGACAGTGCGGCACTCCCTCAGTACTGACCCTCTGACAGTGCTGTACTCCCTCAGTACTGACCCTTCAACAGTGCTGCACTCCCTCAGAACAGACCCTCCGACAGTGCTGCACTCCCTCAGTACTGACCCTCTTGACAGTCCTGCACTTCCTCAGTACTGACCCTCTGACAGTGCAGCACTCCCTCAGTATTGAACCTTCAACAGTGCAGCGCTCCCTCAGTACTGTCTCTCCGACAGTGCAGCACTCCCTCAGTACTGTCTCTCCGACAGTGCAGCACTCCCTCAGTACTGAACCTTCAACAGTGCAGCGCTCCCTCAGTACTGTCTCTCTGACAGTGCAGCACTCCCTCAGTACTGACCCTCAGACAGTGCAGCACTCCCTCAGTACTGACCCACTGACAGTGCTGCACTCCCTCAGTACTGACCCTCTGACAGTGTAGCACTCCCTCAGTACTCACCCTCTGACAGTGCAGCACTCCCTAAGTACTGACCCTCTGACAGTGCAGCACTCCCTCAGTACTGAACCTCTGACAGTGCAGCACTCCCTCTGTACTGACCCACTGACAGTGCTGCACTCCCTCAGTACTGACCCTCTGACAGTGCAGCACTCCCTCAGTACTCACCCTCTGACAGTGCAGCACTCCCTCAGTACTGAGCCTCTGACAGTGCAGCACTCCCTCAGTACTGACCCTCTGACAGTGCAGCACTCCCTCAGTACTGACCCACTGACAGTGCTGCACTCCCTCTGTACTGACCCTCTGACAATGCTGGACTCCCTCATTACTCACCCTCTGACAGTGCTGCACTCCCTCAGTACTGACCCTCTGAAAGTGCAGCACTCCCTCAGTACTGATCCTCCGACATGCAGCACTCACTCAGTACTGACACTCCGACAGTGCGGCACTCCCTTAGTACTGGCCCTCTGACAGTGCGGCACTCCCTCAGTACTGACCCTCCGACAGTGCAGCACTCCCTCAGTACTGACCGTCCCACAGTGCTGCAGTCCCTCAGTACTGACCCTCTGACAGTGCTGTACTCCCTCAGTACTGACCCTTCAACAGTGCTGCACTCCCTCAGTACAGACCCTCCGACAGTGCTGCACTCCCTCAGAATTGACCCTTTTGACAGTGCCGCACTCCCTCGGTACTGACCCTCTGACAGTGCAGCACTCCCTCAGTACTGACCCTCTGACAGTGCAGCACTCCCTCAGTACTGACCCTCTGACAGTGCAGCACTCCCTCAGTACTGACCCTCTGACAGTGCAGCACTCCCTCAGTACTGACCCTCCGACAGTGCAGCGCTTCCTCCGTACTCACCCTCTGAGTGCATCACTCCCTCAGTACTGACCCTCTGACAGTGCAGCACTTCCTCAGTACTGACCCTCCGACAGTGCAACACTTCCTCAGTACTGACACTCTGACAGTGCAGCACTCCCACAGTACTGAACGTCTGACAGTGCAGCACTCCCTCAGTACTGACCGTCCGACAGTGCAGCACTCGCTCAGTACTGACCGTCCGACAGTGCTGTACTCCCTCAGTACTGACCCTTCAACAGTGCTGCACTCCCCCAGTACAGACCATCCAACAGTGCTGCACTCCCTCAGTACTGACCCTCTTGACAGTGCCGCACTCCCTCAGTACTGACCCTCTGACAGTGCAGCACTCCCTCAGTACTGACCCTCTGACAGTGCAGCACTCCCTCAGTACTGACCCTCTGACAGTGCAGCACTCCCTCAGTACTGACCCTCCGACAGTGCAGCGCTTCCTCCGTACTCACCCTCTGACAGTGCATCACTCCCTCAGTACTGACCCTCTGACAGTGCAGCACTTCCTCAGTACTGACCCTCTGATAGTGCAGCACTCCCTCATTACTGACCCGCCAACAGTGCAACACTACCTCAGTACTGACACTCTGACAGTGCAGCAATCCCACAGTACTGACATTCTGACAGTGCAGCACTCCCTCAGTACTGAGCATCTGACAGTGCAGCACTCCCTCAGTACAGACCCTCTGACAGTGCTGCACTCCCTCAGTACTGACCCTCCTGAAAGTGCCGCACTCCCTCAGTACTGAACCTCTGACAGTGCCGCACTCCCTCAGTACTGACCCACTGACAGTGCTGCACTCCCTCAGTACTGACCCTCTGACAATGCTGGACTCCCTCAGTACTGACCCTCTGACAGTGCTGCACTCCCTCAGTACTGACCCTCTGACAGTGCAGCACTCCCTCAGTACTGACCCTCCGACAGTGCGGCACTCCCTTAGTACTGACCCTCTGACAGTGCGGCACTCCCTCAGTACTGACCCTCTGACAGTGCTGTACTCCCTCAGTACTGACCCTTCAACAGTGCTGCACTCCCTCAGAACAGACCCTCCGACAGTGCTGCACTCCCTCAGTACTGACCCTCTTGACAGTCCTGCACTTCCTCAGTACTGACCCTCTGACAGTGCAGCACTCCCTCAGTACTGACCCTCTGACAGTGCAGCACTCCCTCAGTACTGACCCACTGACAGTGCCGCACTCCCTCAGTACTGACCCTCTGATAGTTCTGCACTCCCTCTCTACTGACCCTCTGACAATGCTGCACTCCCTCAGTACTGACCCTCTGACAGTGCTGCACTCCCTCAGTACTGACCCTCTGACAGTGCAGCACTCCCTCAGTACTGATCCTCCGACAGTGCTGCACTCCCTCAGTACTGACCCTCCGACAGTGCTGCACTCCCTCAGTTCTGACCATCCGACAGTGCTGCACACCCTCAGTACTGACCCTCCGAAAGTGCAGCACTCCCTGAGTACTGACCCTCCGACAGTGCTGCACTCCCTCAGTTCTGACCATCCGACAGTGCTGCACACCCTCAGTACTGACTCTCCGACAGTGCAGCACTCCCTCAGTACTGACCCTCCGACATGCAGCACTCCCTCAGTACTGACCCTCTGACAGTGCAGCACTCCTTAGTACTGACCCTCTGACAGGGCGGCACTCCCTCAGTACTGACCCTCTGACAGTGCAGCACTCCCTCAATACTGACCCCCTGACGGTGCTGCACTCCCGCAGTACTGACCCTCTGACGGTGCAGCACTCCCTCACTACTGACCCTCTCACAGTGCAGCACTGCCTCAGTACTGACCCTCTGACAGTGCAGCACTCCGTCAGTACTGACCCTCTGACAGTGCAGCACTCCCTCAGTACTCACCCTCTGACAGTGCAGCACTCCCTCAGTACTGACCCTCCGACAGTGCTGCACACCCTCAGTACTGACCCTCCGACAGTGCAGCACTCCCTCAGTACTGACCCTCCGACATGCAGCACTCCCTCAGTACTGACCCTCTGACAGTGCAGCACTCCTTCAGTACTGACCCTCTGACAGTGCAGCACTCCCTCAATACTGACCCTCTGACGGTGCTGCACTCCCTCAGTACTGACCCTCTGACAGGGCGGCACTCCTTCAGTACTGACCCTCTGACAGTGCAGCACTCCCTCAATACTGACCCTCTGACGGTGCTGCACTCCCTCAGTACTGACCCTCTGACAGTGCAGCACTCCCTCACTACTGACCCTCTGACAGTGCAGCACTGCCTCAGTACTGACCCTCTGACAGTGCAGCACTCCCTCAGTACTGACCCTCTGACAGTGCCGCACTCCCTCAGTACTCACCCTCTGACAGTGCAGCACTCCCTCAGTACTGACCCTCTGACAGTGCAGCACTCCCTCAGTTCTGACCCTCTGACAGTGCAGCACTCCCTCAGTACAGACCCTCTGACAGTGCTGCACTCCCTCAGTACTGACCCTCTTGACAGTGCCGCACTCCCTCAGTACTGACCCTCTGACAGTGCCGCATTGCCTCAGTACTGACCCACTGACAGTGCTGCACTCCCTCTGTACTGACCCTCTGACAATGCTGCACTCCCTCAGTACTGACCCTCTGACAGTGCTATACTCCCTCAGTACTGACCGTCAGACTGTGCAGCACTCCCTCAGTACTGACCAACCGACAGTGCTGCACTACCTCACTGCATACCCTCCGACAGTGCAGCACTCCCTCAGTACTGACCCTCCGACAGTGCAGCACTCCGTCAGTACTGACCCTCTGACAGTGCCGCACTCCCACAGTACTGACCCTCTGACAGTGCTGCACTCCCTCTTTGCTGACCCTCTGAAAGTGCAGCACTCCCTCAGTACTGATCCTCCGACATGCAGTACTCACTCAGTACTGACACTCCGACAGTGCGGCACTCCCTTAGTACTGGCCCTCTGACAGTGCCGCACTCCCTCAGTACTGACCCTCCGACAGTGCAGCACTCCCTCAGTACTGACCGTCCCACAGTGCTGCAGTCCCTCAGTACTGACCCTCTGACAGTGCTGTACTCCCTCAGTACTGACCCTTCAACAGTGCTGCACTCCCTCAGTACAGACCCTCCGACAGTGCTGCACTCCCTCAGAATTGACCCTTTTGACAGTGCCGCACTCCCTCAGTACTGACCCTCTGACAGTGCAGCACTCCCTCAGTACTGACCCTCTGACAGTGCAGCACTCCCTCAGTACTGACCCTCCGACAGTGCAGCGCTTCCTCCGTACTCACCCTCTGAGTGCATCACTCCCTCAGTACTAACCCTCTGACAGTGCAGCACTTCCTCAGTACTGACCCTCCGACAGTGCAACACTTCCTCAGTACTGACCCTTCAACAGTGCTGCACTCCCCCAGTACAGACCATCCAACAGTGCTGCACTCCCTCAGTACTGACCCTCTTGACAGTGCAGCACTCCCTCAGTACTGACCCTCTGACAGTGCAGCACTCCCTCAGTACTGACCCTCTGACAGTGCAGCACTCCTTAGTACTGACCCTCTGACAGTGCGGCACTCCCTCAGTACTGACCATCTGACAGTGCAGCACTCCCTCAATACTGACCCCCTGACGGTGCTGCACTCCCTCAGTACTGACCCTCTGACAGTGCAGCACTCCCTCACTACTGACCCTCTGACAGTGCAGCACTGCCTCAGTACTGACCCTCTGACAGTGCAGCACTCCCTCAGTACTGACCCTCTGACAGTGCAGCACTCCCTCAGTACTCACCCTCTGACAGTGCAGCACTCCCTCAGTACTGACCCCCCGACAGTGCTGCACACCCTCAGTACTGACCCTCCGACAGTGCAGCACTCCCTCAGTACTGACCCTCCGACATGCAGCACTCCCTCAGTACTGACCCTCTGACAGTGCAGCACTCCTTCAGTACTGACCCTCTGACAGTGCAGCACTGCCTCAATACTGACCCTCTGACGGTGCTGCACTCCCTCAGTACTGACCCTCTGACAGTGCAGCACTCCCTCACTACTGACCCTCTGACAGTGCAGCACTGCCTCAGTACTGACCCTCTGACAGTGCAGCACTCCCTCAGTACTGACCCTCTGACAGTGCAGCACTCCCTCAGTACTCACCCTCTGACAGTGCAGCACTCCCTCAGTACTGACCCTCCGACAGTGCAGCACTCCCTCAGTTCTGACCCTCTGACAGTGCAGCACTCCCTCAGTACAGACCCTCTGACAGTGCTGCACTCCCTCAGTACTGTCCCTCTTGACAGTGCCGCACTCCCTCAGTACTGACCCTCTGACAGTGCCGCATAGCCTCAGTACTGACCCACTGACAGTGCTGCACTCCCTCTGTACTGACCCTCTGACAATGCTGCACTCCCTCAGTACTGACCCTCTGACAGTGCTATACTCCCTCAGTACTGACCGTCTGACTGTGCAGCACTCCCTCAGTACTGACCAACCGACAGTGCTGCACTACCTCACTGCATACCCTCCGACAGTGCAGCACTCCCTCAGTACTGACCCTCCGACAGTGCAGCACTCCCTCAGTACTGACCCTCTGACAGTGCCGCACTCCCACAGTACTGACCCTCTGACAGTGCTGCACTCCCTCTGTACTGACCCTCTGACAATGCTGGACTCCCTCATTCTCACCCTCTGACAGTGCTGCACTCCCTCAGTACTGACCCTCTGAAAGTGCAGCACTCCCTCAGTACTGATCCTCCGACATGCAGCACTCACTCAGTACTGACACTCCGACAGTGCGGCACTCCCTTAGTACTGGCCCTCTGACAGTGCCGCACTCCCACAGTACTGACCCACTGACAGTGCTGCACTCCCTCTGTACTGACCCTCTGACAATGCTGGACTCCCTCATTCTCACCCTCTGACAGTGCTGCACTCCCTCAGTACTGACCCTCTGAAAGTGCAGCACGCCCTCAGTACTGATCCTCCGACATGCAGCACTCACTCAGTACTGACACTCCGACAGTGCGGCACTCCCTTAGTACTGGCCCTCTGACAGTGCGGCACTCCCTCAGTACTGACCCTCCGACAGTGCAGCACTCCCTCAGTACTGACCGTCCCACAGTGCTGCAGTCCCTCAGTACTGACCCTCTGACAGTGCTGTACTCCCTCAGTACTGACCCTTCAACAGTGCTGCACTCCCTCAGTACAGACCCTCCGACAGTGCTGCACTCCCTCAGAATTGACCCTTTTGACAGTGCCGCACTCCCTCAGTACTGACCCTCTTGACAGTGCCGCACTCCCTCAGTACTGACCCTCTGACAGTGCCGCATTGCCTCAGTACTGACCCACTGACAGTGCTGCACTCCCTCTGTACTGACCCTCTGACAATGCTGCACTCCCTCAGTACTGACCCTCTGACAGTGCAGCACTCCCTCACTACTGACCCTCTGACAGTGCAGCACTGCCTCAGTACTGACCCTCTGACAGTGCAGCACTCCCTCAGTACTGACCCTCTGACAGTGCAGCACTCCCTCAGTACTCACCCTCTGACAGTGCAGCACTCCCTCAGTACTGACCCTCCGACAGTGCAGCACTCCCTCAGTTCTGACCCTCTGACAGTGCAGCACTCCCTCAGTACAGACCCTCTGACAGTGCTGCACTCCCTCAGTACTGACCCTCTTGACAGTGCCGCACTCCCTCAGTACTGACCCTCTGACAGTGCCGCATTGCCTCAGTACTGACCCACTGACAGTGCTGCACTCCCTCTGTACTGACCCTCTGACAATGCTGCACTCCCTCAGTACTGACCCTCTGACAGTGCTATACTCCCTCAGTACTGACCGTCTGACTGTGCAGCACTCCCTCAGTACTGACCAACCGACAGTGCTGCACTACCTCACTGCATACCCTCCGACAGTGCAGCACTCCCTCAGTACTGACCCTCCGACAGTGCAGCACTCCCTCAGTACTGACCCTCTGACAGTGCCGCACTCCCACAGTACTGACCCTCTGACAGTGCTGCACTCCCTCTGTACTGACCCTCTGACAATGCTGGACTCCCTCATTCTCACCCTCTGACAGTGCTGCACTCCCTCAGTACTGACCCTCTGCAAGTGCAGCACTCCCTCAGTACTGATCCTCCGACATGCAGCACTCACTCAGTACTGACACTCCGACAGTGCGGCACTCCCTTAGTACTGGCCCTCTGACAGTGCCGCTCTCCCACAGTACTGACCCACTGAAAGTGCTGCACTCCCTCTGTACTGACCCTCTGACAATGCTGGACTCCCTCATTCTCACCCTCTGACAGTGCTGCACTCCCTCAGTACTGACCCTCTGAAAGTGCAGCACTCCGTCAGTACTGACCCTCTGACAGTGCAGCACTCCCTCAGTACTCACCCTCTGACAGTGCAGCACTCCCTCAGTACTGACCCTCCGACAGTGCTGCACACCCTCAGTACTGACCCTCCGACAGTGCAGCACTCCCTCAGTACTGACCCTCCGACATGCAGCACTCCCTCAGTACTGACCCTCTGACAGTGCAGCACTCCTTCAGTACTGACCCTCTGACAGTGCAGCACTCCCTCAATACTGACCCTCTGACGGTGCTGCACTCCCTCAGTACTGACCCTCTGACAGGGCGGCACTCCTTCAGTACTGACCCTCTGACAGTGCAGCACTCCCTCAATACTGACCCTCTGACGGTGCTGCACTCCCTCAGTACTGACCCTCTGACAGTGCAGCACTCCCTCACTACTGACCCTCTGACAGTGCAGCACTGCCTCAGTACTGACCCTCTGACAGTGCAGCACTCCCTCAGTACTGACCCTCTGACAGTGCCGCACTCCCTCAGTACTCACCCTCTGACAGTGCAGCACTCCCTCAGTACTGACCCTCTGACAGTGCAGCACTCCCTCAGTTCTGACCCTCTGACAGTGCAGCACTCCCTCAGTACAGACCCTCTGACAGTGCTGCACTCCCTCAGTACTGACCCTCTTGACAGTGCCGCACTCCCTCAGTACTGACCCTCTGACAGTGCCGCATTGCCTCAGTACTGACCCACTGACAGTGCTGCACTCCCTCTGTACTGACCCTCTGACAATGCTGCACTCCCTCAGTACTGACCCTCTGACAGTGCTATACTCCCTCAGTACTGACCGTCAGACTGTGCCGCACTCCCACAGTACTGACCCTCTGACAGTGCTGCACTCCCTCTGTACTGACCCTCTGACAATGCTGGACTCCCTCATTCTCACCCTCTGACAGTGCTGCACTCCCTCAGTACTGACCCTCTGCAAGTGCAGCACTCCCTCAGTACTGATCCTCCGACATGCAGCACTCACTCAGTACTGACACTCCGACAGTGCGGCACTCCCTTAGTACTGGCCCTCTGACAGTGCCGCTCTCCCACAGTACTGACCCACTGAAAGTGCTGCACTCCCTCTGTACTGACCCTCTGACAATGCTGGACTCCCTCATTCTCACCCTCTGACAGTGCTGCACTCCCTCAGTACTGACCCTCTGAAAGTGCAGCACTCCGTCAGTACTGACCCTCTGACAGTGCAGCACTCCCTCAGTACTCACCCTCTGACAGTGCAGCACTCCCTCAGTACTGACCCTCCGACAGTGCTGCACACCCTCAGTACTGACCCTCCGACAGTGCAGCACTCCCTCAGTACTGACCCTCCGACATGCAGCACTCCCTCAGTACTGACCCTCTGACAGTGCAGCACTCCTTCAGTACTGACCCTCTGACAGTGCAGCACTCCCTCAATACTGACCCTCTGACGGTGCTGCACTCCCTCAGTACTGACCCTCTGACAGGGCGGCACTCCTTCAGTACTGACCCTCTGACAGTGCAGCACTCCCTCAATACTGACCCTCTGACGGTGCTGCACTCCCTCAGTACTGACCCTCTGACAGTGCAGCACTCCCTCACTACTGACCCTCTGACAGTGCAGCACTGCCTCAGTACTGACCCTCTGACAGTGCAGCACTCCCTCAGTACTGACCCTCTGACAGTGCCGCACTCCCTCAGTACTCACCCTCTGACAGTGCAGCACTCCCTCAGTACTGACCCTCTGACAGTGCAGCACTCCCTCAGTTCTGACCCTCTGACAGTGCAGCACTCCCTCAGTACAGACCCTCTGACAGTGCTGCACTCCCTCAGTACTGACCCTCTTGACAGTGCCGCACTCCCTCAGTACTGACCCTCTGACAGTGCCGCATTGCCTCAGTACTGACCCACTGACAGTGCTGCACTCCCTCTGTACTGACCCTCTGACAATGCTGCACTCCCTCAGTACTGACCCTCTGACAGTGCTATACTCCCTCAGTACTGACCGTCAGACTGTGCAGCACTCCCTCAGTACTGACCAACCGACAGTGCTGCACTACCTCACTGCATACCCTCCGACAGTGCAGCACTCCCTCAGTACTGACCCTCCGACAGTGCAGCACTCCCTCAGTACTGACCCTCTGACAGTGCCGCACTCCCACAGTACTGACCCTCTGACAGTGCTGCACTCCCTCTGTACTGACCCTCTGAAAGTGCAGCACTCCCTCAGTACTGATCCTCCGACATGCAGCACTCACTCAGTACTGACACTCCGACAGTGCGGCACTCCCTTAGTACTGGCCCTCTGACAGTGCCGCACTCCCACAGTACTGACCCACTGACAGTGCTGCACTCCCTCTGTACTGACCCTCTGACAATGCTGGACTCCCTCATTCTCACCCTCTGACAGTGCTGCACTCCCTCAGTACTGACCCTCTGAAAGTGCAGCACGCCCTCAGTACTGATCCTCCGACATGCAGCACTCACTCAGTACTGACACTCCGACAGTGCGGCACTCCCTTAGTACTGGCCCTCTGACAGTGCGGCACTCCCTCAGTACTGACCCTCCGACAGTGCAGCACTCCCTCAGTACTGACCGTCCCACAGTGCTGCAGTCCCTCAGTACTGACCCTCTGACAGTGCTGTACTCCCTCAGTACTGACCCTTCAACAGTGCTGCACTCCCTCAGTACAGACCCTCCGACAGTGCTGCACTCCCTCAGAATTGACCCTTTTGACAGTGCCGCACTCCCTCAGTACTGACCCTCTTGACAGTGCCGCACTCCCTCAGTACTGACCCTCTGACAGTGCCGCATTGCCTCAGTACTGACCCACTGACAGTGCTGCACTCCCTCTGTACTGACCCTCTGACAATGCTGCACTCCCTCAGTACTGACCCTCTGACAGTGCAGCACTCCCTCACTACTGACCCTCTGACAGTGCAGCACTGCCTCAGTACTGACCCTCTGACAGTGCAGCACTCCCTCAGTACTGACCCTCTGACAGTGCAGCACTCCCTCAGTACTCACCCTCTGACAGTGCAGCACTCCCTCAGTACTGACCCTCCGACAGTGCAGCACTCCCTCAGTTCTGACCCTCTGACAGTGCAGCACTCCCTCAGTACAGACCCTCTGACAGTGCTGCACTCCCTCAGTACTGACCCTCTTGACAGTGCCGCACTCCCTCAGTACTGACCCTCTGACAGTGCCGCATTGCCTCAGTACTGACCCACTGACAGTGCTGCACTCCCTCTGTACTGACCCTCTGACAATGCTGCACTCCCTCAGTACTGACCCTCTGACAGTGCTATACTCCCTCAGTACTGACCGTCTGACTGTGCAGCACTCCCTCAGTACTGACCAACCGACAGTGCTGCACTACCTCACTGCATACCCTCCGACAGTGCAGCACTCCCTCAGTACTGACCCTCCGACAGTGCAGCACTCCCTCAGTACTGACCCTCTGACAGTGCCGCACTCCCACAGTACTGACCCTCTGACAGTGCTGCACTCCCTCTGTACTGACCCTCTGACAATGCTGGACTCCCTCATTCTCACCCTCTGACAGTGCTGCACTCCCTCAGTACTGACCCTCTGCAAGTGCAGCACTCCCTCAGTACTGATCCTCCGACATGCAGCACTCACTCAGTACTGACACTCCGACAGTGCGGCACTCCCTTAGTACTGGCCCTCTGACAGTGCCGCTCTCCCACAGTACTGACCCACTGAAAGTGCTGCACTCCCTCTGTACTGACCCTCTGACAATGCTGGACTCCCTCATTCTCACCCTCTGACAGTGCTGCACTCCCTCAGTACTGACCCTCTGAAAGTGCAGCACTCCGTCAGTACTGACCCTCTGACAGTGCAGCACTCCCTCAGTACTCACCCTCTGACAGTGCAGCACTCCCTCAGTACTGACCCTCCGACAGTGCTGCACACCCTCAGTACTGACCCTCCGACAGTGCAGCACTCCCTCAGTACTGACCCTCCGACATGCAGCACTCCCTCAGTACTGACCCTCTGACAGTGCAGCACTCCTTCAGTACTGACCCTCTGACAGTGCAGCACTCCCTCAATACTGACCCTCTGACGGTGCTGCACTCCCTCAGTACTGACCCTCTGACAGGGCGGCACTCCTTCAGTACTGACCCTCTGACAGTGCAGCACTCCCTCAATACTGACCCTCTGACGGTGCTGCACTCCCTCAGTACTGACCCTCTGACAGTGCAGCACTCCCTCACTACTGACCCTCTGACAGTGCAGCACTGCCTCAGTACTGACCCTCTGACAGTGCAGCACTCCCTCAGTACTGACCCTCTGACAGTGCCGCACTCCCTCAGTACTCACCCTCTGACAGTGCAGCACTCCCTCAGTACTGACCCTCTGACAGTGCAGCACTCCCTCAGTTCTGACCCTCTGACAGTGCAGCACTCCCTCAGTACAGACCCTCTGACAGTGCTGCACTCCCTCAGTACTGACCCTCTTGACAGTGCCGCACTCCCTCAGTACTGACCCTCTGACAGTGCCGCATTGCCTCAGTACTGACCCACTGACAGTGCTGCACTCCCTCTGTACTGACCCTCTGACAATGCTGCACTCCCTCAGTACTGACCCTCTGACAGTGCTATACTCCCTCAGTACTGACCGTCAGACTGTGCCGCACTCCCACAGTACTGACCCTCTGACAGTGCTGCACTCCCTCTGTACTGACCCTCTGACAATGCTGGACTCCCTCATTCTCACCCTCTGACAGTGCTGCACTCCCTCAGTACTGACCCTCTGCAAGTGCAGCACTCCCTCAGTACTGATCCTCCGACATGCAGCACTCACTCAGTACTGACACTCCGACAGTGCGGCACTCCCTTAGTACTGGCCCTCTGACAGTGCCGCTCTCCCACAGTACTGACCCACTGAAAGTGCTGCACTCCCTCTGTACTGACCCTCTGACAATGCTGGACTCCCTCATTCTCACCCTCTGACAGTGCTGCACTCCCTCAGTACTGACCCTCTGAAAGTGCAGCACTCCGTCAGTACTGACCCTCTGACAGTGCAGCACTCCCTCAGTACTCACCCTCTGACAGTGCAGCACTCCCTCAGTACTGACCCTCCGACAGTGCTGCACACCCTCAGTACTGACCCTCCGACAGTGCAGCACTCCCTCAGTACTGACCCTCCGACATGCAGCACTCCCTCAGTACTGACCCTCTGACAGTGCAGCACTCCTTCAGTACTGACCCTCTGACAGTGCAGCACTCCCTCAATACTGACCCTCTGACGGTGCTGCACTCCCTCAGTACTGACCCTCTGACAGGGCGGCACTCCTTCAGTACTGACCCTCTGACAGTGCAGCACTCCCTCAATACTGACCCTCTGACGGTGCTGCACTCCCTCAGTACTGACCCTCTGACAGTGCAGCACTCCCTCACTACTGACCCTCTGACAGTGCAGCACTGCCTCAGTACTGACCCTCTGACAGTGCAGCACTCCCTCAGTACTGACCCTCTGACAGTGCCGCACTCCCTCAGTACTCACCCTCTGACAGTGCAGCACTCCCTCAGTACTGACCCTCTGACAGTGCAGCACTCCCTCAGTTCTGACCCTCTGACAGTGCAGCACTCCCTCAGTACAGACCCTCTGACAGTGCTGCACTCCCTCAGTACTGACCCTCTTGACAGTGCCGCACTCCCTCAGTACTGACCCTCTGACAGTGCCGCATTGCCTCAGTACTGACCCACTGACAGTGCTGCACTCCCTCTGTACTGACCCTCTGACAATGCTGCACTCCCTCAGTACTGACCCTCTGACAGTGCTATATTCCCTCAGTACTGACCGTCAGACTGTGCAGCACTCCCTCAGTACTGACCAACCGACAGTGCTGCACTACCTCACTGCATACCCTCCGACAGTGCAGCACTCCCTCAGTACTGACCCTCCGACAGTGCAGCACTCCCTCAGTACTGACCCTCTGACAGTGCCGCACTCCCACAGTACTGACCCTCTGACAGTGCTGCACTCCCTCTGTACTGACCCTCTGAAAGTGCAGCACTCCCTCAGTACTGATCCTCCGACATGCAGTACTCACTCAGTACTGACACTCCGACAGTGCGGCACTCCCTTAGTACTGGCCCTCTGACAGTGCCGCACTCCCACAGTACTGACCCACTGACAGTGCTGCACTCCCTCTGTACTGACCCTCTGACAATGCTGGACTCCCTCATTCTCACCCTCTGACAGTGCTGCACTCCCTCAGTACTGACCCTCTGAAAGTGCAGCACTCCCTCAGTACTGATCCTCCGACATGCAGCACTCACTCAGTACTGACACTCCGACAGTGCGGCACTCCCTTAGTACTGGCCCTCTGACAGTGCGGCACTCCCTCAGTACTGACCCTCCGACAGTGCAGCACTCCCTCAGTACTGACCGTCCCACAGTGCTGCAGTCCCTCAGTACTGACCCTCTGACAGTGCTGTACTCCCTCAGTACTGACCCTTCAACAGTGCTGCACTCCCTCAGTACAGACCCTCCGACAGTGCTGCACTCCCTCAGAATTGACCCTTTTGACAGTGCCGCACTCCCTCAGTACTGACCCTCTGACAGTGCAGCACTCCCTCAGTACTGACCCTCTGACAGTGCAGCACTCCCTCAGTACTGACCCTCCGACAGTGCAGCGCTTCCTCCGTACTCACCCTCTGAGTGCATCACTCCCTCAGTACTAACCCTCTGACAGTGCAGCACTTCCTCAGTACTGACCCTCCGACAGTGCAACACTTCCTCAGTACTGACCCTTCAACAGTGCTGCACTCCCCCAGTACAGACCATCCAACAGTGCTGCACTCCCTCAGTACTGACCCTCTTGACAGTGCCGCACTCCCTCAGTACTGACCCTCTGACAGTGCAGCACTCCCTCAGTACTGACCCTCTAACAGTGCAGCACTCCTTAGTACTGACCCTCTGACAGTGCGGCACTCCCTCAGTACTGACCATCTGACAGTGCAGCACTCCCTCAATACTGACCCCCTGACGGTGCTGCACTCCCTCAGTACTGACCCTCTGACAGTGCAGCACTCCCTCACTACTGACCCTCTGACAGTGCAGCACTGCCTCAGTACTGACCCTCTGACAGTGCAGCACTCCCTCAGTACTGACCCTCTGACAGTGCAGCACTCCCTCAGTACTCACCCTCTGACAGTGCAGCACTCCCTCAGTACTGACCCCCCGACAGTGCTGCACACCCTCAGTACTGACCCTCCGACAGTGCAGCACTCCCTCAGTACTGACCCTCCGACATGCAGCACTCCCTCAGTACTGACCCTCTGACAGTGCAGCACTCCTTCAGTACTGACCCTCTGACAGTGCAGCACTCCCTCAATACTGACCCTCTGACGGTGCTGCACTCCCTCAGTACTGACCCTCTGACAGTGCAGCACTCCCTCACTACTGACCCTCTGACAGTGCAGCACTCCCTCAGTACTGACCCTCTGACAGTGCAGCACTCCCTCAGTACTGACCCTCTGACAGTGCAGCACTCCCTCAGTACTCACCCTCTGACAGTGCAGCACTCCCTCAGTACTGACCCTCCGACAGTGCAGCACTCCCTCAGTTCTGACCCTCTGACAGTGCAGCACTCCCTCAGTACAGACCCTCTGACAGTGCTGCACTCCCTCAGTACTGTCCCTCTTGACAGTGCCGCACTCCCTCAGTACTGACCCTCTGACAGTGCCGCATAGCCTCAGTACTGACCCACTGACAGTGCTGCACTCCCTCTGTACTGACCCTCTGACAATGCTGCACTCCCTCAGTACTGACCCTCTGACAGTGCTATACTCCCTCAGTACTGACCGTCTGACTGTGCAGCACTCCCTCAGTACTGACCAACCGACAGTGCTGCACTACCTCACTGCATACCCTCCGACAGTGCAGCACTCCCTCAGTACTGACCCTCCGACAGTGCAGCACTCCCTCAGTACTGACCCTCTGACAGTGCCGCACTCCCACAGTACTGACCCTCTGACAGTGCTGCACTCCCTCTGTACTGACCCTCTGACAATGCTGGACTCCCTCATTCTCACCCTCTGACAGTGCTGCACTCCCTCAGTACTGACCCTCTGAAAGTGCAGCACTCCCTCAGTACTGATCCTCCGACATGCAGCACTCACTCAGTACTGACACTCCGACAGTGCGGCACTCCCTTAGTACTGGCCCTCTGACAGTGCCGCACTCCCACAGTACTGACCCACTGACAGTGCTGCACTCCCTCTGTACTGACCCTCTGACAATGCTGGACTCCCTCATTCTCACCCTCTGACAGTGCTGCACTCCCTCAGTACTGACCCTCTGAAAGTGCAGCACGCCCTCAGTACTGATCCTCCGACATGCAGCACTCACTCAGTACTGACACTCCGACAGTGCGGCACTCCCTTAGTACTGGCCCTCTGACAGTGCGGCACTCCCTCAGTACTGACCCTCCGACAGTGCAGCACTCCCTCAGTACTGACCGTCCCACAGTGCTGCAGTCCCTCAGTACTGACCCTCTGACAGTGCTGTACTCCCTCAGTACTGACCCTTCAACAGTGCTGCACTCCCTCAGTACAGACCCTCCGACAGTGCTGCACTCCCTCGGAATTGACCCTTTTGACAGTGCCGCACTCCCTCAGTACTGACCCTCTTGACAGTGCCGCACTCCCTCAGTACTGACCCTCTGACAGTGCCGCATTGCCTCAGTACTGACCCACTGACAGTGCTGCACTCCCTCTGTACTGACCCTCTGACAATGCTGCACTCCCTCAGTACTGACCCTCTGACAGTGCTATACTCCCTCAGTACTGACCCTCTGACGGTGCTGCACTCCCTCAGTACTGACCCTCTGACAGTGCAGCACTCCCTCACTACTGACCCTCTGACAGTGCAGCACTGCCTCAGTACTGACCCTCTGACAGTGCAGCACTCCCTCAGTACTGACCCTCTGACAGTGCAGCACTCCCTCAGTACTCACCCTCTGACAGTGCAGCACTCCCTCAGTACTGACCCTCCGACAGTGCAGCACTCCCTCAGTTCTGACCCTCTGACAGTGCAGCACTCCCTCAGTACAGACCCTCTGACAGTGCTGCACTCCCTCAGTACTGACCCTCTTGACAGTGCCGCACTCCCTCAGTACTGACCCTCTGACAGTGCCGCATTGCCTCAGTACTGACCCACTGACAGTGCTGCACTCCCTCTGTACTGACCCTCTGACAATGCTGCACTCCCTCAGTACTGACCCTCTGACAGTGCTATACTCCCTCAGTACTGACCGTCTGACTGTGCAGCACTCCCTCAGTACTGACCAACCGACAGTGCTGCACTACCTCACTGCATACCCTCCGACAGTGCAGCACTCCCTCAGTACTGACCCTCCGACAGTGCAGCACTCCCTCAGTACTGACCCTCTGACAGTGCCGCACTCCCACAGTACTGACCCTCTGACAGTGCTGCACTCCCTCTGTACTGACCCTCTGACAATGCTGGACTCCCTCATTCTCACCCTCTGACAGTGCTGCACTCCCTCAGTACTGACCCTCTGCAAGTGCAGCACTCCCTCAGTACTGATCCTCCGACATGCAGCACTCACTCAGTACTGACACTCCGACAGTGCGGCACTCCCTTAGTACTGGCCGTCTGACAGTGCCGCTCTCCCACAGTACTGACCCACTGACAGTGCTGCACTCCCTCTGTACTGACCCTCTGACAATGCTGGACTCCCTCATTCTCACCCTCTGACAGTGCTGCACTCCCTCAGTACTGACCCTCTGAAAGTGCAGCACTCCCTCAGTACTGATCCTCCGACATGCAGCACTCACTCAGTACTGACACTCCGACAGTGCGGCACTCCCTTAGTACTGGCCCTCTGACAGTGCGGCACTCCCTCAGTACTGACCCTCCGACAGTGCAGCACTCCCTCAGTACTGACCGTCCCACAGTGCTGCAGTCCCTCAGTACTGACCCTCTGACAGTGCTGTACTCCCTCAGTACTGACCCTTCAACAGTGCTGCACTCCCTCAGTACAGACCCTCCGACAGTGCTGCACTCCCTCAGAATTGACCCTTTTGACAGTGCCGCACTCCCTCAGTACTGACCCTCTGACAGTGCAGCACTCCCTCAGTACTGACCCTCTGACAGTGCAGCACTCCCTCAGTACTGACCCTCCGACAGTGCAGCGCTTCCTCCGTACTCACCCTCTGAGTGCATCACTCCCTCAGTACTAACCCTCTGACAGTGCAGCACTTCCTCAGTACTGACCCTCCGACAGTGCAACACTTCCTCAGTACTGACCCTTCAACAGTGCTGCACTCCCCCAGTACAGACCATCCAACAGTGCTGCACTCCCTCAGTACTGACCCTCTTGACAGTGCCGCACTCCCTCAGTACTGACCCTCTGACAGTGCAGCACTCCCTCAGTACTGACCCTCTGACAGTGCAGCACTCCCTCAGTACTGACCCTCCGACAGTGCAGCGCTTCCTCCGTACTCACCCTCTGACAGTGCATCACTCCCTCAGTACTGACCCTCTGACAGTGCAGCACTTCCTCAGTACTGACCCTCTGATAGTGCAGCACTCCCTCATTACTGACCCTCCGACAGTGCAACACTTCCTCAGTACTGACACTCTGACAGTGCAGCACTCCCACAGTACTGACATTCTGACAGTGCAGCACTCCCTCAGTACTGAGCATCTGACAGTGCAGCACTCCCTCAGTACTGACCGTCCGACAGTGCTGTACTCCCTCAGTACTGACCCTTCGACAGTGCTGCAATCCCTCAGTACAGACCCTCTGACAGTGCTGCACTCCCTCAGTACTGACCCTCTTGAAAGTGCCGCACTCCCTCAGTACTGAACCTCTGACAGTGCCGCACTCCCTCAGTACTGACCCACTGACAGTGCTGCACTCCCTCAGCACTGACCCTCTGACAATGCTGGACTCCCTCAGTACTGACCCTCTGACAGTGCTGCACTCCCTCAGTACTGACCCTCTGACAGTGCAGCACTCCCTCAGTACTGACCCTCCGACAGTGCGGCACTCCCTTAGTACTGACCCTCTGACAGTGCTGTACTCACTCAGTACTGACCCTTCAACAGTGCTGCACTCACTCAGAACAGACCCTCTGACAGTTCTGCACTCCCCCTCTACTGACCCTCTGACAATGCTGCACTCCCTCAGTACTGACCCTCTGACAGTGCTGCACACCCTCAGTACTGACCCTTCAACAGTGCTGCACTCCCTCAGAACAGACCCTCTGACAGTTCTGCACTCCCCCTCTACTGACCCTCTGACAATGCTGCACTCCCTCAGTACTGACCCTCTGACAGTGCTGCACTCCCTCAGTACTGACCCTCTGACAGTGCAGCACTCCCTCAGTACTGATCCTCTGACAGTGCTGCACTCCCTCAGTACTGACCCTCCGACAGTGCTGCACTCCCTCAGTTCTGACCATCCGACAGTGCTGCACACCCTCAGTACTGACCCTCCGACAGTGCAGCACTCCCTCAGTACTGACCCTCCGACAGTGCAGCACTCCTTAGTACTGACCCTCTGACAGGGCGGCACTCCCTCATTACTGACCCTCTGACAGTGCAGCACTCCCTCAATACTGACCCTCTGACGGTGCTGCACTCCCTCAGTACTGACCCTCTGACAGTGCAGCACTCCCTCACTACTGACCCTCTGACAGTGCAGCACTGCCTCAGTACTGACCCTCTGACAGTGCAGCACTCCCTCAGTACTGACCCTCTGACAGTGCAGCACTCCCTCAGTACTGACCCTCTGACAGTGCAGCACTCCCTCAGTACTGACCCTCTGACAGTGCAGCACTGCCTCAGTACTGACCCTCTGACAGTGCAGCACTCCCTCAGTACTGACCCTCTGACAGTGCAGCACTCCCTCAGTACTCACCCTATGACAGTGCAGCACTCCCTCAGTACTGACCCTCTGACAGTGCAGCACTCCCTCAGTTCTGACCCTCTGACAGTGCTGCACTCCCTCAGTACTGACCCTCTTGACAGTGCCGCACTCCCTCAGTACTGACCCTCTGACAGTGCCGCATTGCCTCAGTACTGACCCTCTGACAATACCGCACTCCCTCAGTACTGACCCACTGACAGTGCTGCACTCCCTCTGTACTGACCCTCTGACAATGCTGCACTACTCAGTACTGACCCTCTGACAGTGCTATACTCCCTCAGTACTGACCGTCTGACTGTGCAGCACTCCCTCAGTACTGACCATCCGACAGTGCTGCACTCCCTCACTGCATACCCTCCGACAGTGCAGCACTCCCTCAGTACTGACCCTCCGACAGTGCAGCATTCCCTCAGTACTGACCCTCCGACAGTGCGGCACTCCCTCAGTACTGACCCTCTGTCAGTGCAGCACTCCCTCAGTACTGAGCCTCTGACAGTGCAGCACTCCCTCAGTACTGACCCTCTGACAGTGCAGTACCCCCTCAGTACTGACCCTCTGACAGGCAGCACTCCCTCAGTACTGACCCTCAGACAGTGCAGCACTCCCTCAGTACTGACCCTCTGACAGTGCAGCACTCCCTCAGTACTGACCCTCTGACAGTGCAGCACTCCCTCATTACTGACCCTCTGACAATGCAGCACTCCCTCAGTACTGACCCTCTGACGCTGCTGCACACCCTCAGTACTGACCCTCTGACAGTGCAGCACTCCCTCAGTACTGACCCTCTGACAGTGCAGCACTCCCTCATTTCACACCCTCTTGACAGTGCAGCACTCCCTCAGTACTGACCCTCTGACAGTGCAGCACTCCCTCAGTACTGACCCTCCGACAGTGCAGCACTCCCTCAGTACTGACCGTCCCACAGTGCTGCAGTCCCTCAGTACTGACCCTCTGACAGTGCTGTACTTCCTCAGTACTGACCCTTCAACAGTGCTGCACTCGCTCAGTACAGACCCTCCGACAGTGCTGCACTCCCTCAGTACTGACCCTCTTGACAGTGCTGCACTCCCTCTGTACTGACCCTCTGACAGTGCAGCACTCCCTCAGTACTGACCCTCTGACAGTGCCGCACTCCCTCAGTACTGACCCACTGACAGTGCTGCACACCCTCAGTACTGACCCTCTGACAGTGCTGCACTCCCTCTGTACTGACCCTCTGACAATGCTGCACTACCTCAGTACTGACCCTCTGACAGTGCTGCACTCCCTCAGTACTGACCCTCTGACAGTGCAGCACTCCCTCAGTACTGATCCTCCGACAGTGCTGCACTCCCTCAGTACTGACCCTCCGACAGTGCTGCACTCCCTCAGTTCTGACCATCCGACAGTGCTGCACACCGTCAGTACTGACCCTCTGACAGTGCTGCACTCCCTCAGTACTGACCCTCCGACAGTGCGGCACTCCATTCGTACTGACCCTCTGACAGAGCAGCACTCCCTCAGTATTGAGCCTCTGACAGTGCTGCACTTCCTCAGTACTGACCCTCTGACAGTGCAGCACCCCCTCAGTACTGACCCTCTGACAGTGCAGCACTCCCTCAGTACTAATCCTCTGACAATGCAGCACTCCCTCAGTACTGACCCTCTGACAGTGCAGCACTCCCTCAGTACTGACCCACTGACAGTGCAGCAGTCCCTCAGTACTGACCCTCTGACAGTGCAGCACTCCCTCCGTTTTGACCCTCCGACATTGCAGCGCTTCCTCCGTACTCACCCTCTGACAGTGCAGCACTCCCTCAGTACTGACCCTCTGACAGTGCAGCACTCCCTCCGTTCTGACACTCTGACAGTGCAGCACTCCCTCTGTACTGACCCTCTGACAGTGCAGCACTCCCTCAGTACTGACCGTCCCACAGTGCTGCAGTCCCTCAGTACTGACCCTCTGACAGTGCTGTACTTCCTCAGTACTGACCCTTCAACAGTGCTGCACTCCCTCAGTACAGACCCTCTGACAGTGCTGCACTCCCTCAGTACTGACCCTCTTGACAGTGCTGCACTCCCTCAGTACTGACCCTCTGACAGTGCCGCACTCCCTCAGTACTGACACTCTGACAGTGCCGCACTCCCTCAGTACTGACCCACTGACAGTGCTGCACTCCCTCAGTACTGACACTCTGACAGTGCTGCACTCCCTCTGTACTGACCCTCTGACAATGCTGCACTCCCTCAGTACTGACTCTCTGACAGTGCTGCACTCCCTCAGTACTGACCCTCTGACAGTGCAGCACTCCCTCAGTACTGATCCTCCGACAGTGCTGCACTCCCTCAGTACTGAAACTCCGACAGTCCTGCACTCCCTCTGTTCTGACCATCCGACAGTGCTGCACACCGTCAGTACTGACCCTCCGACAGTGCAGCACTCCCTCAGTACTGACCCTCCGACATGCAGCACTCCCTCAGTACTGACCCTCTGACAATGCGGCACTCCCTTAGTACTGACCCTCTGACAGGGCGGCACTCCCTCAGTACTGACCCTCTGACAGTGCAGCACTCCCTCAATACTGACCCTCTGACGGTGCTGCACTCCCTCAGTACTGACCCTCCGACAGTGCTGCACATCCTCAGTACTGACCCTCTGACAGTGCTGCACTCCCTCTGTACTGACCCTCTGACAATGCTGCACTCCCTCAGTACTGACCCTCTGACAGTGCTGCACTCCCTCAGTACTGACCCTCTGACAGTGCAGCACTCCCTCAGTACTGATCCTCCGACAGTGCTGCACTCCCTCAGTACTGACCCTCCGACAGTGCTGCACTCCCTCAGTTCTGACCATCCGACAGTGCTGCACACCGTCAGTACTGACCCTCTGACAGTGCTGCACTCCCTCAGTACTGACACTCCGACAGTGCGGCATTCCCTTCGTACTGACCCTCTGACAGAGCAGCACTCCCTCAGTATTGAGCCTCTGACAGTGCTGCACTTCCTCAGAACTGACCCTCTGACAGTGCAGCACCCCCTCAGTACTGACCCTCTGACAGTGCAGCACTCCCTCAGTACTGATCCTCTGACAATGCAGCACTCCCTCAGTACTGACCATCTGACAGTGCAGCACTCCCTCAGTACTGACCCACTGACAGTGCAGCAGTCCCTCAGTACTGACCCTCTGACAGTGCAGCACTCCCTCCGTTTTGACCCTCCGACATTGCAGCGCTTCCTCCGTACTCACCCTCTGACAGTGCAGCACTCCCTCAGTACTGACCGTCCCACAGTGCTGCAGTCCCTCAGTACTGACCCTCTGACAGTGCTGTACTTCCTCAGTACTGACCCTTCAACAGTGCTGCACTCCCTCAGTACAGACCCTCTGACAGTGCTGCACTCCCTCAGTACTGACCCTCTTGACAGTGCTGCACTCCCTCAGTACTGACCCTCTGACAGTGCCGCACTCCCTCAGTACTGACACTCTGACAGTGCCGCACTCCCTCAGTACTGACCCACTGACAGTGCTGCACTCCCTCAGTACTGACACTCTGACAGTGCTGCACTCCCTCTGTACTGACCCTCTGACAATGCTGCACTCCCTCAGTACTGACTCTCTGACAGTGCTGCACTCCCTCAGTACTGACCCTCTGACAGTGCAGCACTCCCTCAGTACTGATCCTCCGACAGTGCTGCACTCCCTCAGTACTGACCCTCCGACAGTGCTGCACTCCCTCTGTTCTGACCATCCGACAGTGCTGCACACCGTCAGTACTGACCCTCCGACAGTGCAGCACTCCCTCAGTACTGACCCTCCGACATGCAGCACTCCCTCAGTACTGACCCTCTGACAATGCGGCACTCCCTTAGTACTGACCCTCTGACAGGGCGGCACTCCCTCAGTACTGACCCTCTGACAGTGCAGCACTCCCTCAATACTGACCCTCTGACGGTGCTGCACTCCCTCAGTACTGACCCTCCGACAGTGCGGCACTCCCTTAGTACTCACCCTCTGACAGAGCAGCACTCCCTCAGTACTGAGCCTCTGACAGTGCTGCACTCCCTCAGTACTGACCCTCTGACAGTGCAGCACCCCCTCAGTACTGACCCTCTGACAGTGCTGCACTCCCTCTGTACTGACCCTCTGACAATGCTGGACTCCCTCATTCTCACCCTCTGACAGTGCTGCACTCCCTCAGTACTGACCCTCTGCAAGTGCAGCACTCCCTCAGTACTGATCCTCCGACATGCAGCACTCACTCAGTACTGACACTCCGACAGTGCGGCACTCCCTTAGTACTGGCCCTCTGACAGTGCCGCTCTCCCACAGTACTGACCCACTGAAAGTGCTGCACTCCCTCTGTACTGACCCTCTGACAATGCTGGACTCCCTCATTCTCACCCTCTGACAGTGCTGCACTCCCTCAGTACTGACCCTCTGAAAGTGCAGCACTCCGTCAGTACTGACCCTCTGACAGTGCAGCACTCCCTCAGTACTCACCCTCTGACAGTGCAGCACTCCCTCAGTACTGACCCTCCGACAGTGCTGCACACCCTCAGTACTGACCCTCCGACAGTGCAGCACTCCCTCAGTACTGACCCTCCGACATGCAGCACTCCCTCAGTACTGACCCTCTGACAGTGCAGCACTCCTTCAGTACTGACCCTCTGACAGTGCAGCACTCCCTCAATACTGACCCTCTGACGGTGCTGCACTCCCTCAGTACTGACCCTCTGACAGGGCGGCACTCCTTCAGTACTGACCCTCTGACAGTGCAGCACTCCCTCAATACTGACCCTCTGACGGTGCTGCACTCCCTCAGTACTGACCCTCTGACAGTGCAGCACTCCCTCACTACTGACCCTCTGACAGTGCAGCACTGCCTCAGTACTGACCCTCTGACAGTGCAGCACTCCCTCAGTACTGACCCTCTGACAGTGCCGCACTCCCTCAGTACTCACCCTCTGACAGTGCAGCACTCCCTCAGTACTGACCCTCTGACAGTGCAGCACTCCCTCAGTTCTGACCCTCTGACAGTGCAGCACTCCCTCAGTACAGACCCTCTGACAGTGCTGCACTCCCTCAGTACTGACCCTCTTGACAGTGCCGCACTCCCTCAGTACTGACCCTCTGACAGTGCCGCATTGCCTCAGTACTGACCCACTGACAGTGCTGCACTCCCTCTGTACTGACCCTCTGACAATGCTGCACTCCCTCAGTACTGACCCTCTGACAGTGCTATACTCCCTCAGTACTGACCGTCAGACTGTGCCGCACTCCCACAGTACTGACCCTCTGACAGTGCTGCACTCCCTCTGTACTGACCCTCTGACAATGCTGGACTCCCTCATTCTCACCCTCTGACAGTGCTGCACTCCCTCAGTACTGACCCTCTGCAAGTGCAGCACTCCCTCAGTACTGATCCTCCGACATGCAGCACTCACTCAGTACTGACACTCCGACAGTGCGGCACTCCCTTAGTACTGGCCCTCTGACAGTGCCGCTCTCCCACAGTACTGACCCACTGAAAGTGCTGCACTCCCTCTGTACTGACCCTCTGACAATGCTGGACTCCCTCATTCTCACCCTCTGACAGTGCTGCACTCCCTCAGTACTGACCCTCTGAAAGTGCAGCACTCCGTCAGTACTGACCCTCTGACAGTGCAGCACTCCCTCAGTACTCACCCTCTGACAGTGCAGCACTCCCTCAGTACTGACCCTCCGACAGTGCTGCACACCCTCAGTACTGACCCTCCGACAGTGCAGCACTCCCTCAGTACTGACCCTCCGACATGCAGCACTCCCTCAGTACTGACCCTCTGACAGTGCAGCACTCCTTCAGTACTGACCCTCTGACAGTGCAGCACTCCCTCAATACTGACCCTCTGACGGTGCTGCACTCCCTCAGTACTGACCCTCTGACAGGGCGGCACTCCTTCAGTACTGACCCTCTGACAGTGCAGCACTCCCTCAATACTGACCCTCTGACGGTGCTGCACTCCCTCAGTACTGACCCTCTGACAGTGCAGCACTCCCTCACTACTGACCCTCTGACAGTGCAGCACTGCCTCAGTACTGACCCTCTGACAGTGCAGCACTCCCTCAGTACTGACCCTCTGACAGTGCCGCACTCCCTCAGTACTCACCCTCTGACAGTGCAGCACTCCCTCAGTACTGACCCTCTGACAGTGCAGCACTCCCTCAGTTCTGACCCTCTGACAGTGCAGCACTCCCTCAGTACAGACCCTCTGACAGTGCTGCACTCCCTCAGTACTGACCCTCTTGACAGTGCCGCACTCCCTCAGTACTGACCCTCTGACAGTGCCGCATTGCCTCAGTACTGACCCACTGACAGTGCTGCACTCCCTCTGTACTGACCCTCTGACAATGCTGCACTCCCTCAGTACTGACCCTCTGACAGTGCTATATTCCCTCAGTACTGACCGTCAGACTGTGCAGCACTCCCTCAGTACTGACCAACCGACAGTGCTGCACTACCTCACTGCATACCCTCCGACAGTGCAGCACTCCCTCAGTACTGACCCTCCGACAGTGCAGCACTCCCTCAGTACTGACCCTCTGACAGTGCCGCACTCCCACAGTACTGACCCTCTGACAGTGCTGCACTCCCTCTGTACTGACCCTCTGAAAGTGCAGCACTCCCTCAGTACTGATCCTCCGACATGCAGTACTCACTCAGTACTGACACTCCGACAGTGCGGCACTCCCTTAGTACTGGCCCTCTGACAGTGCCGCACTCCCACAGTACTGACCCACTGACAGTGCTGCACTCCCTCTGTACTGACCCTCTGACAATGCTGGACTCCCTCATTCTCACCCTCTGACAGTGCTGCACTCCCTCAGTACTGACCCTCTGAAAGTGCAGCACTCCCTCAGTACTGATCCTCCGACATGCAGCACTCACTCAGTACTGACACTCCGACAGTGCGGCACTCCCTTAGTACTGGCCCTCTGACAGTGCGGCACTCCCTCAGTACTGACCCTCCGACAGTGCAGCACTCCCTCAGTACTGACCGTCCCACAGTGCTGCAGTCCCTCAGTACTGACCCTCTGACAGTGCTGTACTCCCTCAGTACTGACCCTTCAACAGTGCTGCACTCCCTCAGTACAGACCCTCCGACAGTGCTGCACTCCCTCAGAATTGACCCTTTTGACAGTGCCGCACTCCCTCAGTACTGACCCTCTGACAGTGCAGCACTCCCTCAGTACTGACCCTCTGACAGTGCAGCACTCCCTCAGTACTGACCCTCCGACAGTGCAGCGCTTCCTCCGTACTCACCCTCTGAGTGCATCACTCCCTCAGTACTAACCCTCTGACAGTGCAGCACTTCCTCAGTACTGACCCTCCGACAGTGCAACACTTCCTCAGTACTGACCCTTCAACAGTGCTGCACTCCCCCAGTACAGACCATCCAACAGTGCTGCACTCCCTCAGTACTGACCCTCTTGACAGTGCCGCACTCCCTCAGTACTGACCCTCTGACAGTGCAGCACTCCCTCAGTACTGACCCTCTAACAGTGCAGCACTCCTTAGTACTGACCCTCTGACAGTGCGGCACTCCCTCAGTACTGACCATCTGACAGTGCAGCACTCCCTCAATACTGACCCCCTGACGGTGCTGCACTCCCTCAGTACTGACCCTCTGACAGTGCAGCACTCCCTCACTACTGACCCTCTGACAGTGCAGCACTGCCTCAGTACTGACCCTCTGACAGTGCAGCACTCCCTCAGTACTGACCCTCTGACAGTGCAGCACTCCCTCAGTACTCACCCTCTGACAGTGCAGCACTCCCTCAGTACTGACCCCCCGACAGTGCTGCACACCCTCAGTACTGACCCTCCGACAGTGCAGCACTCCCTCAGTACTGACCCTCCGACATGCAGCACTCCCTCAGTACTGACCCTCTGACAGTGCAGCACTCCTTCAGTACTGACCCTCTGACAGTGCAGCACTCCCTCAATACTGACCCTCTGACGGTGCTGCACTCCCTCAGTACTGACCCTCTGACAGTGCAGCACTCCCTCACTACTGACCCTCTGACAGTGCAGCACTCCCTCAGTACTGACCCTCTGACAGTGCAGCACTCCCTCAGTACTGACCCTCTGACAGTGCAGCACTCCCTCAGTACTCACCCTCTGACAGTGCAGCACTCCCTCAGTACTGACCCTCCGACAGTGCAGCACTCCCTCAGTTCTGACCCTCTGACAGTGCAGCACTCCCTCAGTACAGACCCTCTGACAGTGCTGCACTCCCTCAGTACTGTCCCTCTTGACAGTGCCGCACTCCCTCAGTACTGACCCTCTGACAGTGCCGCATAGCCTCAGTACTGACCCACTGACAGTGCTGCACTCCCTCTGTACTGACCCTCTGACAATGCTGCACTCCCTCAGTACTGACCCTCTGACAGTGCTATACTCCCTCAGTACTGACCGTCTGACTGTGCAGCACTCCCTCAGTACTGACCAACCGACAGTGCTGCACTACCTCACTGCATACCCTCCGACAGTGCAGCACTCCCTCAGTACTGACCCTCCGACAGTGCAGCACTCCCTCAGTACTGACCCTCTGACAGTGCCGCACTCCCACAGTACTGACCCTCTGACAGTGCTGCACTCCCTCTGTACTGACCCTCTGACAATGCTGGACTCCCTCATTCTCACCCTCTGACAGTGCTGCACTCCCTCAGTACTGACCCTCTGAAAGTGCAGCACTCCCTCAGTACTGATCCTCCGACATGCAGCACTCACTCAGTACTGACACTCCGACAGTGCGGCACTCCCTTAGTACTGGCCCTCTGACAGTGCCGCACTCCCACAGTACTGACCCACTGACAGTGCTGCACTCCCTCTGTACTGACCCTCTGACAATGCTGGACTCCCTCATTCTCACCCTCTGACAGTGCTGCACTCCCTCAGTACTGACCCTCTGAAAGTGCAGCACGCCCTCAGTACTGATCCTCCGACATGCAGCACTCACTCAGTACTGACACTCCGACAGTGCGGCACTCCCTTAGTACTGGCCCTCTGACAGTGCGGCACTCCCTCAGTACTGACCCTCCGACAGTGCAGCACTCCCTCAGTACTGACCGTCCCACAGTGCTGCAGTCCCTCAGTACTGACCCTCTGACAGTGCTGTACTCCCTCAGTACTGACCCTTCAACAGTGCTGCACTCCCTCAGTACAGACCCTCCGACAGTGCTGCACTCCCTCGGAATTGACCCTTTTGACAGTGCCGCACTCCCTCAGTACTGACCCTCTTGACAGTGCCGCACTCCCTCAGTACTGACCCTCTGACAGTGCCGCATTGCCTCAGTACTGACCCACTGACAGTGCTGCACTCCCTCTGTACTGACCCTCTGACAATGCTGCACTCCCTCAGTACTGACCCTCTGACAGTGCTATACTCCCTCAGTACTGACCCTCTGACGGTGCTGCACTCCCTCAGTACTGACCCTCTGACAGTGCAGCACTCCCTCACTACTGACCCTCTGACAGTGCAGCACTGCCTCAGTACTGACCCTCTGACAGTGCAGCACTCCCTCAGTACTGACCCTCTGACAGTGCAGCACTCCCTCAGTACTCACCCTCTGACAGTGCAGCACTCCCTCAGTACTGACCCTCCGACAGTGCAGCACTCCCTCAGTTCTGACCCTCTGACAGTGCAGCACTCCCTCAGTACAGACCCTCTGACAGTGCTGCACTCCCTCAGTACTGACCCTCTTGACAGTGCCGCACTCCCTCAGTACTGACCCTCTGACAGTGCCGCATTGCCTCAGTACTGACCCACTGACAGTGCTGCACTCCCTCTGTACTGACCCTCTGACAATGCTGCACTCCCTCAGTACTGACCCTCTGACAGTGCTATACTCCCTCAGTACTGACCGTCTGACTGTGCAGCACTCCCTCAGTACTGACCAACCGACAGTGCTGCACTACCTCACTGCATACCCTCCGACAGTGCAGCACTCCCTCAGTACTGACCCTCCGACAGTGCAGCACTCCCTCAGTACTGACCCTCTGACAGTGCCGCACTCCCACAGTACTGACCCTCTGACAGTGCTGCACTCCCTCTGTACTGACCCTCTGACAATGCTGGACTCCCTCATTCTCACCCTCTGACAGTGCTGCACTCCCTCAGTACTGACCCTCTGCAAGTGCAGCACTCCCTCAGTACTGATCCTCCGACATGCAGCACTCACTCAGTACTGACACTCCGACAGTGCGGCACTCCCTTAGTACTGGCCGTCTGACAGTGCCGCTCTCCCACAGTACTGACCCACTGACAGTGCTGCACTCCCTCTGTACTGACCCTCTGACAATGCTGGACTCCCTCATTCTCACCCTCTGACAGTGCTGCACTCCCTCAGTACTGACCCTCTGAAAGTGCAGCACTCCCTCAGTACTGATCCTCCGACATGCAGCACTCACTCAGTACTGACACTCCGACAGTGCGGCACTCCCTTAGTACTGGCCCTCTGACAGTGCGGCACTCCCTCAGTACTGACCCTCCGACAGTGCAGCACTCCCTCAGTACTGACCGTCCCACAGTGCTGCAGTCCCTCAGTACTGACCCTCTGACAGTGCTGTACTCCCTCAGTACTGACCCTTCAACAGTGCTGCACTCCCTCAGTACAGACCCTCCGACAGTGCTGCACTCCCTCAGAATTGACCCTTTTGACAGTGCCGCACTCCCTCAGTACTGACCCTCTGACAGTGCAGCACTCCCTCAGTACTGACCCTCTGACAGTGCAGCACTCCCTCAGTACTGACCCTCCGACAGTGCAGCGCTTCCTCCGTACTCACCCTCTGAGTGCATCACTCCCTCAGTACTAACCCTCTGACAGTGCAGCACTTCCTCAGTACTGACCCTCCGACAGTGCAACACTTCCTCAGTACTGACCCTTCAACAGTGCTGCACTCCCCCAGTACAGACCATCCAACAGTGCTGCACTCCCTCAGTACTGACCCTCTTGACAGTGCCGCACTCCCTCAGTACTGACCCTCTGACAGTGCAGCACTCCCTCAGTACTGACCCTCTGACAGTGCAGCACTCCCTCAGTACTGACCCTCCGACAGTGCAGCGCTTCCTCCGTACTCACCCTCTGACAGTGCATCACTCCCTCAGTACTGACCCTCTGACAGTGCAGCACTTCCTCAGTACTGACCCTCTGATAGTGCAGCACTCCCTCATTACTGACCCTCCGACAGTGCAACACTTCCTCAGTACTGACACTCTGACAGTGCAGCACTCCCACAGTACTGACATTCTGACAGTGCAGCACTCCCTCAGTACTGAGCATCTGACAGTGCAGCACTCCCTCAGTACTGACCGTCCGACAGTGCTGTACTCCCTCAGTACTGACCCTTCGACAGTGCTGCAATCCCTCAGTACAGACCCTCTGACAGTGCTGCACTCCCTCAGTACTGACCCTCTTGAAAGTGCCGCACTCCCTCAGTACTGAACCTCTGACAGTGCCGCACTCCCTCAGTACTGACCCACTGACAGTGCTGCACTCCCTCAGCACTGACCCTCTGACAATGCTGGACTCCCTCAGTACTGACCCTCTGACAGTGCTGCACTCCCTCAGTACTGACCCTCTGACAGTGCAGCACTCCCTCAGTACTGACCCTCCGACAGTGCGGCACTCCCTTAGTACTGACCCTCTGACAGTGCTGTACTCACTCAGTACTGACCCTTCAACAGTGCTGCACTCACTCAGAACAGACCCTCTGACAGTTCTGCACTCCCCCTCTACTGACCCTCTGACAATGCTGCACTCCCTCAGTACTGACCCTCTGACAGTGCTGCACACCCTCAGTACTGACCCTTCAACAGTGCTGCACTCCCTCAGAACAGACCCTCTGACAGTTCTGCACTCCCCCTCTACTGACCCTCTGACAATGCTGCACTCCCTCAGTACTGACCCTCTGACAGTGCTGCACTCCCTCAGTACTGACCCTCTGACAGTGCAGCACTCCCTCAGTACTGATCCTCTGACAGTGCTGCACTCCCTCAGTACTGACCCTCCGACAGTGCTGCACTCCCTCAGTTCTGACCATCCGACAGTGCTGCACACCCTCAGTACTGACCCTCCGACAGTGCAGCACTCCCTCAGTACTGACCCTCCGACAGTGCAGCACTCCTTAGTACTGACCCTCTGACAGGGCGGCACTCCCTCATTACTGACCCTCTGACAGTGCAGCACTCCCTCAATACTGACCCTCTGACGGTGCTGCACTCCCTCAGTACTGACCCTCTGACAGTGCAGCACTCCCTCACTACTGACCCTCTGACAGTGCAGCACTGCCTCAGTACTGACCCTCTGACAGTGCAGCACTCCCTCAGTACTGACCCTCTGACAGTGCAGCACTCCCTCAGTACTGACCCTCTGACAGTGCAGCACTCCCTCAGTACTGACCCTCTGACAGTGCAGCACTGCCTCAGTACTGACCCTCTGACAGTGCAGCACTCCCTCAGTACTGACCCTCTGACAGTGCAGCACTCCCTCAGTACTCACCCTATGACAGTGCAGCACTCCCTCAGTACTGACCCTCTGACAGTGCAGCACTCCCTCAGTTCTGACCCTCTGACAGTGCTGCACTCCCTCAGTACTGACCCTCTTGACAGTGCCGCACTCCCTCAGTACTGACCCTCTGACAGTGCCGCATTGCCTCAGTACTGACCCTCTGACAATACCGCACTCCCTCAGTACTGACCCACTGACAGTGCTGCACTCCCTCTGTACTGACCCTCTGACAATGCTGCACTACTCAGTACTGACCCTCTGACAGTGCTATACTCCCTCAGTACTGACCGTCTGACTGTGCAGCACTCCCTCAGTACTGACCATCCGACAGTGCTGCACTCCCTCACTGCATACCCTCCGACAGTGCAGCACTCCCTCAGTACTGACCCTCCGACAGTGCAGCATTCCCTCAGTACTGACCCTCCGACAGTGCGGCACTCCCTCAGTACTGACCCTCTGTCAGTGCAGCACTCCCTCAGTACTGAGCCTCTGACAGTGCAGCACTCCCTCAGTACTGACCCTCTGACAGTGCAGTACCCCCTCAGTACTGACCCTCTGACAGGCAGCACTCCCTCAGTACTGACCCTCAGACAGTGCAGCACTCCCTCAGTACTGACCCTCTGACAGTGCAGCACTCCCTCAGTACTGACCCTCTGACAGTGCAGCACTCCCTCATTACTGACCCTCTGACAATGCAGCACTCCCTCAGTACTGACCCTCTGACGCTGCTGCACACCCTCAGTACTGACCCTCTGACAGTGCAGCACTCCCTCAGTACTGACCCTCTGACAGTGCAGCACTCCCTCATTTCACACCCTCTTGACAGTGCAGCACTCCCTCAGTACTGACCCTCTGACAGTGCAGCACTCCCTCAGTACTGACCCTCCGACAGTGCAGCACTCCCTCAGTACTGACCGTCCCACAGTGCTGCAGTCCCTCAGTACTGACCCTCTGACAGTGCTGTACTTCCTCAGTACTGACCCTTCAACAGTGCTGCACTCGCTCAGTACAGACCCTCCGACAGTGCTGCACTCCCTCAGTACTGACCCTCTTGACAGTGCTGCACTCCCTCTGTACTGACCCTCTGACAGTGCAGCACTCCCTCAGTACTGACCCTCTGACAGTGCCGCACTCCCTCAGTACTGACCCACTGACAGTGCTGCACACCCTCAGTACTGACCCTCTGACAGTGCTGCACTCCCTCTGTACTGACCCTCTGACAATGCTGCACTACCTCAGTACTGACCCTCTGACAGTGCTGCACTCCCTCAGTACTGACCCTCTGACAGTGCAGCACTCCCTCAGTACTGATCCTCCGACAGTGCTGCACTCCCTCAGTACTGACCCTCCGACAGTGCTGCACTCCCTCAGTTCTGACCATCCGACAGTGCTGCACACCGTCAGTACTGACCCTCTGACAGTGCTGCACTCCCTCAGTACTGACCCTCCGACAGTGCGGCACTCCATTCGTACTGACCCTCTGACAGAGCAGCACTCCCTCAGTATTGAGCCTCTGACAGTGCTGCACTTCCTCAGTACTGACCCTCTGACAGTGCAGCACCCCCTCAGTACTGACCCTCTGACAGTGCAGCACTCCCTCAGTACTAATCCTCTGACAATGCAGCACTCCCTCAGTACTGACCCTCTGACAGTGCAGCACTCCCTCAGTACTGACCCACTGACAGTGCAGCAGTCCCTCAGTACTGACCCTCTGACAGTGCAGCACTCCCTCCGTTTTGACCCTCCGACATTGCAGCGCTTCCTCCGTACTCACCCTCTGACAGTGCAGCACTCCCTCAGTACTGACCCTCTGACAGTGCAGCACTCCCTCCGTTCTGACACTCTGACAGTGCAGCACTCCCTCTGTACTGACCCTCTGACAGTGCAGCACTCCCTCAGTACTGACCGTCCCACAGTGCTGCAGTCCCTCAGTACTGACCCTCTGACAGTGCTGTACTTCCTCAGTACTGACCCTTCAACAGTGCTGCACTCCCTCAGTACAGACCCTCTGACAGTGCTGCACTCCCTCAGTACTGACCCTCTTGACAGTGCTGCACTCCCTCAGTACTGACCCTCTGACAGTGCCGCACTCCCTCAGTACTGACACTCTGACAGTGCCGCACTCCCTCAGTACTGACCCACTGACAGTGCTGCACTCCCTCAGTACTGACACTCTGACAGTGCTGCACTCCCTCTGTACTGACCCTCTGACAATGCTGCACTCCCTCAGTACTGACTCTCTGACAGTGCTGCACTCCCTCAGTACTGACCCTCTGACAGTGCAGCACTCCCTCAGTACTGATCCTCCGACAGTGCTGCACTCCCTCAGTACTGAAACTCCGACAGTCCTGCACTCCCTCTGTTCTGACCATCCGACAGTGCTGCACACCGTCAGTACTGACCCTCCGACAGTGCAGCACTCCCTCAGTACTGACCCTCCGACATGCAGCACTCCCTCAGTACTGACCCTCTGACAATGCGGCACTCCCTTAGTACTGACCCTCTGACAGGGCGGCACTCCCTCAGTACTGACCCTCTGACAGTGCAGCACTCCCTCAATACTGACCCTCTGACGGTGCTGCACTCCCTCAGTACTGACCCTCCGACAGTGCTGCACATCCTCAGTACTGACCCTCTGACAGTGCTGCACTCCCTCTGTACTGACCCTCTGACAATGCTGCACTCCCTCAGTACTGACCCTCTGACAGTGCTGCACTCCCTCAGTACTGACCCTCTGACAGTGCAGCACTCCCTCAGTACTGATCCTCCGACAGTGCTGCACTCCCTCAGTACTGACCCTCCGACAGTGCTGCACTCCCTCAGTTCTGACCATCCGACAGTGCTGCACACCGTCAGTACTGACCCTCTGACAGTGCTGCACTCCCTCAGTACTGACACTCCGACAGTGCGGCATTCCCTTCGTACTGACCCTCTGACAGAGCAGCACTCCCTCAGTATTGAGCCTCTGACAGTGCTGCACTTCCTCAGAACTGACCCTCTGACAGTGCAGCACCCCCTCAGTACTGACCCTCTGACAGTGCAGCACTCCCTCAGTACTGATCCTCTGACAATGCAGCACTCCCTCAGTACTGACCATCTGACAGTGCAGCACTCCCTCAGTACTGACCCACTGACAGTGCAGCAGTCCCTCAGTACTGACCCTCTGACAGTGCAGCACTCCCTCCGTTTTGACCCTCCGACATTGCAGCGCTTCCTCCGTACTCACCCTCTGACAGTGCAGCACTCCCTCAGTACTGACCGTCCCACAGTGCTGCAGTCCCTCAGTACTGACCCTCTGACAGTGCTGTACTTCCTCAGTACTGACCCTTCAACAGTGCTGCACTCCCTCAGTACAGACCCTCTGACAGTGCTGCACTCCCTCAGTACTGACCCTCTTGACAGTGCTGCACTCCCTCAGTACTGACCCTCTGACAGTGCCGCACTCCCTCAGTACTGACACTCTGACAGTGCCGCACTCCCTCAGTACTGACCCACTGACAGTGCTGCACTCCCTCAGTACTGACACTCTGACAGTGCTGCACTCCCTCTGTACTGACCCTCTGACAATGCTGCACTCCCTCAGTACTGACTCTCTGACAGTGCTGCACTCCCTCAGTACTGACCCTCTGACAGTGCAGCACTCCCTCAGTACTGATCCTCCGACAGTGCTGCACTCCCTCAGTACTGACCCTCCGACAGTGCTGCACTCCCTCTGTTCTGACCATCCGACAGTGCTGCACACCGTCAGTACTGACCCTCCGACAGTGCAGCACTCCCTCAGTACTGACCCTCCGACATGCAGCACTCCCTCAGTACTGACCCTCTGACAATGCGGCACTCCCTTAGTACTGACCCTCTGACAGGGCGGCACTCCCTCAGTACTGACCCTCTGACAGTGCAGCACTCCCTCAATACTGACCCTCTGACGGTGCTGCACTCCCTCAGTACTGACCCTCCGACAGTGCGGCACTCCCTTAGTACTCACCCTCTGACAGAGCAGCACTCCCTCAGTACTGAGCCTCTGACAGTGCTGCACTCCCTCAGTACTGACCCTCTGACAGTGCAGCACCCCCTCAGTACTGACCCTCTGACAGTGCAGCACTCCATCAGTACTGACCCACTGACAGTGCAGCAGTCCCTCAGTACTGACCCTCTGACAGTGCAGCACTCCCTCAGTACTGACCCTCTGACAGTGCAGCACTCCCTTAGTACTGACCCACTGACAGTGCAGCAGTCCCTCAGTACTGACCCTCTGACAGTGCAGCACTCCCTCAGTTTTGACCCTCTGACGGTGCTGCACTCCCTCAGTACTCACCCTCTGACAGTGCAGCACTTCATCAGTACTGACCCTCTGACAGTGCAGCACTCCCTCAGTACTGACCCTCTGACAGCGCAGCACTCCCTCAGTACTGACCCTCTGTCAGTGCAGCACTTCATCAGTACTGACCCTCTGACAGTGCAGCACTCCCTCAGTACTGACCCTCTGACAGTGCAGCACTCCCTCAGTACTCACCCTCTGTCAGTGCAGCACTTCATCAGTACTGACCCTCTGACAGTGCCGCACTCCCTCAGTACTGACCCTCTGACAGTGCAGCACTCCCTCAGTACTGACCCTCTGACAGTGCAGCACTCCCTCAGTACTGACCCTCCGACAGTGCAGCGCTTCCTCCGTACTCACCCTCTGAGTGCATCACTCCCTCAGTACTAACCCTCTGACAGTGCAGCACTTCCTCAGTACTGACCCTCCGACAGTGCAACACTTCCTCAGTACTGACCCTTCAACAGTGCTGCACTCCCCCAGTACAGACCATCCAACAGTGCTGCACTCCCTCAGTACTGACCCTCTTGACAGTGCCGCACTCCCTCAGTACTGACCCTCTGACAGTGCAGCACTCCCTCAGTACTGACCCTCTGACAGTGCAGCACTCCCTCAGTACTGACCCTCCGACAGTGCAGCGCTTCCTCCGTACTCACCCTCTGACAGTGCATCACTCCCTCAGTACTGACCATCTGACAGTGCAGCACTTCCTCAGTACTGACCCTCTGATAGTGCAGCACTCCCTCATTACTGACCCTCCGACAGTGCAACACTTCCTCAGTACTGAAACTCTGACAGTGCAGCACTCCCACAGTACTGACATTCTGACAGTGCAGCACTCCCTCAGTACTGAGCATCTGACAGTGCAGCACTCCCTCAGTACTGACCGTCCGACAGTGCTGTACTCCCTCAGTACTGACCCTTCGACAGTGCTGCAATCCCTCAGTACAGACCCTCTGACAGTGCTGCACTCCCTCAGTACTGACCCTCTTGAAAGTGCCGCACTACCTCAGTACTGAACATCTGACAGTGCCGCACTCCCTCAGTACTGACCCACTGACAGTGCTGCACTCCCTCAGTACTGACCCTCTGACAATGCTGGACTCCCTGAGTACTGACCCTCTGACAGTGCTGCACTCCCTCAGTACTGACCCTCTGACAGTGCAGCACTCCCTCAGTACTGATTCTCCGACATGCAGCGCTCACTCAGTACTGACCCTCCGACAGCGCGGCACTCCCTTAGTACTGACCCTCTGACAGTGCTGTACTCACTCAGTACTGACCCTTCAACAGTGCTGCACTCCCTCAGAACAGACCCTCTGACAGTTCTGCACTCCCCCTCTACTGACCCTCTGACAATGCTGCACTCCCTCAGTACTGACCCTCTGACAGTGCTGCACACCCTCAGTACTGACCCTTCAGCAGTGCTGCACTCCCTCAGAACAGACCCTCTGACAGTTCTGCACTCCCCCTCTACTGACCCTCTGACAATGCTGCACTCCCTCAGTACTGACCCTCTGACAGTGCTGCACTCCCTCAGTACTGACCCTCTGACAGTGCAGCACTCCCTCAGTACTGATCCTCTGACAGTGCTGCACTCCCTCAGTACTGATCCTCCGACAGTGCTGCACTCCCTCAGTTCTGACCATCCGACAGTGCTGCACACCCTCAGTACTGACCCTCCGACAGTGCAGCACTCCCTCAGTACTGACCCTCCGACAGTGCAGCACTCCTTAGTACTGACCCTCTGACAGGGCGGCACTCCCTCATTACTGACCCTCTGACAGTGCAGCACTCCCTCAATACTGACCCTCTGACGGTGCTGCACTCCCTCAGTACTGACCCTCTGACAGTGCAGCACTCCCTCACTACTGACCCTCTGACAGTGCAGCACTGCCTCAGTACTAACCCTCTGACAGTGCAGCACTCCCTCAGTACTGACCCTCTGACAGTGCAGCATTCCCTCAGTACTCACCCTCTGACAGTGCAGCACTCCCTCAGTACTGACCCTCTGACAGTGCAGCACTGCCTCAGTACTGACCCTCTGACAGTGCAGCACTCCCTCAGTACTGACCCTCTGACAGTGCAGCACTCCCTCAGTACTCACCCTCTGACAGTGCAGCACTCCCTCAGTACTGACCATCTGACAGTGCAGCACTCCCTCAGTTCTGACCCTCTGACAGTGCTGCACTCCCTCAGTACTGACCCTCTTGACAGTGCCGCACTCCCTCAGTACTGACCCTCTGACAGTGCCGCATTGCCTCAGTACTGACCCTCTGACAATACCGCACTCCCTCAGTACTGACCCACTGACAGTGCTGCACTCCCTCTGTACTGACCGTCTGACAATGCTGCACTCCCTCAGTACTGACCCTCTGACAGTGCTATACTCCCTCAGTACTGACCGTCTGACTGTGCAGCACTCCCTCAGTACTGACCATCCGACAGTGCTGCACTCCCTCACTGCATACCCTCCGACAGTGCAGCACTCCCTCAGTACTGACCCTCCGACAGTGCAGCACTCCCTCAGTACTGACCCTCCGACAGTGCGGCACTCCCTCAGTACTGACCCTCTGTCAGTGCAGCACTCCCTCAGTACTGAGCCTCTGACAGTGCAGCACTCCCTCAGTACTGACCCTCTGACAGTGCAGTACCCCCTCAGTACTGACCCTCTGACAGGCTGCACTCCCTCAGTACTGACCCTCAGACAGTGCAGCACTCCCTCAGTACTGACCCTCTGACAGTGCAGCACTCCCTCAGTACTGACCCTCTGACAGTGCAGCACTCCCTCAGTACTGACCCTCTGACAGTGCAGCACTCCCTTAGTACTGACCCACTGACAGTGCAGCAGTCCCTCAGTACTGACCCTCTGACAGTGCAGCACTCCCTCAGTTTTGACCCTCTGACGGTGCTGCACTCCCTCAGTACTCACCCTCTGACAGTGCAGCACTTCATCAGTACTGACCCTCTGACAGTGCAGCACTCCCTCAGTACTGACCCTCTGACAGCGCAGCACTCCCTCAGTACTGACCCTCTGTCAGTGCAGCACTTCATCAGTACTGACCCTCTGACAGTGCAGCACTCCCTCAGTACTGACCCTCTGACAGTGCAGCACTCCCTCAGTACTCACCCTCTGTCAGTGCAGCACTTCATCAGTACTGACCCTCTGACAGTGCCGCACTCCCTCAGTACTGACCCTCTGACAGTGCAGCACTCCCTCAGTACTGACCCTCTGACAGTGCAGCACTCCCTCAGTACTGACCCTCCGACAGTGCAGCGCTTCCTCCGTACTCACCCTCTGAGTGCATCACTCCCTCAGTACTAACCCTCTGACAGTGCAGCACTTCCTCAGTACTGACCCTCCGACAGTGCAACACTTCCTCAGTACTGACCCTTCAACAGTGCTGCACTCCCCCAGTACAGACCATCCAACAGTGCTGCACTCCCTCAGTACTGACCCTCTTGACAGTGCCGCACTCCCTCAGTACTGACCCTCTGACAGTGCAGCACTCCCTCAGTACTGACCCTCTGACAGTGCAGCACTCCCTCAGTACTGACCCTCCGACAGTGCAGCGCTTCCTCCGTACTCACCCTCTGACAGTGCATCACTCCCTCAGTACTGACCATCTGACAGTGCAGCACTTCCTCAGTACTGACCCTCTGATAGTGCAGCACTCCCTCATTACTGACCCTCCGACAGTGCAACACTTCCTCAGTACTGAAACTCTGACAGTGCAGCACTCCCACAGTACTGACATTCTGACAGTGCAGCACTCCCTCAGTACTGAGCATCTGACAGTGCAGCACTCCCTCAGTACTGACCGTCCGACAGTGCTGTACTCCCTCAGTACTGACCCTTCGACAGTGCTGCAATCCCTCAGTACAGACCCTCTGACAGTGCTGCACTCCCTCAGTACTGACCCTCTTGAAAGTGCCGCACTACCTCAGTACTGAACCTCTGACAGTGCCGCACTCCCTCAGTACTGACCCACTGACAGTGCTGCACTCCCTCAGTACTGACCCTCTGACAATGCTGGACTCCCTCAGTACTGACCCTCTGACAGTGCTGCACTCCCTCAGTACTGACCCTCTGACAGTGCAGCACTCCCTCAGTACTGATTCTCCGACATGCAGCGCTCACTCAGTACTGACCCTCCGACAGTGCGGCACTCCCTTAGTACTGACCCACTGACAGTGCTGCACTCCCTCTGTACTGACCGTCTGACAATGCTGCACTCCCTCAGTACTGACCCTCTGACAGTGCTATACTCCCTCAGTACTGACCGTCTGACTGTGCAGCACTCCCTCAGTACTGACCATCCGACAGTGCTGCACTCCCTCACTGCATACCCTCCGACAGTGCAGCACTCCCTCAGTACTGACCCTCCGACAGTGCAGCACTCCCTCAGTACTGACCCTCCGACAGTGCGGCACTCCCTCAGTACTGACCCTCTGTCAGTGCAGCACTCCCTCAGTACTGAGCCTCTGACAGTGCAGCACTCCCTCAGTACTGACCCTCTGACAGTGCAGTACCCCCCTCAGTACTGACCCTCTGACAGGCTGCACTCCCTCAGTACTGACCCTCAGACAGTGCAGCACTCCCTCAGTACTGACCCTCTGACAGTGCAGCACTCCCTCAGTACTGACCCTCTGACAGTGCAGCACTCCCTCAGTACTGACCCTCTGACAGTGCAGCACTCCCTTAGTACTGACCCACTGACAGTGCAGCAGTCCCTCAGTACTGACCCTCTGACAGTGCAGCACTCCCTCAGTTTTGACCCTCTGACGGTGCTGCACTCCCTCAGTACTCACCCTCTGACAGTGCAGCACTTCATCAGTACTGACCCTCTGACAGTGCAGCACTCCCTCAGTACTGACCCTCTGACAGCGCAGCACTCCCTCAGTACTGACCCTCTGTCAGTGCAGCACTTCATCAGTACTGACCCTCTGACAGTGCAGCACTCCCTCAGTACTGACCCTCTGACAGTGCAGCACTCCCTCAGTACTCACCCTCTGTCAGTGCAGCACTTCATCAGTACTGACCCTCTGACAGTGCCGCACTCCCTCAGTACTGACCCTCTGACAGTGCAGCACTCCCTCAGTACTGACCCTCTGACAGTGCAGCACTCCCTCAGTACTGACCCTCCGACAGTGCAGCGCTTCCTCCGTACTCACCCTCTGAGTGCATCACTCCCTCAGTACTAACCCTCTGACAGTGCAGCACTTCCTCAGTACTGACCCTCCGACAGTGCAACACTTCCTCAGTACTGACCCTTCAACAGTGCTGCACTCCCCCAGTACAGACCATCCAACAGTGCTGCACTCCCTCAGTACTGACCCTCTTGACAGTGCCGCACTCCCTCAGTACTGACCCTCTGACAGTGCAGCACTCCCTCAGTACTGACCCTCTGACAGTGCAGCACTCCCTCAGTACTGACCCTCCGACAGTGCAGCGCTTCCTCCGTACTCACCCTCTGACAGTGCATCACTCCCTCAGTACTGACCATCTGACAGTGCAGCACTTCCTCAGTACTGACCCTCTGATAGTGCAGCACTCCCTCATTACTGACCCTCCGACAGTGCAACACTTCCTCAGTACTGAAACTCTGACAGTGCAGCACTCCCACAGTACTGACATTCTGACAGTGCAGCACTCCCTCAGTACTGAGCATCTGACAGTGCAGCACTCCCTCAGTACTGACCGTCCGACAGTGCTGTACTCCCTCAGTACTGACCCTTCGACAGTGCTGCAATCCCTCAGTACAGACCCTCTGACAGTGCTGCACTCCCTCAGTACTGACCCTCTTGAAAGTGCCGCACTACCTCAGTACTGAACCTCTGACAGTGCCGCACTCCCTCAGTACTGACCCACTGACAGTGCTGCACTCCCTCAGTACTGACCCTCTGACAATGCTGGACTCCCTCAGTACTGACCCTCTGACAGTGCTGCACTCCCTCAGTACTGACCCTCTGACAGTGCAGCACTCCCTCAGTACTGATTCTCCGACATGCAGCGCTCACTCAGTACTGACCCTCCGACAGTGCGGCACTCCCTTAGTACTGACCCTCTGACAGTGCTGTACTCACTCAGTACTGACCCTTCAACAGTGCTGCACTCCCTCAGAACAGACCCTCTGACAGTTCTGCACTCCCCCTCTACTGACCCTCTGACAATGCTGCACTCCCTCAGTACTGACCCTCTGACAGTGCTGCACACCCTCAGTACTGACCCTTCAGCAGTGCTGCACTCCCTCAGAACAGACCCTCTGACAGTTCTGCACTCCCCCTCTACTGACCCTCTGACAATGCTGCACTCCCTCAGTACTGACCCTCTGACAGTGCTGCACTCCCTCAGTACTGACCCTCTGACAGTGCAGCACTCCCTCAGTACTGATCCTCTGACAGTGCTGCACTCCCTCAGTACTGATCCTCCGACAGTGCTGCACTCCCTCAGTTCTGACCATCCGACAGTGCTGCACACCCTCAGTACTGACCCTCCGACAGTGCAGCACTCCCTCAGTACTGACCCTCCGACAGTGCAGCACTCCTTAGTACTGACCCTCTGACAGGGCGGCACTCCCTCATTACTGACCCTCTGACAGTGCAGCACTCCCTCAATACTGACCCTCTGACGGTGCTGCACTCCCTCAGTACTGACCCTCTGACAGTGCAGCACTCCCTCACTACTGACCCTCTGACAGTGCAGCACTGCCTCAGTACTAACCCTCTGACAGTGCAGCACTCCCTCAGTACTGACCCTCTGACAGTGCAGCATTCCCTCAGTACTCACCCTCTGACAGTGCAGCACTCCCTCAGTACTGACCCTCTGACAGTGCAGCACTGCCTCAGTACTGACCCTCTGACAGTGCAGCACTCCCTCAGTACTGACCCTCTGACAGTGCAGCACTCCCTCAGTACTCACCCTCTGACAGTGCAGCACTCCCTCAGTACTGACCCTCTGACAGTGCAGCACTCCCTCAGTTCTGACCCTCTGACAGTGCTGCACTCCCTCAGTACTGACCCTCTTGACAGTGCCGCACTCCCTCAGTACTGACCCTCTGACAGTGCCGCATTGCCTCAGTACTGACCCTCTGACAATACCGCACTCCCTCAGTACTGACCCACTGACAGTGCTGCACTCCCTCTGTACTGACCCTCTGACAATGCTGCACTCCCTCAGTACTGACCCTCTGACAGTGCTATACTCCCTCAGTACTGACCGTCTGACTGTGCAGCACTCCCTCAGTACTGACCATCCGACAGTGCTGCACTCCCTCACTGCATACCCTCCGACAGTGCAGCACTCCCTCAGTACTGACCCTCCGACAGTGCAGCACTCCCTCAGTACTGACCCTCCGACAGTGCGGCACTCCCTCAGTACTGACCCTCTGTCAGTGCAGCACTCCCTCAGTACTGAGCCTCTGACAGTGCAGCACTCCCTCAGTACTGACCCTCTGACAGTGCAGTCCCCCTCAGTACTGACCCTCTGACAGGCAGCACTCCCTCAGTACTGACCCTCAGACAGTGCAGCACTCCCTCAGTACTGACCCTCTGACAGTGCAGCACTCCCTCAGTACTGACCCTCTGACAGTGCAGCACTCCCTCATTACTGACCCTCTGACAATGCAGCACTCGCTCAGTACTGACCCTCTGACGCTGCTGCACACCCTCAGTACTGACCCTCTGACAGTGCAGCACTCCCTCAGTACTGACCCTCTGACAGTGCAGCACTCTTTCATTTCACACCCTCTTGACAGTGCAGCACTCCCTCAGCACTGACCCTCTGACAGTGCAGCACTCCCTCAGTACTGACCCTCCGACAGTGCAGCACTCCCTCAGTACTGACCGTCCCACAGTGCTGCAGTCCCTCAGTACTGACCCTCTGACAGTGCTGTACTTCCTCAGTACTGACCCTTCAACAGTGCTGCACTCCCTCAGTACAGACCCTCCGACAGTGCTGCACTCCCTCAGTACTGACCCTCTTGACAGTGCTGCACTCCCTCAGTACTGACCCTCTGACAGTGCAGCACTCCCTCAGTACTGACCCTCTGACAGTGCCGCACTCCCTCAGTACTGACCCACTGACAGTGCTGCACACCCTCAGTACTGACCCTCTGACAGTGCTGCACTCCCTCTGTACTGACCCTCTGACAATGCTGCACTCCCTCAGTACTGACCCTCTGACAGTGCTGCACTCCCTCAGTACTGACCCTCTGACAGTGCAGCACTCCCTCAGTTCTGACCATCCGACAGTGCTGCACACCGTCAGTACTGACCCTCTGACAGTGCTGCACTCCCTCAGTACTGACCCTCCGACAGTGCGGCACTCCCTTCGTACTGACCCTCTGACAGAGCAGCACTCCCTCAGTATTGAGCCTCTGACAGTGCTGCACTCCCTCAGTACTGACCCTCTGACAGTGCAGCACCCCCTCAGTACTGACCCTCTGACAGTGCAGCACTCCCTCAGTACTGATCCTCTGACAATGCAGCACTCCCTCAGTACTGACCCTCTGACAGTGCAGCACTCCCTCAGTACTGACCCACTGACAGTGCAGCAGTCCCTCAGTACTGACCCTCTGACAGTGCAGCACTCCCTCCGTTTTGACCCTCCGACATTGCAGCGCTTCCTCCGTACTCACCCTCTGACAGTGCAGCAGTCCCTCAGTACTGACCCTCTGACCGTGCAGAACTCCCTCAGTACTGACCCTCCGACAGTGCAGCACTCCCTCCGTTCTGACACTCTGACAGTGCAGCACTCCCTCTGTACTGACCCTCTGACAGTGCAGCACTCCCTCAGTACTGACCGTCCCACAGTGCTGCAGTCCCTCAGTACTGACCCTCTGACAGTGCTGTACTTCCTCAGTACTGACCCTTCAACAGTGCTGCACTCCCTCAGTACAGACCCTCTGACAGTGCTGCACTCCCTCAGTACTGACCCTCTTGACAGTGCTGCACTCCCTCAGTACTGACCCTCTGACAGTGCAGCACTCCCTCAGTACTGACACTCTGACAGTGCCGCACTCCCTCAGTACTGACCCACTGACAGTGCTGCACTCCCTCAGTACTGACACTCTGACAGTGCTGCACTCCCTCTGTACTGACCCTCTGACAATGCTGCACTCCCTCAGTACTGACTCTCTGACAGTGCTGCACTCCCTCAGTACTGACCCGCTGACAGTGCAGCACTCCCTCAGTACTGATCCTCCGACAGTGCTGCACTCCCTCAGTACTGACCCTCCGACAGTGCTGCACTCCCTCTGTTCTGACCATCCGACAGTGCTGCACACCGTCAGTACTGACCCTCCGACAGTGCAGCACTCCCTCAGTACTGACCCTCCGACATGCAGCACTCCCTCAGTACTGACCCTCTGACAATGCGGCACTCCCTTAGTACTGACCCTCTGACAGGGCGGCACTCCCTCAGTACTGACCCTCTGACAGTGCAGCACTCCCTCAATACTGACCCTCTGACGGTGCTGCACTCCCTCAGTACTGACCCTCCGACAGTGCGGCACTCCCTTAGAACTGACCCTCTGACAGAGCAGCACTCCCTCAGTACTGAGCCTCTGACAGTGCTGCACTCCCTCAGTACTGACCCTCTGACAGTGCAGCACCCCCTCAGTACTGACCCTCTGACAGTGCAGGACTCCCACAGTACTGATCCTCTGACAATGCAGCACTCCCTCAGTACTGACCCTCTGACAGTGCAGCACTCCCTCAGTACTGACCCACTGACAGTGCAGCAGTCCCTCAGTACTGACCCTCTGACAGTGCAGCACTCCCTCCGTTTTGACCCTCCGACATTGCAGCGCTTCCTCCGTACTCACCCTCTGACAGTGCAGCAGTCCCTCAGTACTGACCCTCTGACCGTGCAGAACTCCCTCAGTACTGACCCTCCGACAGTGCAGCACTCCCTCCGTTCTGACACTCTGACAGTGCAGCACTCCCTCTGTACTGACCCTCTGACAGTGCAGCACTCCCTCAGTACTGACCGTCCCACAGTGCTGCAGTCCCTCAGTACTGACCCTCTGACAGTGCTGTACTTCCTCAGTACTGACCCTTCAACAGTGCTGCACTCCCTCAGTACAGACCCTCTGACAGTGCTGCACTCCCTCAGTACTGACCCTCTTGACAGTGCTGCACTCCCTCAGTACTGACCCTCTGACAGTGCAGCACTCCCTCAGTACTGACACTCTGACAGTGCCGCACTCCCTCAGTACTGACCCACTGACAGTGCTGCACTCCCTCAGTACTGACACTCTGACAGTGCTGCACTCCCTCTGTACTGACCCTCTGACAATGCTGCACTCCCTCAGTACTGACTCTCTGACAGTGCTGCACTCCCTCAGTACTGACCCTCTGACAGTGCAGCACTCCCTCAGTACTGATCCTCCGACAGTGCTGCACTCCCTCAGTACTGACCCTCCGACAGTGCTGCACTCCCTCTGTTCTGACCATCCGACAGTGCTGCACACCGTCAGTACTGACCCTCCGACAGTGCAGCACTCCCTCAGTACTGACCCTCCGACATGCAGCACTCCCTCAGTACTGACCCTCTGACAATGCGGCACTCCCTTAGTACTGACCCTCTGACAGGGCGGCACTCGCTCAGTACTGACCCTCTGACAGTGCAGCACTCCCTCAATACTGACCCTCTGACGGTGCTGCACTCCCTCAGTACTGACCCTCCGACAGTGCGGCACTCTCTTAGTACTGACCCTCTGACAGAGCAGCACTCCCTCAGTACTGAGCCTCTGACAGTGCTGCACTCCCTCAGTACTGACCCTCTGACAGTGCAGCACCCCCTCAGTACTGACCCTCTGACAGTGCAGCACTCCCTCAGTACTGACCCACTGACAGTGCAGCAGTCCCTCAGTACTGACCCTCTGACAGTGCAGCACTCCCTCAGTACTGACCCTCTGACAGTGCAGCACTCCCTTAGTACTGACCCACTGACAGTGCAGCAGTCCCTCAGTACTGACCCTCTGACAGTGCAGCACTCCCTCAGTTTTGACCCTCTGACGGTGCTGCACTCCCTCAGTACTCACCCTCTGACAGTGCAGCACTTCATCAGTACTGACCCTCTGACAGTGCAGCACTCCCTCAGTACTGACCCTCTGACAGCGCAGCACTCCCTCAGTACTGACCCTCTGTCAGTGCAGCACTTCATCAGTACTGACCCTCTGACAGTGCAGCACTCCCTCAGTACTGACCCTCTGACAGTGCAGCACTCCCTCAGTACTCACCCTCTGTCAGTGCAGCACTTCATCAGTACTGACCCTCTGACAGTGCAGCACTCCCTCAGTACTGACCCTCTGACAGTGCAGCACTCCCTCAGTACTCACCCTCTGTCAGTGCAGCACTTCATCAGTACTGACCCTCTGACAGTGCAGCACTCCCTCAGTACTGACCCTCCGACATTGCAGCGCTCCCTCCGTACTCACCCTCTGACAGTGCAGCAGTCCCTCAGTACTGACCCTCTGACAGTGCAGCACTCCCTCAATACTGACCCTCTGACAGTGCAGCACTCCCTCAATACTGACCCTCTGACGGTGCTGCACTCCCTCAGTACTGACCCTCCGACAGTGCGGCACTCCCTTAGAACTGACCCTCTGACAGAGCAGCACTCCCTCAGTACTGAGCCTCTGACAGTGCTGCACTCCCTCAGTACTGACCCTCTGACAGTGCAGCACCCCCTCAGTACTGACCCTCTGACAGTGCAGCACTCCCACAGTACTGATCCTCTGACAATGCAGCACTCCCTCAGTACTGACCCTCTGACAGTGCAGCACTCCCTCAGTACTGACCCACTGACAGTGCAGCAGTCCCTCAGTACTGACCCTCTGACAGTGCAGCACTCCCTCCGTTTTGACCCTCCGACATTGCAGCGCTTCCTCCGTACTCACCCTCTGACAGTGCAGCAGTCCCTCAGTACTGACCCTCTGACCGTGCAGAACTCCCTCAGTACTGACCCTCCGACAGTGCAGCACTCCCTCCGTTCTGACACTCTGACAGTGCAGCACTCCCTCTGTACTGACCCTCTGACAGTGCAGCACTCCCTCAGTACTGACCGTCCCACAGTGCTGCAGTCCCTCAGTACTGACCCTCTGACAGTGCTGTACTTCCTCAGTACTGACCCTTCAACAGTGCTGCACTCCCTCAGTACAGACCCTCTGACAGTGCTGCACTCCCTCAGTACTGACCCTCTTGACAGTGCTGCACTCCCTCAGTACTGACCCTCTGACAGTGCAGCACTCCCTCAGTACTGACACTCTGACAGTGCCGCACTCCCTCAGTACTGACCCACTGACAGTGCTGCACTCCCTCAGTACTGACACTCTGACAGTGCTGCACTCCCTCTGTACTGACCCTCTGACAATGCTGCACTCCCTCAGTACTGACTCTCTGACAGTGCTGCACTCCCTCAGTACTGACCCTCTGACAGTGCAGCACTCCCTCAGTACTGATCCTCCGACAGTGCTGCACTCCCTCAGTACTGACCCTCCGACAGTGCTGCACTCCCTCTGTTCTGACCATCCGACAGTGCTGCACACCGTCAGTACTGACCCTCCGACAGTGCAGCACTCCCTCAGTACTGACCCTCCGACATGCAGCACTCCCTCAGTACTGACCCTCTGACAATGCGGCACTCCCTTAGTACTGACCCTCTGACAGGGCGGCACTCCCTCAGTACTGACCCTCTGACAGTGCAGCACTCCCTCAATACTGACCCTCTGACGGTGCTGCACTCCCTCAGTACTGACCCTCCGACAGTGCGGCACTCTCTTAGTACTGACCCTCTGACAGAGCAGCACTCCCTCAGTACTGAGCCTCTGACAGTGCTGCACTCCCTCAGTACTGACCCTCTGACAGTGCAGCACCCCCTCAGTACTGACCCTCTGACAGTGCAGCACTCCCTCAGTACTGACCCACTGACAGTGCAGCAGTCCCTCAGTACTGACCCTCTGACAGTGCAGCACTCCCTCAGTACTGACCCTCTGACAGTGCAGCACTCCCTTAGTACTGACCCACTGACAGTGCAGCAGTCCCTCAGTACTGACCCTCTGACAGTGCAGCACTCCCTCAGTTTTGACCCTCTGACGGTGCTGCACTCCCTCAGTACTCACCCTCTGACAGTGCAGCACTTCATCAGTACTGACCCTCTGACAGTGCAGCACTCCCTCAGTACTGACCCTCTGACAGCGCAGCACTCCCTCAGTACTGACCCTCTGTCAGTGCAGCACTTCATCAGTACTGACCCTCTGACAGTGCAGCACTCCCTCAGTACTGACCCTCTGACAGTGCAGCACTCCCTCAGTACTCACCCTCTGTCAGTGCAGCACTTCATCAGTACTGACCCTCTGACAGTGCAGCACTCCCTCAGTACTGACCCTCTGACAGTGCAGCACTCCCTCAGTACTCACCCTCTGTCAGTGCAGCACTTCATCAGTACTGACCCTCTGACAGTGCAGCACTCCCTCAGTACTGACCCTCCGACATTGCAGCGCTCCCTCCGTACTCACCCTCTGACAGTGCAGCAGTCCCTCAGTACTGACCCTCTGACAGTGCAGCACTCCCTCAGTACTGACCCTCTGACAGTCCAGCAGTCCCTCAGTATTGACCTTCTGACAGTGCAGCACTCCCTCAGTACTCACCCTCTGACAGTGCAGCACTCCCTCAGTACTGACCCTCCGACAGTGCAGCACTCCCTCAGTTCTGACCCTCTGACGGTGCTGCACTCCCTCAGTACTCACCCTCTGACAATGCAGCACTCCCTCATTTCTCACCCTCTGACAGTGCAGCACTCCCTCAGTACTGACCCTCTGACAGTGCAGCACTCCCTCAGTACTGACCCTCTGACAATGCAGCACTCCCTCAGTACTGACCCTCTGACAGTGCAGCACTCCCTTATTACTGACCCACTGACAGTGCAGCAGTCCCTCAGTACTGACCTTCTGACAGTGCTGCACTCCCTCAGTTTTGACCCTCTGACGGTGCTGCACTCCCTCAGTACTCACCCTCTGACAGTGCAGCACTTCATCAGTACTGACCCTCTGACAGTGCAGCACTCCCTTATTACTGACCCACTGACAGTGCAGCAGTCCCTCAGTACTGACCCTCTGACAGTGCAGCACTCCCTCAGTTTTGACCCTCTGACGGTGCTGCACTCCCTCAGTACTCACCCTCTGACAGTGCAGCGCTTCATCAGTACTGACCCACTGACAGTGCAGCACTCCCTCAGTACTGACCCCCTGACAGCGCAGCACTCCCTCAGTACTGAACCTCTGTCAGTGCAGCACTTCATCAGTACTGACCCTCTGACAGTGCAGCACTCCCTCAGTACTGACCCTCTGACAGTGCAGCACTCCCTCAGTACTCACCCTCTGTCAGTGCAGCACTTCATCAGTACTGACCCTCTGACAGTGCAGCACTCCCTCAGTACTGACCCTCTGACAGTGCAGCACTCCCTCAGTACTCACCCTCTGTCAGTGCAGCACTTCATCAGTACTGACCCTCTGACAGTGCAGCACTCCCTCAGTACTGATCCTCCGACATTGCAGCGCTTCCTCCGTACTCACCCTCTGACAGTGCAGCAGTCCCTCAGTACTGACCCTCTGACCGTGCAGCACTCCCTCAGTACTGACCCTCTGACAGTCCAGCAGTCCCTCAGTATTGACCCTCTGACAGTGCAGCACTCCCTCAGTACTCACCCTCTGACAGTGCAGCACTCCCTCAGTACTGACCCTCCGACAGTGCAGCACTCCCTCAGTTCTGACCCTCTGACGGTGCTGCACTCCCTCAGTACTCACCCTCTGACAGTGCAGCACTCCCTCATTTCTCACCCTCTGACAGTGCAGCACTCCCTCAGTACTGACACTCTGACAGTGCCGCACTCCCTCAGTACTGACCCACTGACAGTGCTGCACTCCCTCAGTACTGACACTCTGACAGTGCTGCACTCCCTCTGTACTGACCCTCTGACAATGCTGCACTCCCTCAGTACTGACTCTCTGACAGTGCTGCACTCCCTCAGTACTGACCCGCTGACAGTGCAGCACTCCCTCAGTACTGATCCTCCGACAGTGCTGCACTCCCTCAGTACTGACCCTCCGACAGTGCTGCACTCCCTCTGTTCTGACCATCCGACAGTGCTGCACACCGTCAGTACTGACCCTCCGACAGTGCAGCACTCCCTCAGTACTGACCCTCCGACATGCAGCACTCCCTCAGTACTGACCCTCTGACAATGCGGCACTCCCTTAGTACTGACCCTCTGACAGGGCGGCACTCCCTCAGTACTGACCCTCTGACAGTGCAGCACTCCCTCAATACTGACCCTCTGACGGTGCTGCACTCCCTCAGTACTGACCCTCCGACAGTGCGGCACTCCCTTAGTACTGACCCTCTGACAGAGCAGCACTCCCTCAGTACTGAGCCTCTGACAGTGCTGCACTCCCTCAGTACTGACCCTCTGACAGTGCAGCACCCCCTCAGTACTGACCCTCTGACAGTGCAGCACTCCCACAGTACTGATCCTCTGACAGTGCAGCACTCCCTCAGTACTGACCCTCTGACAGTGCAGCACTCCCTCAGTACTGACCCACTGACAGTGCAGCAGTCCCTCAGTACTGACCCTCTGACAGTGCAGCACTCCCTCCGTTTTGACCCTCCGACATTGCAGCGCTTCCTCCGTACTCACCCTCTGACAGTGCAGCAGTCCCTCAGTACTGACCCTCTGACCGTGCAGAACTCCCTCAGTACTGACCCTCCGACAGTGCAGCACTCCCTCCGTTCTGACACTCTGACAGTGCAGCACTCCCTCTGTACTGACCCTCTGACAGTGCAGCACTCCCTCAGTACTGACCGTCCCACAGTGCTGCAGTCCCTCAGTACTGACCCTCTGACAGTGCTGTACTTCCTCAGTACTGACCCTTCAACAGTGCTGCACTCCCTCAGTACAGACCCTCTGACAGTGCTGCACTCCCTCAGTACTGACCCTCTTGACAGTGCTGCACTCCCTCAGTACTGACCCTCTGACAGTGCCGCACTCCCTCAGTACTGACACTCTGACAGTGCCGCACTCCCTCAGTACTGACCCACTGACAGTGCTGCACTCCCTCAGTACTGACACTCTGACAGTGCTGCACTCCCTCTGTACTGACCCTCTGACAATGCTGCACTCCCTCAGTACTGACTCTCTGACAGTGCTGCACTCCCTCAGTACTGACCCTCTGACAGTGCAGCACTCCCTCAGTACTGATCCTCCGACAGTGCTGCACTCCCTCAGTACTGACCCTCCGACAGTGCTGCACTCCCTCTGTTCTGACCATCCGACAGTGCTGCACACCGTCAGTACTGACCCTCCGACAGTGCAGCACTCCCTCAGTACTGACCCTCCGACATGCAGCACTCCCTCAGTACTGACCCTCTGACAATGCGGCACTCCCTTAGTACTGACCCTCTGACAGGGCGGCACTCCCTCAGTACTGACCCTCTGACAGTGCAGCACTCCCTCAATACTGACCCTCTGACGGTGCTGCACTCCCTCAGTACTGACCCTCCGACAGTGCGGCACTCTCTTAGTACTGACCCTCTGACAGAGCAGCACTCCCTCAGTACTGAGCCTCTGACAGTGCTGCACTCCCTCAGTACTGACCCTCTGACAGTGCAGCACCCCCTCAGTACTGACCCTCTGACAGTGCAGCACTCCCTCAGTACTGACCCACTGACAGTGCAGCAGTCCCTCAGTACTGACCCTCTGACAGTGCAGCACTCCCTCAGTACTGACCCTCTGACAGTGCAGCACTCCCTTAGTACTGACCCACTGACAGTGCAGCAGTCCCTCAGTACTGACCCTCTGACAGTGCAGCACTCCCTCAGTTTTGACCCTCTGACGGTGCTGCACTCCCTCAGTACTCACCCTCTGACAGTGCAGCACTTCATCAGTACTGACCCTCTGACAGTGCAGCACTCCCTCAGTACTGACCCTCTGACAGCGCAGCACTCCCTCAGTACTGACCCTCTGTCAGTGCAGCACTTCATCAGTACTGACCCTCTGACAGTGCAGCACTCTCTCAGTACTGACCCTCTGACAGTGCAGCACTCCCTCAGTACTCACCCTCTGTCAGTGCAGCACTTCATCAGTACTGACCCTCTGACAGTGCAGCACTCCCTCAGTACTGACCCTCTGACAGTGCAGCACTCCCACAGTACTCACCCTCTGTCAGTGCAGCACTTCATCAGTACTGACCCTCTGACAGTGCAGCACTCCCTCAGTACTGACCCTCCGACATTGCAGCGCTTCCTCCGTACTCACCCTCTGACAGTGCAGCAGTCCCTCAGTACTGACCCTCTGACAGTGCAGCACTCCCTCAGTACTGACCCTCTGACAGTCCAGCAGTCCCTCAGTATTGACCCTCTGACAGTGCAGCACTCCCTCAGTACTCACCCTCTGACAGTGCAGCACTCCCTCAGTACTGACCCTCCGACAGTGCAGCACTCCCTCAGTTCTGACCCTCTGACGGTGCTGCACTCCCTCAGTACTCACCCTCTGACAATGCAGCACTCCCTCATTTCTCACCCTCTGACAGTGCAGCACTCCCTCAGTACTGACCCTCTGACAGTGCAGCACTCCCTCAGTACTGACCCTCTGACAATGCAGCACTCCCTCAGTACTGACCCTCTGACAGTGCAGCACTCCCTTATTACTGACCCACTGACAGTGCAGCAGTCCCTCAGTACTGACCTTCTGACAGTGCTGCACTCCCTCAGTTTTGACCCTCTGACGGTGCTGCACTCCCTCAGTACTCACCCTCTGACAGTGCAGCACTTCATCAGTACTGACCCTCTGACAGTGCAGCACTCCCTTAGTACTGACCCACTGACAGTGCAGCAGTCCCTCAGTACTGACCCTCTGACAGTGCAGCACTCCCTCAGTACTGACCCTCTGACCGTGCAGCTCTCCCTCAGTACTGACCCTCTGACAGTGCTGCACTCCCTCAGTACTGACCCACTGACAGTGCTGCACTCCCTCAGTACTGACACTCTGACAGTGCAGCACTCCCTCAGTACTGACCCTCTGACAATGCTGCACTCCCTCAGTACTGACTCTCTGACAGTGCTGCACTCCCTCAGTACTGACCCTCTGACAGTGCAGCACTCCCTCAGTACTGATCCTCCGACAGTGCTGCACTCCCTCAGTACTGACCCTCCGACAGTGCTGCACTCCCTCTGTTCTGACCATCCGACAGTGCTGCACACCGTCAGTACTGACCCTCCGACAGTGCAGCACTCCCTCAGTACTGACCCTCCGACATGCAGCACTCCCTCAGTACTGACCTTCTGACAATGCGGCACTCCCTTAGTACTGACCCTCTGACAGGGCGGCACTCCCTCAATACTGACCCTCTGACGGTGCTGCACTCCCTCAGTACTGACCCTCCGACAGTGCGGCACTCTCTTAGTACTGACCCTCTGACAGAGCAGCACTCCCTCAGTAGTGAGCCTCTGACAGTGCTGCACTCCCTCAGTACTGACCCTCTGACAGTGCAGCACCCCCTCAGTACTGACCCTCTGACAGTGCAGCACTCCCTCAGTACTGACCCACTGACAGTGCAGCAGTCCCTCAGTACTGACCCTCTGACAGTGCAGCACTCCCTCAGTACTGACCCTCTGACAGTGCAGCACTCCCTTAGTACTGACCCACTGACAGTGCAGCAGTCCCTCAGTACTGACCCTCTGACAGTGCAGCACTCCCTCAGTTTTGACCCTCTGACGGTGCTGCACTCCCTCAGTACTCACCCTCTGACAGTGCAGCACTTCATCAGTACTGACCCTCTGACAGTGCAGCACTCCCTCAGTACTGACCCTCTGACAGCGCAGCACTCCCTCAGTACTGACCCTCTGTCAGTGCAGCACTTCATCAGTACTGACCCTCTGACAGTGCAGCACTCCCTCAGTACTGACCCTCTGACAGTGCAGCACTCCCTCAGTACTCACCCTCTGTCAGTGCAGCACTTCATCAGTACTGACCCTCTGACAGTGCAGCACTCCCTCAGTACTGACCCTCTGACAGTGCAGCACTCCCACAGTACTCACCCTCTGTCAGTGCAGCACTTCATCAGTACTGACCCTCTGACAGTGCAGCACTCCCTCAGTACTGACCCTCCGACATTGCAGCGCTTCCTCCGTACTCACCCTCTGACAGTGCAGCAGTCCCTCAGTACTGACCCTCTGACAGTGCAGCACTCCCTCAGTACTGACCCTCTGACAGTCCAGCAGTCCCTCAGTATTGACCTTCTGACAGTGCAGCACTCCCTCAGTACTCACCCTCTGACAGTGCAGCACTCCCTCAGTACTGACCCTCCGACAGTGCAGCACTCCCTCAGTTCTGACCCTCTGACGGTGCTGCACTCCCTCAGTACTCACCCTCTGACAATGCAGCACTCCCTCATTTCTCACCCTCTGACAGTGCAGCACTCCCTCAGTACTGACCCTCTGACAGTGCAGCACTCCCTCAGTACTGACCCTCTGACAATGCAGCACTCCCTCAGTACTGACCCTCTGACAGTGCAGCCCTCCCTTATTACTGACCCACTGACAGTGCAGCAGTCCCTCAGTACTGACCTTCTGACAGTGCTGCACTCCCTCAGTTTTGACCCTCTGACGGTGCTGCACTCCCTCAGTACTCACCCTCTGACAGTGCAGCACTTCATCAGTACTGACCCTCTGACAGTGCAGCACTCCCTTAGTACTGACCCACTGACAGTGCAGCAGTCCCTCAGTACTGACCCTCTGACAGTGCAGCACTCCCTCAGTTTTGACCCTCTGACGGTGCTGCACTCCCTCAGTACTCACCCTCTGACAGTGCAGCGCTTCATCAGTACTGACCCTCTGACAGTGCAGCACTCCCTCAGTACTGACCCCCTGACAGCGCAGCACTCCCTCAGTACTGAACCTCTGTCAGTGCAGCACTTCATCAGTACTGACCCTCTGACAGTGCAGCACTCCCTCAGTACTGACCCTCTGACAGTGCAGCACTCCCTCAGTACTCACCCTCTGTCAGTGCAGCACTTCATCAGTACTGACCCTCTGACAGTGCAGCACTCCCTCAGTACTGACCCTCTGACAGTGCAGCACTCCCTCAGTACTCACCCTCTGTCAGTGCAGCACTTCATCAGTACTGACCCTCTGACAGTGCAGCACTCCCTCAGTACTGACCCTCCGACATTGCAGCGCTTCCTCCGTACTCACCCTCTGACAGTGCAGCAGTCCCTCAGTACTGACCCTCTGACAGTGCAGCACTCCCTCAGTACTGACCCTCTGACAGTCCAGCAGTCCCTCAGTACTGACCCTCTGACAGTGCAGCACTCCCTCAGTATTCACCCTCTGACAGTGCAGCACTCCCTCAGTACTGACCCTCCGACAGTGCAGCACTCCCTCAGTTCTGACCCTCTGACGGTGCTGCACTCCCTCAGTACTCACCCTCTGACAGTGCAGCACTCCCTCATTTCTCACCCTCTGACAGTGCAGCACTCCCTCAGTACTGACCCTCTGACAGTGCAGCACTCCCTCAGTACTGACCCTCTGACAATGCAGCACTCCCTCAGTACTGACCCTCTGACAGTGCAGCACTCCCTTAGTACTGACCCACTGACAGTGTAGCAGTCCCTCAGTACTGACCTTCTGACAGTGCAGCACTCCCTCAGTTTTGACCCTCTGACGGTGCTGCACTCCCTCAGTACTCACCCTCTGACAGTGCAGCACTTCATCAGTACTGACCCTCTGACAGTGCAGCACTCCCTTAGTACTGACCCACTGACAGTGCAGCAGTCCCTCAGTACTGACCCTCTGACAGTGCAGCACTCCCTCAGTTTTGACCCTCTGACGGTGCTGCACTCCCTCAGTACTCACCCTCTGACAGTGCAGCGCTTCATCAGTACTGACCCTCTGACAGTGCAGCACTCCCTCAGTACTGACCCCCTGACAGCGCAGCACTCCCTCAGTACTGAACCTCTGTCAGTGCAGCACTTCATCAGTACTGACCCTCTGACAGTGCAGCACTCCCTCAGTACTGACCCTCTGACAGTGCAGCACTCCCTCAGTACTCACCCTCTGTCAGTGCAGCACTGCATCAGTACTGAGCCTCTGACAGTGCAGCACTCCCTCAGTACTGACCCTCTGACAGTGCAGCACTCCCTCAGTACTCACCCTCTGTCAGTGCAGCACTTCATCAGTACTGACCCTCTGACAGTGCAGCACTCCCTCAGTACTGATCCTCCGACATTGCAGCGCTTCCTCCGTACTCACCCTCTGACAGTGCAGCAGTCCCTCAGTACTGACCCTCTGACCGTGCAGCACTCCCTCAGTACTGACCCTCTGACAGTCCAGCAGTCCCTCAGTATTGACCCTCTGACAGTGCAGCACTCCCTCAGTACTCACCCTCTGACAGTGCAGCACTCCCTCAGTACTGACCCTCCGACAGTGCAGCACTCCCTCAGTTCTGACCCTCTGACGGTGCTGCACTCCCTCAGTACTCACCCTCTGACAGTGCAGCACTCCCTCATTTCTCACCCTCTGACAGTGCAGCACTCCCTCAGTACTGACCCTCTGACAGTGCAGCACTCCCTCAGTACTGACCCTCCGACAGTGCAGCACTCCCTCAGTACTGACCGTCCCACAGTGCTGCAGTCCCTCAGTACTGACCCTCTGACAGTGCTGTACTTCCTCAGTACTGACCTTTCAACAGTGCTGCACTCCCTCAGTACAGACCCTCCGACAGTGCTGCACTCCCTCAGTACTGACCCTCTTGACAGTGCTGCGCTCCCTCAGTACTGACCCTCTGACAGTGCAGCACTCCCTCAGTACTGACCCTCTGACAGTGCAGCACTCCCTCAGCACAGACCCTCCGACAGTGCTGCACTCCCTCAGTACAGACCCCCCGACAGTGCAGCACTCCCTCAGTACAGACCCTCCGACAGTGCTGCATTCCCTTAGTACTGACCCTCTTGACAGGGCGGCACTCCCTCAGTACTGACGCTCTGACAGTGCAGCACTCCCTCAATACTGACCCTCTGACGGTGCTGCACTCCCTCAGTACTGACCGTCTGACAGTGCGGCACTCCCTTAGTACAGACCCTCTGACAGTCCAGCACTCCCTCAGTACTGAACCTCTGACAGTGCAGCACTCCCTCAGTTTTGACCCTCTGACGGTGCTGCACTCCCTCAGTACTCACCATCTGACAGTGCAGCACTTCATCAGTACTGACCCTCTGACAGTGCAGCACTCCCTCAGTACTGACCCTCTGACAGCGCAGCACTCCCTCAGTACTGACCCTCTGTCAGTGCAGCACTTCATCAGTACTGACCCTCTGACAGTGCAGCACTCCCTCAGTACTGACCCTCTGACAGTGCAGCACTCCCTCAGTACTCACCCTCTGTCAGTGCAGCACTTCATCAGTACTGACCCTCTGACAGTGCAGCACTCCCTCAGTACTGACCCTCTGACAGTGCAGCACTCCCTCAGTACTCACCCTCTGTCAGTGCAGCACTTCATCAGTACTGACCCTCTGACAGTGCAGCACTCCCTCAGTACTGACCCTCCGACATTGCAGCGCTTCCTCCGTACTCACCCTCTGACAGTGCAGCAGTCCCTCAGTACTGACCCTCTGACCGTGCAGCACTCCCTCAGTACTGACCCTCTGACAGTCCAGCAGTCCCTCAGTATTGACCCTCTGACAGTGCAGCACTCCCTCAGTACTCACCCTCTGACAGTGCAGCACTCCCTCAGTACTGACCCTCCGACAGTGCAGCACTCCCTCAGTTCTGACCCTCTGACGGTGCTGCACTCCCTCAGTACTCACCCTCTGATAGTGCAGCACTCCCTCATTTCTCACCCTCTGACAGTGCAGCACTCCCTCAGTACTGACCCTCTGACAGTGCAGCACTCCCTCAGTACTGACCCTCCGACAGTGCAGCACTCCCTCAGTACTGACCGTCCCACAGTGCTGCAGTCCCTCAGTACTGACCCTCTGACAGTGCTGTACTTCCTCAGTACTGACCTTTCAACAGTGCTGCACTCCCTCAGTACAGACCCTCCGACAGTGCTGCACTCCCTCAGTACTGACCCTCTTGACAGTGCTGCGCTCCCTCAGTACTGACCCTCTGACAGTGCAGCACTCCCTCAGTACTGACCCTCTGACAGTGCAGCACTCCCTCAGTACAGACCCCCCGACAGTGCAGCACTCCCTCAGTACAGACCCTCCGACAGTGCTGCACTCCCTCAGTACTGACCCTCTTGACAGGGCGGCACTCCCTCAGTACTGACCCTCTGACAGTGCAGCACTCCCTCAATACTGACCCTCTGATGGTGCTGCACTCCCTCAGTACTGACCCTCCAACAGTGCGGCACTCCCTTAGTACAGACCCTCTGACAGTCCAGCACTCCCTCAGTACTGACCCCCTGACAGCGCAGCACTCCCTCAGTACTGAACCTCTGTCAGTGCAGCACTTCATCAGTACTGACCCTCTGACAGTGCAGCACTCCCTCAGTACTGACCCTCTGACAGTGCAGCACTCCCTCAGTACTCACCCTCTGTCAGTGCAGCACTTCATCAGTACTGAGCCTCTGACAGTGCAGCACTCCCTCAGTACTGACCCTCTGACAGTGCAGCACTCCCTCAGTACTCACCCTCTGTCAGTGCAGCACTTCATCAGTACTGACCCTCTGACAGTGCAGCACTCCCTCAGTACTGATCCTCCGACATTGCAGCGCTTCCTCCGTACTCACCCTCTGACAGTGCAGCAGTCCCTCAGTACTGACCCTCTGACCGTGCAGCACTCCCTCAGTACTGACCCTCTGACAGTCCAGCAGTCCCTCAGTATTGACCCTCTGACAGTGCAGCACTCCCTCAGTACTCACCCTCTGACAGTGCAGCACTCCCTCAGTACTGACCCTCCGACAGTGCAGCACTCCCTCAGTTCTGACCCTCTGACGGTGCTGCACTCCCTCAGTACTCACCCTCTGACAGTGCAGCACTCCCTCATTTCTCACCCTCTGACAGTGCAGCACTCCCTCAGTACTGACCCTCTGACAGTGCAGCACTCCCTCAGTACTGACCCTCCGACAGTGCAGCACTCCCTCAGTACTGACCGTCCCACAGTGCTGCAGTCCCTCAGTACTGACCCTCTGACAGTGCTGTACTTCCTCAGTACTGACCTTTCAACAGTGCTGCACTCCCTCAGTACAGACCCTCCGACAGTGCTGCACTCCCTCAGTACTGACCCTCTTGACAGTGCTGCGCTCCCTCAGTACTGACCCTCTGACAGTGCAGCACTCCCTCAGTACTGACCCTCTGACAGTGCAGCACTCCCTCAGCACAGACCCTCCGACAGTGCTGCACTCCCTCAGTACAGACCCCCCGACAGTGCAGCACTCCCTCAGTACAGACCCTCCGACAGTGCTGCATTCCCTTAGTACTGACCCTCTTGACAGGGCGGCACTCCCTCAGTACTGACGCTCTGACAGTGCAGCACTCCCTCAATACTGACCCTCTGACGGTGCTGCACTCCCTCAGTACTGACCGTCTGACAGTGCGGCACTCCCTTAGTACAGACCCTCTGACAGTCCAGCACTCCCTCAGTACTGAACCTCTGACAGTGCAGCACTCCCTCAGTTTTGACCCTCTGACGGTGCTGCACTCCCTCAGTACTCACCATCTGACAGTGCAGCACTTCATCAGTACTGACCCTCTGACAGTGCAGCACTCCCTCAGTACTGACCCTCTGACAGCGCAGCACTCCCTCAGTACTGACCCTCTGTCAGTGCAGCACTTCATCAGTACTGACCCTCTGACAGTGCAGCACTCCCTCAGTACTGACCCTCTGACAGTGCAGCACTCCCTCAGTACTCACCCTCTGTCAGTGCAGCACTTCATCAGTACTGACCCTCTGACAGTGCAGCACTCCCTCAGTACTGACCCTCTGACAGTGCAGCACTCCCTCAGTACTCACCCTCTGTCAGTGCAGCACTTCATCAGTACTGACCCTCTGACAGTGCAGCACTCCCTCAGTACTGACCCTCCGACATTGCAGCGCTTCCTCCGTACTCACCCTCTGACAGTGCAGCAGTCCCTCAGTACTGACCCTCTGACCGTGCAGCACTCCCTCAGTACTGACCCTCTGACAGTCCAGCAGTCCCTCAGTATTGACCCTCTGACAGTGCAGCACTCCCTCAGTACTCACCCTCTGACAGTGCAGCACTCCCTCAGTACTGACCCTCCGACAGTGCAGCACTCCCTCAGTTCTGACCCTCTGACGGTGCTGCACTCCCTCAGTACTCACCCTCTGATAGTGCAGCACTCCCTCATTTCTCACCCTCTGACAGTGCAGCACTCCCTCAGTACTGACCCTCTGACAGTGCAGCACTCCCTCAGTACTGACCTTCCGACAGTGCAGCACTCCCTCAGTACTGACCGTCCCACAGTGCTGCAGTCCCTCAGTACTGACCCTCTGACAGTGCTGTACTTCCTCAGTACTGACCTTTCAACAGTGCTGCACTCCCTCAGTACAGACCCTCCGACAGTGCTGCACTCCCTCAGTACTGACCCTCTTGACAGTGCTGCGCTCCCTCAGTACTGACCCTCTGACAGTGCAGCACTCCCTCAGTACTGACCCTCTGACAGTGCAGCACTCCCTCAGTACAGACCCCCCGACAGTGCAGCACTCCCTCAGTACAGACCCTCCGACAGTGCTGCACTCCCTCAGTACTGACCCTCTTGACAGGGCGGCACTCCCTCAGTACTGACCCTCTGACAGTGCAGCACTCCCTCAATACTGACCCTCTGATGGTGCTGCACTCCCTCAGTACTGACCCTCCGACAGTGCGGCACTCCCTTAGTACAGACCCTCTGACAGTCCAGCACTCCCTCAGTACTGACCCTCTGACAGTGCAGCACTCCCTCAGTTTTGACCCTCTGACGGTGCTGCACTCCCTCAGTACTCACCATCTGACAGTGCAGCACTTCATCAGTACTGACCCTCTGTCAGTGCAGCACTTCATCAGTACTGACCCTCTGACAGTGCAGCACTCCCTCAGTACTGACCCTCTGACAATGCAGCAGTCCCTCAGTACTGACCCTCTGACAGTGCAGCACTCCCTCAGTTTTGACCCTCTGACGGTGCTGCACTCCCTCAGTACTCACCCTCTGACAGTGCAGCACTCCCTCATTTCTCACCCTCTGACAGTGCAGCACTCCCTCAGTACTCACCCTCTGTCCGTGCAGCACTTCATCAGTACTGACCCTCTGACAGTGCAGCACTCCCTCAGTACTGACTCTCTGACTGTGCAGCACTCCCTCAGTACTGACCCTCTGACAGTGCTGTACTCCCTCAGTACTGACCCTCTGACAGTGCAGCACTCCCTCAGTACTGACCCTCTGACAGTGCAGCAGTCCCTCAGTACTGACCCTCTGACCGTGCAGCTCTCCCTCAGTACTGACCCTCTGACAGTGCAGCACTCCCTCAGTACTGACCCTCCGACAGTGCAGCGCTTCCTCCGTACTCACCCTCTGACAGTGCAGCAGTCCCTCAGTACTGACCCTCTGACCGTGCAGCAGTCCCTCAGTATTGACCCTCTGACAGTGCAGCACTCCCTCAGTACTGACCCTCTGACGGTGCTGCACTCTTTGTTTACTGCTTTGGACCTCTTACGTCTGTCACGTGCGACTACAGCCTATAACGTTCTGACTGAGAGGTGACAGTGCTGACTACTGAGCCTGTCATGCCATATTCCATTTGTCATATTTTGGGATCTTCCTGAGGGAAATATTGAGTTCATAAAACTCTTTATTCTTTTGTTCCACTTTTACAGGCTAACCCTGAAATGACAAAGTCAGAGCTGTTTTCCTCCAGCTCGTACCCAATAACTGCTAACAACTCTGTTTTGAAAAGCTAAATTTAGCTCCCTAAAGGTCAGAGCACAAATACCGAAAACACGTCTCCACTTTGTAAACATTTCCAACACTCCGCTTTTGCTCTTGCTGTTCCTCAGATAAGAAACCCTGGGATCAACTGCTGTCCCTGTCAAAACTTCAGCTAGGTTGGTAGGAAACAGCTTAACAATTATTTGAAAACCTAGAGGCATAAAATTAAGAAGCCATTTTTTTCTCCATTGTTTTGCAGTCCTGCAACTAGTGTTTAGATGTAATTAGTCCTTGTGTGGTACTTACCGAGTTCAGCAGAGCAGGTCTGTCCTCCAGTGAACAGAGGCTGGACACATTATTGAAGCTTATGTCCCAAAGAGCAGAGAACAGGCTGGATTGTTCCCAGGCTCAACACTAAATCTCCCTCAGCTATTCCAGATTTTAAATTTAGCCTGTTACCACTGTCAGAATGTAGAGATCACTTACCTCCTGATTACAGAAGTAAGAGAGACCACCAGCTTATTTCATCAGGATAGGGTCACGTAATGAAAACATGCTCAATTAGATCTTATCTATTTATTTATAGTTTATAAATAAGCAATTGATTAGAAGAGTACAACAGTTTCAAAGGTTAATTTTGCTGATAATGAGATTAATACTTAACCTAAACCCAAAGGAACACCATACAATCAGCTGTAACACTTAATATTTCATTATTCTCAAAATTTTAACTGACATGTGCAAAGGAGAAACGTGGAGCATGACTGAAGCTAATGGATTTTACTAGTTCCTTATTTAAAAACTTTATTTAAAAACTCTAAACATTTTCACATAGTGCAACAAGGAAAAAAAGTGTTAATCAATCACAGATGGTAAAAGACTTGCAGTTACCAATATAAAGGCAAAACACTGCGGATGCTGGAAATCTGAAATAAAAACAGAAATTGCTGGGAAAACTCAGCGGGTCTGACAGCATCTGTGGAGAGAAAGAAACAGATGTTTTGAGTCCATATGACTTTTCTTCAGAGCTAAAGAGAAGTAAAAATGTGATGGACTTTATACTGTTTGGGGGGTGGGAGGTGATGGAGCAGGTGGAACAAGGTAGAAGGTCAGGGATAGGTGGGGACTAAGGAGGGATTGACAAAGATGTCATGGACGCAAGGCAGAGGGAGTGTTAATGGCAGTGGTAAAGATTAAAGAAGGTGCTGATAGTGGCATAAAGATAAGATAGCAGATTGTTAACAGCGTAACAAGAATCAGTGCTCTGTGAAAGCAAAATATAACAACAAATTACAGATGGTCCTGGGGGAGTAACAGAGGCCCTGGGGGAGTGACCGATGGGCCTGGGGGAGTAACAGAGGCCCTGGGGGAGTGACCGATGGGCCTGAGGGAATGATAGTGCTGATAGTGGCATAAAGATAAGAAAGCAGATTGTTAACAGCATAACAAGGGTCAGTGCTCTGTGAAAGCACAATATAACAACAAATTACAGATGGTCCTGGGGGAGTAACAGATGGACCTGGGGGAGTGACCGATGGGCCTGGGGGAGTAACAGAGGCCCTGGGGGAGTGACCGATGGGCCTGGGGGAGTAACAGATGGTCCTGGGGGAGTGACCGATGGTCCTGAGGGAATGATAGTGCTGATAGTGGCATAAAGATAAGAAAGCAGATTGTTAACAGCATAACAAGGGTCAGTGCTCTGTGAAAGCACAATATAAAACCAAATTACAGATGGGCCTGAGGGAGTGACGGATGGTCCTGGGGGAGTAACAGATGGACCTGGGGGAGTAACAGGTGGACCTGGGGGAGTAACAGATGGTCCTGGGGGAGTAACAGACGGTCCTGGGGGAGTGACCGATGGGCCTGGGGGAGTAACAGATGGTCCTGGGGGAGTGACCGATGGACCTGGGGGAGTAACAGATGGTCCTGGGGGAGTGACCGATGGGCCTGGGGGAGTAACAGAGGCCCTGGGGAGGGACAGATGGTCCTGGGGGAGTAACAGATGGTCCTGAGGGAGTAACAGAGGCCCTGGGGGAGTAACAGATGGTCCTGGGGGAGTGACCGATGGGCCTGGGGGAGTAACAGAGGCCCTGGGGGAGTAACAGAGGCCCTGGGGAGGGACAGATGGTCCTGGGGGAGTGACCGATGGGCCTGGGGGAGTAACAGAGGCCCTGGGGGAGTAACAGAGGCCCTGGGGAGGGACAGATGGTCCTGGGGGAGTGACCGATGGGCCTGGGGGAGTAACAGAGGACCTGGGGGAGTGACAGAGGCCCTAGGAGAGTAACAGATGGTCCTGGGGGAGTAACAGATGGTCCTGGGGGAGTGACCGATGGGCCTGGGGGAGTAACAGAGGCCCTAGGGGAGTAACAGAGGCCCTGGGGAGGGACAGATGGGCCTGGGGGAGTGACTGCCATTTCAACAAACCGGCTGGAATTCTCCATCCCGCTTGTTGCTGGGCGTCATGGTGGGTGGGGGCAGATAATATGGCGGTAAAGCCAAAAATTGGTTTCACAATGTCATGAAACCAGTTTGCAACTGTCTGCTCCAGTCAATGACGGGCCACGTCTCCCACTGTCAGACATCAGGAACGTCATTCTAATAAATCTGCTCACTGGAATCATCCTCCCCACAAGCTGGATCATCCAGTCACCATGCTGACGTGGTTCACAACAGCATTTCAAAGGCATGCACCTGGGAGCTGAGCTTGGAGGTGAACCTGGAGGTGAGTACACACTAACATTGCGCAACGCCCATGAGAGTGGCCCACTGGACTTCAGGGTTAAGGTGCCGCAGCCTCAGGCAAGGACACAGGCAGGTTGCTTTTTCCCGGCTGGATCACAGTGTGGTGCCGGGGAAAGGGTTGCACTGTGGTTGGGGAGAGTTAGGAGGACACGGCAGCTGGTCTGATGGTAATGCACCAGCAGATGCTGGGGACCGGTGCAGGGGGGAGTGGCCGAGCATTAGGGAAACCTTGTATGAAGTGACCATTCCTCCTGATCTGAGACAGTCCAGGCGCAGCCACATTGACATGTGTGGAGTCGGACCTCTAGCTTATCTGCCCACTCAAGCAACACAGAGGCATGTACAGTGCCACCACATGCTCCAGAGCTTTTCACCCCTTGGGCACAGACTGCAAACTCATGAGCATTTTAGTGGGCTGCGGAACAGATGGACAATTACACACGTTGTACAATCTCCTTGCTAAAGCTGGTCATGGAGCAGTCACTGCTGGAGGCGCTCACAGCACCTTGTGGTTTAGACCAGTCTCCCCCATGGTCCAAGCTAACAGGGCAGCCTTGCAGTGTGGGTTAGGAGAATGTCTGTGTCTGAGCTGAGAGCACAGCCTGCAGTCCAATGGGCAAAGCTGCTGCCAATCGGTCAGGTGGAATGGGGCAGAGGTGGGTGGGGTTTCAGGCAGCCATGCAGGACACTAAACTCTGGCCATCCAAGTGGCTAACCCACTCGTCTCTCTCTTTCACCCTGCAGGAGGAGTACATCAGGAGCATGGAGCCTGGTGACCTAGCTGCATGCTTCATGGCTTACAGGGAGTGGAGATGGAGGAGAAGAGAGTGACGGAGACACCTGGCTGGACAGAGAAAAGACCGGCAGCCTCAGGCAGTAGGGGTGGTGGGGCTCCCACACACACAGCTGAAGATCCACAGTGAGCCATCACTGGTCGGCCCCCAGCTAGACCCAGGGTCTATAGATGGCGCCTGATATTCCGGCAGGTGACCGAGAACCAGTGTCGCTGAAGACTGCACACATCCAGGGAACTGGCCGGTCACATCTGCCAGCTGCTGCAGGATTTGGCACCTCAGGGGTGTGGAGGGCACCCACTGCCAGTGGCTGTGAAAGTGACCACAGCGTTCAATTTTCACATCAGTGGCTCCTTTCAGGGCTCCACAGGTGACCTCTGTGAGATATCACAAGCCTCCACCCACAGATGCATCAAGGAGGTTACGGACGCCATCTTTGTGAGGGCAATAACGTTATGCATTTCACCCAGGACCAAGAGAGCCAGGGTGCAAGAGTGACTGGATTTACCCAGATCTCAGGTTCCCACAGGTGCAGGGTGTGATCAGCTGCACTCACATGGCGCTCAGATCTCCATCGCTACAGGGGGTCAACTACGTCAACCACAAGGGCTTCCACTCGCTGAATGTTCAGCTGGTGTGTGACCACCACAAACACATCCTGCAGGTCTGTGCACAGTTCCCAGGGAGTGTCCATGACGCCTACACCCTCAGTCAGTCACAGATCCCAGACATCTTCCAGGGTCCACAGAGGCTGCAGTGTTGGCTCCTCAGGGACAAGGGCCACCCACAGAGGCCGTGGCTGATGACACCCGAGCAGCAGCCTCAGACTGCAGCAGAGCGACGCTGTAACGAGGCTCATGCAGCAACTCGCAACGTGGTGGAGCAGACCATCGGGATGCTGGAGATGAGGTTCCGGTGCCTGGACCGGTCAGGTGGAGCCTGCAATACAGTCCACAGAGGGTGTCACACATCATCATCGTCTGATGCTCCCTTTACAACCTGGCGCTGCAATGGGGAGAGGAGTTGTCTGAGGAGGAGATGGAGTAGCTGCACATCTCCTCCAATGAGGAGGATGTCAATGGGGCTGAGGGTGAGGAGGTCCTCGAAGGCGAGGCTGACAGTGATGAGGTCATCGCACTGGCCAGACGAGGCAGGCGCGCTCGGGATCCCTCAGAGCTGCTAGATTTGTGGAGGATGATGATGATGAGATGCAGTGAAGAGACACCACAGATCCTCACATTGTATCTGTGAAGGTTTGACTGCAGCCTGGCTGATGGCAGCGCACATACCCTGTGTGAGAATCTCCTGTCATGGAGGCGCAGTGGATGCCCATAATCCCTACAGTCCAGGAGGAGGATGATGACATACAGCCTGTTGAGATACAATCAAGAGGTTTTACAGCAAGAGCATCCTAGATTGTTTCCAGACTGTGTGGTGACAAGATCACAAACCCACGGGTTTAAACAGGACGAAGAGGAATCTGAGAGACATTGGGAGGAAGCTAATATTCAGTCGGCTGGATCAATCTTTGAAAAGGTTACTCAGGAGGAGAAGTTTAAAGAAAATGAGGCTGAGGTATTTAGTTCAGTGAAATTAGTGGAGTTGCAGCAGAAGGATTCAGTTTGAAGCAGTTATATCAGACTGTTTATTCTGAAATAGAAGCAGACCACATTCCAGAGTGTTTTTACGTTAAGAACAATGTGTTAAAGAGGAAACATAGATTGCTTCATGTTCTGGCAGATGAGAAGTGGGCGATAGTGCATCAAGCGGTCAGGCCATTTCAGTACCGGAATGAAATTTTGAGGGTGGCTCATGAAATTCCAATGGCTGGATATTTGGGAATCAGGAAAAGTCCAGCTTAGATACAAAAACATTTCTATTGGCTTGGACATAAAGGTGTGCTCAAATTCTGTCACATATATCAGGTGATAGGAAAACCTCAAGTAGTGATTAAACCTGCACCTTTAATTCCAGTTCCAGCATTTGAGGAACCTTTTAACAGGGTCCTGATTGATTGTGTAGGGCCCCTTCCTAAGGCTATAAGTGGAAATCAGTATTTACTGACAATCATGGGTGTGTCCACCAGATTTCCAGAAGCAATACCTTTAAGGGAAATTACAGCAGAGGTGATTGTAGAGGAGTTAATCAAATTCTTTACAGGATGTGGATGACCAAAAGAAATACAATTGGATCAGGGATTGAATTTCATATCACAGCTGTTTAAGGAAGTAATGAACAGCCTAGGAATAAAGCAATTTAGGTCGTCAGCCTATCACCCTGAATCACAAGGTAAATTAGAAAGGTAGCATAGACTTTAAAGACTATGATTAGAGCAAAAAGTCAAGACTATCCACATGATTGAGATTGAGGGATTCCATTCTTGTTAAAAAAAATCGTGGATGCTGGAAATCCAAAACAAAAACAGAATTACCTGGAAAAACTCAGTAGGACTGGCAGCATCGGCGGAGAAGAAAAGAGTTGACTTTTCGAGTCCTCATGACCCTTCGACAGATCTGTGGGAGGGTCACGAGGACTCGAAACGTCAACTCTTCTCTTCTCCGCCGATGCTGCCAGACCTGCTGAGATTTTCCAGGTAATTCTGTTTTTGTTTTCCATTCTTGTTGTTTGCTATTAGGGATGTCTCTAATAGGGTTCAGTCCCTTCAAGTTAATTTATGGTCATGGAGTAAGGAGACCACTCAAGCTGATTCAGGAGAAATTAGTGAATCAAAGTTCTGAAATGACTCTCCTGGATTATGAGACGAAATTCAGAGAGAGATTGAGTAAGATGTGTGAGCTCGCTAAGGTACATTTCATAATATCTTAACAAGCGATGAAGCCAAAGGCAGACAAGAGGGCAGAGACTTGTAGTTTTGTGCCTGGGGAAAAAGTGTTAGTATTGTTGCCTGTGTCAGGCAAACTATTAAAGGCAAGTGGACCTTACCAGATTGAAAAGAGACTGAGTAAACTACATTAAAGTACCCCATTTAGAAGGAAGAGTCAGTGAGTGTGCCATGTAAATAAACTCAAAAAATACTTTTACAGAGAGAATAGACAGGATGTGGTAAGGGTCATTGTAAGTAAGGAAACGGGGGTAGGAATTAAGGATTCTGAAATTGATCTTCCTCGGATTAAATTGGACAATGAGAAAATGCTTAAAAATCTAGGTAAGATTTGGATTGCCTTCCAGAAAAGTGACGGAGTAATTTAAAAAAAGTTATTGCAGTCACACCAAGCGATTTGTGGAAATAAACTGGGGAAAACAGATTTAGCTGTATATGATGTGGGGAATTCAGTCAAAAAGGCAACACCCATATCGATTAAACCCAGTAAATTAGCTCAAGTGTGGAAAGAAATTGAATTCATGCTTCAAGATGACATCATAGAAGCCCAGTCACATTGACTGGAGTTCACCTATTGTAATGGTGCCAAAAGCGGATGGATCACAGAGGCTATGGACAGAAGTTTTCACTTGGCAAGCGGGCGTGTGCCTGATGTGATCATGGTGAAATGACGCGTGTTGACATTGGCCGAGCGTGCTGACAGAAATGTGCAGTTGCGCAATAGTTCGGTGGTTGGGCGCATGCTGGAGCTAGCAGGGCACCCACCGACAATTAAAAGGCCAGTTAAGGCCATTAATTAATCAATTAACTTAACATTTTTGCTGCTGGCCCAACCTTACGGTTGGCAGACAGACGAAAAGACCAAGCGGCCTTTGCATTTTTTTGGAAACCTCATCCACGGGTGGGATGTGGTTTCCAAAGACAAATTAAAAATAAAATAAAAACTTTAATCTTTCATTAATAACACGTCCCTGCTCATGTGACAAAGTCACATGACATGTTTTAGTACATTTTTATTTTTAAATGTTTTTAAATGTATATCTCTTCATCTCCGTGAAGCAGCTCTGTGCCTCAGGGAGATTATGAAGCGCTCACTCACACACACATACATGTGTGAAGTTGGCCCTCAGCCTGCTCACACTACCCCCCACCCGTCTCTCCGCACAGGCAGCGCTGCCACTCGCATTTCATCCTGGGCAGGCCTTAGTTGGCCTGCCAGCGTGAAATCGCGGTGTGGTGCCGATTGCGGGCAGTGATCAGCTTCCCGACTACCCCCCGCTCACCAAGGGCAATATTCTGTCCTATGTATTGGTTACTGAAAAGTGAATGCAGGATTAAAAGCAGATTCGTATCCTAATCCACCATTACAGGATTGTATCGAGAAAGTGGGACAGTCAACATTTATCACAAAGATTGACTTGCTGCGAGGACATTGGCAAGCACCCTTATCGGACAGGTCAAAAGAGATATCACCTTTTGTAATGCTGGATGGCCTATATCAGTGCAAAGTAATGCCCTTTGGTATGAAGAATGCACCAGCAACATTTCAGAGACTAACAAGCAAAGTGACTGAAGGAAAACAGAAAAGGCTGGAAAAACTCAGCAGGTCTGACAGCATCTATAGCGAGAGAAACAGAGTTAACATTCCAAGTCCATGTGACTCTTCTTCAGAGCTAAAGAGAAGTACAAATGTGACGGATTTTATACTGTTAAAGGTGGGGATGGAGCAGGTGAAGTTGGATAGAAGGCCAGCGATTGGTGCAGGCTAAGGATGGATTGACAAAGATGTCAAGGACACAAGACAAAGGGAATGTTAATGGTAGTGGTAAGAACTGAAGAAGGTGCTGATAGTGGCATAAAGGTAAGAAAGCAGACTGTGATAATAGCAGAACAAGGGTAAGCACTCTGTGAAAGAAAAACATGGAACAAGTGAAGATGGCCCTTTGGGGGGTGGGGTGGGGTAGGGTGGGCAATGGTTTGGGAAAAAGGATAGAAAAGGGATAAAAAAAGTGATAAAACAATGAATAAACATTAAAATAAGCAAATAAAAAATATATTTTAAAAAAGGGATTAAAGAAGGGCGTGAAGAGGGAGGAGCGAGTTCATGGTCTGAAATTGTTGAACTCATTGGTAAGCCCAGAAGTGACTGAAGGATTGAGCAATTGTGCTGTGTATACTGATGACTTAATAGTATTCAGTCAAACGTAAGAGAAACATTTACAACAATTAAAGGAACTATTTGATTGACTGCAGGAAGCCAATTTGGCTGTAAATTTGACTAGAAGTTTATTTGCAAAAGCGCAAGTTACATATTTAGGCCACAATGTTGGATATGGTTAGGTGGGCCCATGAGATGCTAAAATAAAAGCTATTGTGGAATTCCCAGTGCCAACAACAAAATGGGAAGTTTTGAGTTTTCTAGGCATGAGTGGATTTTATCGGAAATTCGTGGCAAACCTCAACATCGTAGCTGCTCTGCTGACTAGATTGTTAAAAAACAAAGAATCCAATGGATACAGGAGTGTGAAAGCTGTACTTACAACTACACCTGTTCTATCAACACCTGATTATACAAAACAGTTTAAGTTGGCTATTGACGCCAGTGATGTGGGTGTTGGTGCTGTATTGCTGCAAGAAGATGAACTGGGAATTGAGAAGCCGGTGGGATATTTCTCACGGAAGTTGAATGTAAACCAGAAGAAGTATTCGACTATAGAGAAAGAGACGTTAAGTTTGGTGTTGGCTTTGCAGCACTTTGAAGTGTATGTTTCAAACTATTCTTCAAGGACAGTTATTAAACTAACCACAATCCTTTAAAGTTTCTGGAAAAGTTTCAAGACAGAAATACACGACTATTTCAGTGGAGTTTATTATTTGAACCATTGCATTTACAAATTATACATGTGGTTGGAGGAGAAAATTTGATTGCAGATACATGGTCAAGAGTTTAAAAATTCAAAAAAACTTGGGCATTGGCAAATGGAGACTGAACTGGAATGAACTCCATTTTTACAAAAGACTTGCGTATACATTTTCATGGTTAACACATGTAGACTATGGTGTAAAAGTTTTGTTTGTATGGTTAAATCTAGTAAGGAATAAGAAATGGGCTGAAAAATGAAACCATCTTTTGAAGTTGTGATGGTTTATTTTTTGCCAATGGATGTTATTTTAAAAATATTTTTGGGGAATATTGCGTTATTCTGTAAAGAAGGCTGGGTGTGTGTGTGTGTGAGAGATTTAATTAAGCTGGGCAGAGATTAATAGGAGTCAGGTTGTCTGGCTTGGTGTAGTCTATTGGCCGCCAGCTAATGAGAAGGACATAGAAGAACAAATCTGCAGGGAAATTGCACAGAAATACAAGCATTATACAGTCATTATAATGGGGGACGTTAATTACCTGAATATAGACTGGGACAGTGGCTGTGTAAAGGGTGGAGAGGGGCAAGAGTTCCTAGATTGTGTTCAGGAGAATTTTCTACAACAGTATGTGTCCAATCCAACAAGAAAAGGCCTGGTTCTTGGAAATGAGGTGGGCCAAATAAAGCAAATGTCAGTGGGGGAGCATTTAGGAGACAGTGATCATTGTATTGTACATTTTAGGATGATACAAAAGGACAATAGGCATTCCAGAGTAAGGATAGTTAACTGGACGAGAGCCGACTTGGATGGGGCAGGAACGGAGCTGGGCCAGACAGACTGGAATGAAAGATTGGCAGGAAAAACTGTAGCTGAACAATGGGCTACCTTCAAAAAAGTATTGGTTTGGGCACAGTCAAGTTATATTCCATTGAAAGGGAAAGGTAAGGCAAACAAATCCAGAGCTCCCTGGATGAAAAGGGAGATTGAAATTAAGATAGAGAAGGTAAACTGCATTTATGACAGGTTTCAGGTAGAAAATACAACTGAGAACCCAGAGGAATACGGAAGGTTCAGAGGGGAGGTGAAAAAGCAAATTAGAGACGTGAAGAGGGATTATGAGAAAAGACTGGCAGCCAACATCAAGGGGAATCCCAAAGTCTTCTATAGACATATAAATAGTAAAAGGGTGGGAAAGGGAGGAGTAGGGCTGATTAGGGATCTAAAAGGGAATTTACACATGGATGAAGGGGCCATGGCTGAGGTAATAAATGAATACTTTGCATCCGTCTTTACCAAGGAGGTAGATGCTACCCAGGCTGTGGTGACAGAGGAGGAAACTCTGTCACAAGAAGGGTTCATAATTGATAAGGAGGAAGTATTGAATAGACTGTCGGTACTTAAAGTTGACAAGGCACCGGGACCAGACGAGATGCATCTAAGGATATTGAAGGAAGTGAGAACAGAAATAGCAGGGGCACTGGCCCTAATCTTTCAGCCTTCCCCAGACTCAGGGATGGTGCCAGAGGACTGGGAAATTTCAAACATTACACCCTTGTTCAAAAAAGGTTGCATGGATAAGCTCAGCAATTACAGACCAGTCAGTTAACTTCAATAGTGGGCAAGATTCTAGAAACAATTATTTGGGATAGAATTAGTAGTCACATGGAAAAATATCAATTGATAAGGAAGAGCCAGCATGTATTTCTAAAGGGGAAATTGTTTAAAACTAACTTGTCTGGGTTTTTTGAAGAGGTAATAGAAAAGATTGATGAGGGTAATGCTGTTGATGTGGTGTACATGGACTTTGAAAAGGCATTTGACACAGTGCCACACAACAGACTTGTAAGAAAAGTTATTGCTCATGGAATAAAAAGGACAGTAGCAACGTGGATACAAATGGGCTGAAAAATAGGAAGCAGAGAGTAATGATCAAAGGTTATATTTTGGGCTAGTGGAAGATTTGTAGTGAAGTTCCCCAGGGCTCGGTATTGGGAACCTTACTTTCACTGATTTGTATTAATGATCTAGATCTTGGTGTGCAGGGGACAATTTCAAAGTTTGCAGATGATATGAAGCTTGGGAGTGTTGTGAACCATGAGGAGGATGGTGTGGAACTTCAAAAGGACATAGACTAGTTGGTGGAGTGGGCTGATAGGTGGCAGATGAAGTGTGAGGTGATGCATTTTGGAAGGAAGAGCATGGACAGACAATATAAAATAAGGGGTGAAACTTTGAAGGGGGACCAGGAACAGAAAGACCTGGGTGTGTACATGCATAGATCATTGAAGGTGGCAGGACAGGTGGAGAGAGCAGTTAATAAAGCATATAGTATCCTGCGCTTTATTTATAAGGGCATAGAGTATAAGAGTTAAGGAGATTATGCTGAATTTATGTAAGACATTAGCTGGAGAACTGTGTACAGTTCTGGGCGCCACATTATAGGAAGGATGTGAACACATTGGGGAAAGTGCAGAAGAGGTTTACAAAAATGGTTCCAGGGATGAGGTAACTTCAGTTACAAAGATAGATTGGAGAGGTTGGGACTGTTCTTCTGGTAGAGAAGAAGGCTAAAAGATTTGATAGAGACTTACAAAATCATGAGGGGGTTGGACAGAGTGAATAGAGAGAAGCTGTTCTTGCTCATAAGAGGATCAAGAACCAGAGGGCACAGATTTAAAGTGATTTCCAAAAGAAGCAAATGTGACTCGAGAAAAACTTTTTCACACTGCGAGTGGTTCGGGTCTGAAATGCACAGCCTGGAAGTGTGGTGGAGGCAGGTTCAATCAAGGCATTCAAGAGGACATTAGGTGATTATTTGAATAGAAACAACATGTAGGGGTATGGAAAAAAGGCAGGGCAATGACACTATGTCGTAATGCTTATTTGGAGAGCTGGTGCAGACACGATGGGCCGAACAACCTCCTTCTGTGCCATTAAAATTCTGCGATTCTATTGGGGGTTCAAAACATGAAAAGGATAGAGGTGCTAGGCTGCGGTACAAGTAAATAGGTTAGATCTAACATTTGTATTTTTAGATAAGTTGGGAGTTTGAATAATAAAGGGGGAGTCAGAGCTGACAAGAAACATAGGTAAACAAGTATGGGAATATTATATTTTATTGACCCAAAAGCAAAGACAAGTTAGAAATATGGAAGATTTTATACTTGAAAGGATTTGATTTTCAAAGAGGTGTGAGAACAATGGAACTTGAGATGAAAGGGGAGAAAAGGATCTTAGAGTTGCTGATCGAACTGTACAGATAGCTGGAGCTGCTGTTGAACTGGGAGCTGTTAGCTCTGGCCTGGGAGGGGATGCAAGCCAAGAGCCAGAGAAGTTGTGGGCTGCAATAAGAGGTCTTGAATTTCCACAGCAGAGTGGGAGAGTGTTGAGGTCATGTGGTATGACTTTATTAAAGCCACAGCAGTTTGCCTTGGATAATATTATTGGATGTCATAGTTAAACATCTATAAGGGAGTGTTAAAAACAAAAACAGAATGACCTGGAAAAACTCAGCAGGTCTGGCAGCATCGGCGGAGAAGAAAAGAGTTGACGTTTCGAGTCCTCATGACCCTTCGACAGAACTGTCAACTCTTTTCTTCTCCGCCGATGCTGCCAGACCTGCTGAGTTTTTCCAGGTAATTCTGTTTTTGTTTTGGATTTCCAGCATCCGCAGTTTTTTGTTTTTATATAAGGGAGTGTAGACTGGGAGATGTTTAATTGTGGGTCTGACCAAGTAGAGTGTTTTTTTGGGAACATTTTGTAAGACTAACCTTAATTGCACAACTGTAATCCTGGGTCTTAAGTTTTCTTTTATTCTTAATAAAACTTTTACTTTTAAATTTTAAAAATCTCAAAAGTGTTACTGGACCTCTTACTGCTGAGATTGGTATGTCTTCTTCTTGTTTTCAGAATACAAATCAAAAGGGTGTGGCCGTAAGCCAAGTTTCCCTCTGGGATTTGGCTGGTGCAGCAATTAACACCGGCTGTGGACAGAACAATGATCAAGCTTGGTCAAAGAGGTGAGCTTAGAAGTGATCACTGAAGAAAGGGTGCGGAGAAGCAGAGAGGTTGGAGGAGGGAATTCCTAAGTGTAGGGCTCAAATGGTTTAAGTCATAGCTGTTAATGGTGGTGGCAAGATAAGGGGATGCACAAAACACTAATCAGATAATCAGACAGTTTGGAGGGTGCTGGAAGTTAGAGAGATAGGAAGGGCCAAAGCCATGGAGGGACTTAAACACAACATGGGCCATTTTAAATGGAACAATGGAGGAGCAGGACCACTGTAAGGCACAGTGAGGGATAAGCAGGATTTGGTGTGGGGAGGATATCATCTGTCACCTTGTCCTACATTGGCTCCTGGTCAATCATCATCTTAAATCTAATATTCTCATTGTGAAGTTTACATCTCTTCAGGGTCTTGCCCCTTCCTAAGAAGAAAAGCACAGCAGGAAATCGGGGGCTTGATAAAGGAGTGGTGAGAGAGCGCAGAGCCCGGCGAGGGAGTGCAGAGAGGGAGCGCAGGGCGAGGGAGCGCGGAGCACGGAGAGGGAGCGGAGAGGGAGTGCAGGGTGAGGGAGCGCGGAGTGCGGTGAGGAACCGCGGAGCGAGGGAGCGCAGGGCACGGAGAGGGAGTGTGGAGCACGGAGAGGGAGCGCGGAGCATGGAGAGGGAGCGCAGGGCGCGGAGAGGGAGCGCAGGTCGAGGGAGCGTGGAGTAAGGAAGCGTGGAGAGTGGAGAGGGAGCATGGAGCGTGGAGAGGGAGCGCGGAGTGCAGAGACGGAGCGCAGGGCGCGGAGAGGGAGTGTGGAGCGCAGAGAGGGAGCGCAGAACGCGGAGAGGGAGCGCAGAGAGGGAGCACAGGGCGTGGAGAGGGAGTGTGGAGCGCGGAGAGGGAGCACGGAGAGGGTGCACAGGGCAGGGAGAGGGAGCGCGGAGCGTGGAGAGGGAGCACGGAGAGGGAGCGCAGGGCGCGGAGAGGGAGCGCAGAGCACGGAGAGGGAGCGCGGAGAGGGAGCGCAGAGCGCGGAGAGGGAGCACAGAGCACGGAGAGAGAATGCAGGGTGCGGAGAGGGAGCGCAGGGCACGGACAGGGAGCGTGGAGCGCGGAGAGGAAGCGCGGAGCGCGGAGAGGAAGCGCGGAGCGCGGAGAGGGAGCACAGGGTGTGGCAAGGGAGCGCGGAGCGTGGAGAGGGAGCACAGGATGAGGGAGCGTGGAGTGCGGAGAGGGAGTGCAGGGCGAGGGAGCGCAGGGTGAGGGAGTGTGGAACGTAGAGAGGGAGCGCGGAGAGGGAGCGCGGAGCGTGGAGAGGGAGCGCAGGATGAGGGGGTGCAGGGTGAGGGAGAGTGGAGCGCGGAGAGGAAGCGCAGGGCGAGGGAGCGCAGTGCGAGGGAGTGTGGAGTGCGGAGAGGGAGCGCAGGGCGCGGAGAGGGAGTGCAGGGCAAGGGAGCGCAGGGTGAGGGAGCGCTGAGCGCGGAGAGGGAGCACAGGGTGCAGAGAGGGAGCGCGGAGCACGGAGAGGGAGCACGGAGAGGGAGCACAGGGCGTGGAGAGGGAGCGCAGGGCGCGGAGAGGGAGCGCAGGGCACAGAGAGGGAGCGTGGAGCGCGGAGAGGGAGCGCGGAGAGGGAGCGCAGGACGCGGAGAGGGAGCGTGGAGTGCGGAGAGGGAGTGTGGAGCGCGGAGAGGGAGCGCGGAGCGTGGAAAGGGAGCACGGAGCATGGAGAGGGAGCGCAGGGCGCGGAGAGGGAGCGCGGAGCTTGGAGAGGGAGCACAGGGCGCGGAGAGGGAGCACAGAGCGTGGAGAGGGAGCGCAGAGCACGGAGAGAGTGGGCAGGGTGCGGAGAGGGAGCGCAGAGTGTGGAGAGGGAGCACAGGACGCGGAGAGGGAGCGCAGGACGTGGACAGGGAGCACAGGGCGTGGCAAGGGAGCGCGGAGCGTGGAGAGGGACCGCAGGGCGAGGGAGCGCGGAGCACGGAGAGGGAGTGCAGGGCGAGGGAGCATGGAGCACGGAGAGGGAGTGCAGGGAGAGGGAGCGCAGGGCAAGGGAGTGCGGAGCGAGGGAGTGCAGGGCGCGGAGAGGGAGCGCGGAGCGCAGAGAGGGAGCGCGGAGCATGGAGACGGAGTGCAGAGCACGGAGAGGGAGCGCAGGGCGAGGGAGCGCAGGGCAAGGGAGCGTGGAGCGCGGAGAGGGAGTGCAGGGTGAGGGAATGCAGGGCGAGGGAGCGTGGAGTGCGGAGAGGGAGCGCAGGGCGTGGAGAGGCAGTGCAGGATGTGGAGAGGCAGTGCAGGACTAGGGAGCAAAGAGCGCAGCGAGGGAGCGCAGGGCGAGGGAGCGCGGAGTGCGGAGAGGGAGTGCAGGGTGCGGATAGGGAGCGTGGAGTGCGGAGAGAGAGCGCGGAGCACGGAGAGGGAGCGCGGAGCACGGAGAGGGAGCGCAGGGCGAGGGAGCGTGGAGCACGGAGAGGGAGCGCAGGGCGAGGGAGCGCAGGGTGAGGGAGCACGGAGCGAGGGAGCGCAGGGCGCGGAGAGGGAGTGCAGGGTGAGGAAGCGCAGGGTGAGGGAGCGAGGAGCGAGGGAGCGCAGGGCGCGGAGAGGGAGCGCAGGGTGCGGAGAGGGAGCGCAGGGCGAGGGAGCGTGGAGTACGGAGAGGGAGCGCAGGGCGAGGGAGCGCAGGGCGATGGAGCGCAGGGTGAGGGAGCGCGGAGCGAGGGAGCGCAGGGCGCGGAGAGGGAGCGCAGGGTGTGGAGAGGGAGCGCAGGGCGAGGGAGCGCAGGGCGAGGGAGCGCAGGGTGAGGGAGCGCGGAGTGAGGGAGCGCAGGGCGCGGAGAGGGAGCGCAGGGTGCAGAGAAGGAGCGCAGGGCGAGGGAGCGTGGAGCACGGAGAGGGAGCGCAGGGCGAGGGAGCGCAGGGTGAGGGAGCGCGGAGCGAGGGAGCGCAGGGCGCGGAGAGGGAGCGCAGGGTGCGGAGATGGAGCGCAGGACGAGGGAGCGCAGGGCGAGGGAGTGCAGGGCGAGGGAGCGTGGAGCGTGGAGAGGGAGCGCAGGGTGAGACCATGGCATGAGAGCCCAGTGGTAAAGCCAATGTGAAAGCTGATGCTGATGACACAAAACTAGATGGAAATGTGAATTGTGAGGAGGATGCAAAGTGGCATCAAGCAGATTTAACCAAGCTAAGTGAGTTAGAGGGAATATAATGCGAAAACTTGTGAAGTTATTCACTTTGACAGGAAAAACAGAAAGGCAGAGTATTTTTTAAATGGTGAGAGGTTGGGGAGTGTTGATGTCCAGAGAGTGTTCTTGTTGATATGTCACTGAAAGCTAACGTGCAGCTACAGAAACCAATCAGGAAGGCAAATTGAATGTTGGCTTTTATTACAAGAGGATTTAAGTACAGAAGTAAAGATGCCTTGCTGCAATTGTATAGAGCCTTGCTGAGACCTCGCCTGGAGATTTGTGTACAGTTTTGGTCTCCTTAGCAAAGTAAGGATATATTTGCCATAGAGGGAGTGGAATGAAGCTTCACCAGACTGATTCCTGGGATGGTGGAATTGTCCACTGAGGAGAGACTGGGCCTGTAATCTCTGGAGTTTAGGAAAATGAGAGGTGATCCCATTGAAGCTTACAATTCTTACAGGGCTGGACAGGGTAGATGCAGGAAGGATATTTCCTCTGGCTGGGGGAGGGGGGGGGGTCTAGAACCAGGGGACACAGTCTCAGAATAAGAGGTAGACCATTTAACACTGAGACGAGGAGGAATTTCTTCACACAGAGAGTGGTAAGTCTTTGGAATTCTCTACCGCAGAGGGCTGTGGAAGTTCAGCTATTGAGTATATTCACCACAGAAGTTGATAGATTTCTAGATATTAAAGACATCAAGGGATATGGAAGTAGTCCAAAAAAATAGCTTTGGGTTAGAAGATCAGCCTTAATCTAGTTGAATGGCAGATCAGGCTAGAGGGTGAAATGACCTACTCCTGCTCCTATTTCCCATGAGTGCGCCTGGTGAGGGTGCCTGGTGAGCGTGCCTGGTGAGGGTGCCTGGTGAGGGTGCCTGGTGAGAGTGCCTGGTGCCTGGTGAGCGTGCCTGGTGAGCGTGCCTGGTGAGGGTGCCTGGTGACGGTGCCTGGTGACAGTGCCTGGTGAGGGTGCCTGGTGAGGGTGCCTGGTGAGAGTGCCTGGTGCCTGGTGAGGGTGCCTGGTGAGCGTGCCTGGTGAGGGTGCCTGGTGACGGTGCCTGGTGACGGTGCCTGGTGGGAGTGCCTGGTGAGGGTGTCTGGTGGGAGTGCCTGGTGAGGGTGCCTGGTGACGGTGTCTGGTGAGGGTGTCTGGTGACGGTGCCTGGTGAGAGTGCCTGGTGGGAGTGCTTGGTGAGGGTGCCTGGTGAGGGTGCCTGGTGAGGGTGCCTGGTGACGGTGTCTGGTGAGGGTGCCTGGTGAGGGTGCCTGGTGAGGGTGCCTGGTGAGGGTGTCTGGTGACAGTGCCTGGTGAGAGTGCCTGGTGGGAGTGCCTGGTGAGGGTGCCTGGTGCCTGGTGAGGGTGTCTGGTGAGGGTGTCTGGTGAGGGTGCCTGGTGAGGGTGCCTGGTGAGGGTGCCTGGTGAGGGTGCCTGGTGAGGGTGCCTGGTGAGGGTGCCTGGTGAGAGTGCCTGGTGCCTGGTGAGAGTGTCTGGTGAGGGTGCCTGGTGAGGGTGTCTGGTGACAGTGTCTGGTGACGGTGCCTGGTGAGGGTACCTGGTGACGGTGCCTGGTGAGGGTGCCTGGTGACGGTGCCTGGTGAGGGTGCCTGGTGAGGGTGTCTGGTGAAGGTGTCTGGTGAGGGTGCCTGGTGAGGGTGCCTGGTGAGGGTGCTTGGTGACGGTGTCTGGTGAGGGTGTCTGGTGACGGTGCCTGGTGACGGTGCCTGGTGACGGTGCCTGGTGGGAGTGCCTGGTGAGGAATCCTGGTGCCTGGTGAGGGTGCCTGGTGAGGGTGTCTGGTGAAGGTGTCTGGTGAGGGTGCCTGGTGAGGGTGCCTGGTGATGGTGCCTGGTGATGATGCCTGGTGAGGGTGTCTGGTGGGAGTGCCTGGTGACGGTGCCTGGTGACGGTGCCTGGTGAGGGTGCCTGGTCACGGTGCCTGGTCACGGTGCCTGGTGAGGGTGCCTGGTGACGGTGCCTGGTGGGGGTGTCTGGTGACGGTGTCTGGTGGGGGTGTCTGGTGAGGGTGCCTGCTGAGGGTGTCTGGTGAGGGTGCCTGGTGGTAAGACAGGTTTGAGAGCCCAGTGGTAAAGCCGGTGGTAAAGTGGTTCGTGGGGCCAGAAGAGAGGCAAATATACCTAAAGTGATGGCAGTGGAAAAGAATGTGATTGGTGAGTATGTGAGTAGCTGTTAAGCTTTTTCTTTGAATCTTAAGTTTATTTTTAAGTTAATCTAAAAAATAGATCAGAGAGCAGGCGAAAAGAGGACCCGGAGGCAGTAGCCACCATCTAGAAGGGCAGGTGAAAAGACAACCTGGAGGTAGTCAGCAGCACATGGAAGAGCTATTCAGACCAGTCCAGTCTGTGGCTCCAGACCGGAACGGCTGCATTTCCGGGAGAAATCAAAATCTATTATCACAAGAAAACAGATAAGTGATTGGTTGGTGAATATTTTGCTCATTTATCTTAAAAACTCATGTAATTTCACAGAATCACAGGGTTATTATAGCACAAGAGACAGCCAGTTGGCTAAATATGAAAGCAGGGATGTGCTGCTGAGGCTTTATAAGGCTCTGGTCAGACCACATTCAGAATATTGTGAGCAATTTTGGGCCCCGTATCTCAGGAAGGATGTTCTGGCCCTGGAGAGGGTCCAGAGGAGGTTCACGAGAATGATCCCAGGAATGAAAGGCTTAACATATGAGGAATGTTTGAAGACTCTGGGTCTATACTCGATGGAGTTTAGAAGGATGAGTTGGGGTATCTGATTGAAACTTACAGAATACTGGAAGGCCTGGATAGAGTGGACGTGGGGAAGATATTTCCATTAGTAGGAGAGACTAGGACCCGAGGGCACAGCGTCAGAGTAAAGGGAAGACCTTTTAGAACAGAGATGAGGAGAAACTTCTTTAGCCAGAGAGTGGTGAATCTATGGAATTCATTGCCACAGAAGGCTGTGGAGGCCAGGTCATTGAGTGTATTTAAGACTGAGATAGATAGGTTCTTGATTGGTAAGGGGATCCAAGGTTACGGGGAGAAGGCGGGAGAATGGGGTTGAGAAACTTATCAGCCATGATTGAATGGCGGAGCAGACTCGATGGGCCGAATGGCCTAATTTCTGCTCCTATGTCTTATGGGATTACTAGTCCAGTGACAGTGACAATACCACTATTCCCCCTTGTGTGGTTTAGCCAGGGCCAAATACACCTGAAGCCTCTCCCCTGGCTCTAGATATAAAGGCCAGCATTCCATTAACCTTTCAGATTATTTTTTGGACCAGTTCATGACATTTTAATGATCTTTATACCTGCAGCCTGAAGTCTCTTAGACTTCCACTGTTTCCAGCTTTTAATCGTTTAGAAAATCCTTTGTTCTATTATTTTTACGTCCAAAGCAGGGGACCCAGAATTTATCAGCACTGAAATACTTTGAGAGATTTTGTTAATGTGCAAAACCGTGGTTAAAGTTTTCTAACTTTATGCTTTGATTTTTAAAATGCTGCCTCTCTTTGCATCATTGACAAATTAGGATATATGATGTGTGATTCCATCAGCTAAGTCATTAATAAATATTATGACTAGTTGAGGTGTCAGTGATCATTCTTGGACACAAGTCACATGCTGTGAATGAGAGTTCCTCCCAATTGTTCCTACTCCGTGCCAAGACGCTCAGGCAATTTCCCAAGCAGGTTAATAATTAAGCCGTCAATTCCATTCACACTGGAACACACATGGTTTCAGCTGATCCCGAATAGCTTCAAGCAGAGGCTGCCAAGTGCAGCAGCTTCAGATTCAGTCACCCAACAATAAGAATTCCCTTCGACTTCTTCCTATTCACCCTCCTCGGCTGAAACCATGGGGAGTTCCGCTTCGATTGCCCCGAGACTACAGGGACACTTGTAGCATGAAAAGAGGATAGCCACAACGTAAGGAAACCGGAGCCCAGTGAGGGGTCAGCGGGATGGGGTGGGGGGCCCCGTGCCCCAGTGAGGTTCAGGTGGGTGTTTCTGCCCCCGGTTGGGGGTCAGTTCCTCAGGGACTTTGCCCCGGATCCTGGCCCCTCCCCCGGATTTACGGGGCTGGATCCTGGCTCCGGGACTCTTACCTGGGCTGTGTCGGTGGCTCCCGCTCCCCGAGGCCGGGTGGCGCCGGAAAACAGGTGACGACCCCCCCGCCCCAACAGCCATCCAAGGCCACACCCCCTGCATCAAACCCCTATCTCCTGTTTCCAGAACCATCCACCCCACTCTTCTGCTGAGAGAAAACAGACAGTTCAACATCTGGACAGGAGTCAGCCAGAGGTGGGTTGGACTGGTCTAGTTTACACCTATTAGATATTTGTATTGTATGCAGATTTATTATTACTGGCTACAGATGTTAGTCAGCTGCTTAGAATCAGATCTAAAATGGTCTTTATTTAGGAAAATAAATACAAACAAACTTTGTTCCCTCACTCAAGAGTTGGAACTCAATTAAAAAAAGTGTATTCAAGGTCACAAGTTCAGAGATGCAGAAATGACTATTCCAAAACACAGGCAGAATCTGTTGTTTTGTGCAACTTTAGGATAACTGTTTGAGATGATCAGCAACATGCTACTTTACAAGTTTGTAGTACAAGATTAAAATTTCACAAACCATAAGAAATTCCTTGTTTAAAAAAGAAAAAAAAAAATCAACCCTCAAGATTCAAGCTCTGCAAGTTCAAATTTGCTGTCACCAATCTAGCACAGGGCTGAATGAGGGGAATTTATTAGAAATACAGAGAAACATAACAGACAGCAATCACAAGAAAAACTGCACAAAAATCTGTTCCAATAAAAGAGGTGAGAAATTAATGTCATTTTTCAAACAGCATTGATCTCATAATGATCTCTCATCTTGGAAGTGAAGAATTTAGTCATCCCATCCGTCATCAAAATCATCACCTGGAGCCAAAACATCAGATTGTCAACGTCACGTTGTCCCTGTGCACATCAGCATTTCCCTGCAAACCCTGCCCACTGTCTCCCACCCCCACCAAACAACAACAATACAAACAGAAAATGCTGCAAAACTCAGGTCTGACAACATCTGTGGAGAGAAACTTCTTGAAGTGTCATATTGACTCAATGGCAACAGTTTCTCTCTCCACAGATGCTGTCACAGCTACTGAGATTTTCCAGCATTTTCTGTTTTTATTTCAGATTTCCAGCATCTGCAGTATTTTGCTTTTATACAAGAATAGTCATGTTGTGGAAACACCACTGCCTCCAAGTCTCTCACCATCCTGACTTGGAAATATATCACCGTTCCTTCACTGTCGCTGGGTCAAAATCCTGGAACTCCCTCCCTAACAGCACTGTGGGTGTACCTACACCACAGGGACTGCAGCGGTTCAAGAAGGCAGCTCACCACCACCTTCTCAAGGGCAATTAGGGATGGGCAATAAATGCTGGCCCAGCCAGCGACGCCCACATCTCGTGAATGAATAAAATAAAAAACAATCGCTTCAGTTATTTTCAATGCTAAATTTCCCAGTTTTTTTTTTAAAAAAGGGTGTGTGGGGGGTGGGGACTAATAGCACAGGGACTGTGAACAAAGAAATCATGGCTCACTTGAAGAGTGTATGACACATCGCCTCTTCTGCATCACTTTCGTAAGGGCCCCCATAATTCCATCCGGCTCAGCAGATGGAACGGGTCTGGAGTCCGGGCTGTCAGATATCTGAAAGACAGTTTGTAACAAGCTCATATTGCTCAGTCACCCACAAGAACAAGGAAAAGTACAGCTCAGGAACAGGCCCTTCAGCCCTCCAAGCCTGCGCTGATCATATTGCCCGTCAAACTAAAACATTTTGCACTTCCGGGGTCCGTATCCCTCTTTTCCCATCCTATTCATGTATTTGTCAAGCTGCCTCTTACACACCACTATCGTACCTGCTTCCACCATCTCCTCTGGCAGCAAATTCCAGACACTCACTACCCTCTGCGTAAAAAACTTGCCCCACACATCTCCTCTATAGTTTTCTCCCCACACCTTAAATCTATGTCCCCTAGTAATTGACTCTTCCACCCTGGGAAAAAGCTTCTGACTATCTACTCTGTCCATGTCACTCATCATTTTGTAAACTTCTATCAAGTCACCCCTCAATCTCCGTCACTCTAGTGAGAACAATCTGAGTTTCTCCAACCTCTCCTCATAGCTAATAACCTCCAGACCAGGCAGCATCCTGGTAAACCTCCTCTGCACCCTCTCCAACACCTCCATATCCTTCTGGTAATGTGGCGACCAGAATTGCACGCAATATTCCAAGTGTTCTTATCCACCTGCGTTGCCACTTTCAGTCACCTGTGGACCTGTACACCCAGATCCTAAGGTTCTAAATTAAGGTTCTCAATAGCCATCGTTTCACACCACAATGCAGCCAGCTTGTTCTAACAGGATGCACTGTAAATTACTATCTCCAGTTTCTGGATAGGATGTGAGTTGTTAACACATTGTACAACACTGATCAATTCCAAATGGAAAGAAAAACTAGGCAGGTGGTAACTGGGACTGTGACTCCATCAGACTGACTGCAAGAAGATGACTATTATTCCAAATTCAGTCCAACCTAAACCTCTCCAGAAGCTATTGTAGTATCAGGAGTCCTCACTGCATCATCCTCTGCTGAAACTCCGAAGCACTGTTAGGAGGTTGGCTCCTGTCCTTTGTGCTGATCCTGCTCTCCCCTTAGTCCTGTATCAATTCCAAACTCATCCCTGCTCACTCCCCTTCGTCCTGTTTCAATTCCAAACTCATCCCTGCTCACTCCCCATAGGCCTGTATCAATTCCAAACTCATCCCTGCTCACTCCCCTTAGTCCTGTATCAATTCCAAACTCATCCCTGCTCACTCCCCATAGGCCTGTATCAATTCCAAACTCATCCCTGCTCACTCCCCATAGGCCTGTATCAATTCCGTACTCATCCCTGCTCACTCCCCATAGGCCTGTATCAATTCCGTACTCATCTCACTGTCTTGTTTCCCAGTAGCCTGTATAAAATATTTATCCAGTCTTCAACTTCATGCTCCCATCTGTCCTTTGATTTTTGATCTGCAAAAGAGTCAAAATCAGCCTTGAAAATATTCATTGACCCAGCCGCCACTGCTCTGTGGAAGAGAATTCCAAAGATTAACAACCCTCAAAAGAAATGCCTAATCTTCCTCTTAAATTCAAGAGGCTCTATTTTTAAACTGTGCTCCTGGTTCTAGATTACTCAACGAGTGGGAACATCCTCAGCAGCCATCCTGTCAAGCCCCCTTCATTTCAATAAGGTCATTTCTCTAAAGTCAAATGAGTCTAGGCCCAACCTTTCCTGGTAATCCCATCATCCCAGGAATCAGCCTGGTGAACCTGCTCTGATCTGCTTCCAATGAAATGATATCCCCAAGTAAGGAGGCCAAAATTGTACAGAGTAATCTTTTGTCATCCATGTACAAGGACACCCAGATACCCCAGCACCACAGTATTCTGTAGTCTCAATTTGAATAATATTCTGTTTTTCTATTCTTCCTGCCAAAGTGAAAGAGTTCACATTTTCCCCACATTATTTTCCATCTGCCAAATTTTTGCCCACTTAAGTAATCTATATCTCTTTGTAGGTTCTTTGTATTAAAACATGCTTTTCTACTTATCTTTGTACCATCAGCAACTTGGCTACAATACACTTGGTCCCTTCATCCAAGTTGTTAATATAGATTGTGAATAGTTGAGGTCCCAGCACTGATCTCTATGGCACTCTTGTTAGTGAGGAAGGGGGACGGATTAGTGTGTATGCCTGTGTAGAAGGGGGACTGAAATCCTCAGTAGAAAATCAAAAACTTTATTTGATTTATAATGTGAAACCAATCAATGATGTCAAGATGGCCTTTAGGGAACTTTGTATGGTCCTGTTAAAGATCAGAAATACAGAAATGCAAGTGTAAACGTCAACAGTATCACTGCTTCCTTGCCAAGGTCCATGAGCTGGAGCTGCTCAGATGAAGAAATGGGCTGGTGATTACAGAAAACAACAATATTCTTACAAAGTATGTTAAAAACAGATTTTCATATTTGAAATGTTATATGTTGATCTATAACAAACCTTAATTATATACTGAATGTTACTATGCTATCTTATTGCTGTTCTGTTTTTGTTGGCGTCTGGGGTCACGTTGATTTAAGTATTAAAATGGGGTCACATTGGAAAATCTGTTTGCCAAACGATTTAAGAAATTAATGTTTACTTTAGCTACTCTTCCGTAAAAGAAACTTGTAGAAGCTCTTCCTGTCTGTTTTAATGTTTCTTGGCCCTGATTTCTTCCCCCGTCATTGTAAGTTATTCTTTTGCTGGTTTCTGAAATTTTCCCAATCTTCTGGCATACCACAAATCTTTGCAGCATTGTACCTCTACTTTCAATTGGATACCATCTTTATCTTCCTTGGTTACTCTTGGATGCATCCTTCAGGTAGAGATTTCCTTTCTCAATGCAATACATCTTTGCTGAGAGTTATGAAATTTCTCCTTAATGTCTGCCACTACTCATTTACTGCCTTACTTTTTAACCTGTTTTCCCAGTTCACTTTAGCCAACTTGTCTTCATATCAATAAATAAATACATACAAGTACAAAGTTAATAACTTGGGTAAATGTTCTGCGGGATCCCCCAGCTTGTGCACCGAGGTGGACACTGCTCCCTGGCATGAACAACACCAAGTGTTTTCAGGATTCCACAACCCTGGCCAAGTTGTACCAGACAAGCAAGGAGGCTTCTGTGGAAGTGGATCAGCTCTCACCATAACAGTTCCTCCTATTCACACCATCAAAATGCTTCAATTTTTAAACCTTTATTAAATCTCCTTCACCTTCTCAACCCCAGTGGAAACAGTTCCAGAATTTAAAGTCTCTCCTCATCTGTATTGGTATCAATTCCTATTGCAGCCATCATCCCAGTGAATCAACACTATCGAGCTTTAAATTTGGCAGTGCCCTTCCCAGACTTACCGACTTTAAAACACATCCTTGGCAGATCTGATTCAGCGGAAGGTACTGACAACTGGCCGCTCCCAGAGATTTCCCTGTCACCACTGGATTCAGCCAAGTGCCTTGTCTGATGTCTTCAAGCAGCAAATTCTTTGAGGGATGGGGAGAGGCAACATCGTCAAATACAGGGGGCAGAGGGGGTAATGCAACTGGGGCATTAAATGCATTAGAGGGGGGAGGGGGTCCTCCCAAATTTAAATTGGATAGAAGGAGAGGTCCTGGTGGGGGTGGGGTAGGTTCCCCATAGCTGGGAGGGGCTTGTTGACCTTCCCTTGTTGGAGCAGGAGGGGTAGCAGGGCCTGTTCCACCCCTGTGAGGGGGCAGCTCTTGGGCATTGCAATTGGATGGAGGAGCTGCTGCTCTCTTAGAACAAAGGCCTGAAAAAGAGATAGAGCGAGAGAGAGTGTCAGTATCACCTCTGCCCTCCACTCCCACCTTTCATTCTTCACCCCCCTTCCCTAGACTGTCTGCCCATTCTTCACTTGTCAGAAAGCCCATATCTGATTAATTCGGCCTTCAAACAGGTCACCAGGAGGTCAGCTGGTCACCCTCATCATCCTCTTAGCAAAAGAAAAAAGGGGAGGGGAAGGGGTGGGGGTGGGTAGGGAGAAAGAATAGTGACGGGGGTTCCTTATTCCCAATGTTCATGGGAAACTCATTTGACTCCAGTTCAGGGCGGTTTCCATTAGTGGGGAAGAGAGGAGAGCCCATGGGGTCAATAACTGGGGCCCTTGGGAGGGGGGCAGAAGAGAGCCCATGGGGACCCTGGTCATTTGCCCCTTGGGGGCAGAGAGAGCCCATGGGGCAAATAACCAGGTCCATTATTTCTAATGTTTTGACAAATATTTCCCCATTAGCACCCATACCCACATTCCCCATCTGGAACCCCCCAATCTTGTTCACCCCCCCACCCCACCCAAGAACCATACCTTTCTGAATCCCTTCTTGCCTCATGGCACCAACTCCTCCATTTTGCTCAATAATCTTGTAAATCAACTTCGAAGTTCCTACATCCTTCAGGGGGCCTGTGTTAATTCCTGCCTCTCGGAACAGCTCCATCAAATCAGGGTCCAGCAGATTCATCTACAGCACACAGGGCAACAGTGAGCTGCAAACTCACCCGAACCAGCAGCACATACCCAATCCCAAATTTCACCCCCCCCCCACCCAGTCCCCCTCCTCAATCCTCTCCCCACCCCCTCCACCAATCACCAGCCTGCTCCATCCCTCCCCACCCTCCACTCAGAACCCACTCCCACAGCTTTCCCAACTTCTCAAACCTCCCTCCCCTCCAGAACCCAGCCCAACCCCCTACTCCCCACCCTCAGCCCCAAGACCACACTAATTTCAATGAGGTGGGGTCCATGCACTTACATCGAATCCGGTCTTGGGGTTGCAAGCCACATGACCAACATGCCTGAGGAGAGAATAACAATTTCACCTCATCAGAAGCAGCAAATAAACCACAAGCCCCAACATTAGGAGGAGGTCATTCAGTAACTCGAGCTTGCTCCACCATTCGACAAGGTCACAGATGATCTGATTGTGGTCTCAACTCCAGCTTTGTCTGTTTCTCATAACACTGGACTCCTTGTAGATCAAAAATCTGCCTAACTTGGCCTTAAATATATTTAGTGACCTATCCCCCACTCCTCTGGAGAGAATTACGCAGACTAACTACCCAGAGAAGTTTCTCCTCATCTCCATCTTAAGCATTAGACCTTAGGTCTCCTGGTTCCAGTCTCTCCCATAGGTAGAAACATCCTCTTGGTACCAACCCTGTCAAGTCCCCTTGAGATTGTGTATGTTTCAAGATGATCGCATTCTCCTAAACTCCAATGGATATAGGTCTAACCCATCCAACCTTCTCTCAAAATAAGTCCCTCATCCTAGGGATCAGCCTAGAGAACCTTCTCTGAACTGCTTTAATGCAATTATATCCTTTGAGTAAGGAGACCAAAACTGTGCACAGTACTCAAATGTCATCTCACCAAGGTCCTGTATAGCTGTAGTAAAACTTCCTTACTTGTATATTCCATTCCCCTCACAATGAAGGCTAACATTCCATTGGCCTTCCTAATCACTTGATGTATGTGCACACTAATTTGTTCAGATTCATGGAGGACACCCAGATCCCTCTGAAGTTGAGTCCCGCAAGCTTTCTCTTGTGATCTTATCCAGCACCTCCTCAACTTCAAACCTAAAACCCTCCCATTGACACCCCATCCACATCCATCATCTCCTCAACTCTGATCCTATTGCCTCCCCACCAGCCCCCCCCCCCCCCCCCAAATCCCAACCATCCTCAAGCTCCAGTAAGCCCTCACTAACACTGAAATTACCCCAGATCACCAACACACCCCCACACATTGATCTCAACCTCAAACACTGACACTCACTGACCCTTCCACCAATCCCCAAATCCCAACACCCACCTATTGATCACCAAACACCAACCCCTGAACCCAAAAACACCTTCCACTAGCCCCAGCTACCAACCCAAAACTCTAGATACCAACATCCCCCCTGACCCAATTGCCCCTCAACCAAAACTGACCTAACCCTAAACTTCCCACCACTGACACCCTTCCACAATCCCCAAACTCCTTTTCACTGACCTCAAATCCAAACTGAACCCCAAACCCTTCCCCCAACGAGTTAGGAACCAGAGTATTTGGGATTCTCACTGGAAGTTGCTGGGAGTGCCGATGTCAGATTTGGAGAGTTTGTTCCGGTTGGATCTTGGTTTCCTTTTCTCCTGGGTCGACCCTGGGGTGGAGCCAATGACCCAGCAACAGCGATTGGTGATGTCATCATTTGGGGTATCAGGGTTCAGGGTATCAGTGGGCAATAAAGGGTTTGTGGAATCAGTCCAACTGGTCACTTAATATAAAACAAAATTAGTAAACAGTTCATCCCCAAATCTGTCCCCCACTGACACCCCCCCAACACCTCCCCAAAATCCCCCAACACCCCACAAACACCTGACCCCAAAGCCCAGCCCCCTCCCACTAACCCCCCCCCACCCCACATCATCAACCCAACCCCCTCCCAGTGACCCTCCACACTCACAAGCCCAAACTCCTCCCACCAACCCCAAAACACCCTCATGCACCAACACCCATACCCAGCCCAGAAACCCCAATCTCCACAAAAAGCCCAGTTTTATAACTCCCCACTCATGTCTAAACCATCAAAACACCATCTCCCAAAACCTACCCTCTTCACCAGCCTCAATGTCCTAGTCCCCCATCCTCCAGAAACAGCCCTGACCCCAAACCACATATCCACCAACTTCAAAATCCCCTCCCCAAAACCCCAATCCCCCCAAAACAATCCCCACACCTCTGACCCAAAATTCACCCATCCCCATCTCCTCCCTCTTCCCCTGAAAATCTCCCCCTATCCCAAATAACAAATCACCCAAACCCCACAGGACAGGAGAGCAATGAAAATTCCCAGGGTGAAAAACTAACAATAGCTGAAAAGCAGCAGAGAATAAAGGATTTCTGTCCATTCACAGAAGCCAGAAAAAGCCAGTGTATCCAATAAAAACACCCACTACACCCTGACCAATTTAAATGCCCCAATACACAGAAATCCAGTTACCATAACGGTACAACATTCTCACAAATGCCATTGTCATCTCTGCAAATTCAGACATAGACGCTCCCTCAGCTCATTTATAAAACTCTCATCAACAATGTCCACCTGAAACTAATTGGGAAGCAGCCAATCACTACTGGCCCCAGCATAAGCCAAACACCAGCCTTTAAGGGCCATTCCCCACTCACACTGCTCAGCACCACCAGATTTTTACTAGACATGGTGAGATTTGAACCCAGGTCCCCCAGACCATTACCTTGGGTCATTAGATTACTAGTTAGTGATAATGCCACTGCCTCCCAGGGCCTGCTCTGCACACCACTGGGACATAAATTATTAATGAATCAAATAGCAATCTTTCAATTCAGGGATCTCAATGTTTCAAATAACCACCCAGAACAGGAAAGGATTGGCTATTCATCTCTGCACTGAGTGAAGTTCAATATAACAACAGCTGAAATCAGAGCAGGAGAAGATCATTCAGCTCCTCAGTCCAGCTCCACATTTCAATATAATCATGCTGGTCCTCAACATCAACTGCATTTTCTCACCTTATCCCCATATCCCTCGATTCCCTATAGTCTCCAAAATCAATCAATCTCAACCTTGAACATATTCAATGATGGAGTATCCACAACCCTCTGGGGTGGAGAATTCTAAAGATTCATAAACTTTTTGAGCGAAAAAATTTCTCCTCATTTCAGTTTTAACAGATTGGCCCCTTGTCTGAAGACTGTGGCTCCGTGTTCTATGTTCCCCAGCCAGGAGAAGCAGCCTGTCAGTGTCCAGCCTACACAAGCCCTCTAGACTTTTACTAGTTTAATTGAGATCACCTCTCATTCTCCTAAACTCTAGACAGTATAGACCCATTCTATCCAATCCCTCCACATAGGACAGTCTTCTTGTCCCAGGAATCAATCTAGTGAAAATTTGTTGCACCCCCTCTAATGTATAAAGACATGGAAAATAAGAGCAGGAGTAGGTCATTCGGCCCATCGAGCCTGCTCTGCCATTCAATATGATCATGGCTGATCCTCTATCTCAACGCCGTACTCCTGCTCTCTCCCCATACCCCTTGACGCCTTTAACATCTAGAAATGTATCTATTTTCTTCTTAAATTTATTCAGTGACTTGGATTCCACAGCCTCTGTGGTAGAGAATTCCACAGGTTCACCACCCTCTGAGTGAAGAAGTTTCTCCTCCTCTCAGTTCTAAATGGTCTACCCTGTATCCTGAGATTGTGACTCCTTGTTCTAGACACCACCAGCCAGAGGAAACATTCTCCCTGCATCCAGTCTGTCCAGCCCTGTCAGAATTTTATACATATCAATGCGATTTCCCTCTCGTTCTTCTAAACTCCAGTGAATACAGACCCAGTCAAACCAATCTCTCCTCATACAGCTGCCCTGCCATCCCAGGAATCAGTCTGGTGAACCTTCGCTGCACTCCCTCTATGGCAAGGATATAATTTCTAATGTAGGAGACCAAAACTGCAGCTGCAGTGAGATATCCTTGCTCCTGTACTCAAGTCCTCTCACAATGAAGGCCAACACACCATTTGCCTTCTTAACTGCTTCCTGCACCTACATGCTTGCTTTCAGTGATTGGTGTACAAGGACATCCAGGTCCCTTTGTACATCAACATTTCCCAATCTATTTGAAAACAAAGAAAACTGCGGATGCTGGAAATCTAAAACAAAAACAGAATTACCTGGAAAAACTCAGTAGGTCTGGCAGCATCGGCGGAGGAGAAAAGAGTTGACGTTTCGAGTCCTCATGACCCTTCGACAGAACTTGATTTCGAGTCCAGGAAAGAGTTGAAATATAAGCTGGTTTAAGGTGTGTGGGGGGGGGGGGGGGGGGGAAGGAGAGAGAGAGAGAGACAGAGGTGCTTGTGTAGACAAACAAGCAGTGATAGAAGCAGATCATCAAAAGATGTCAGTAACAATGGTACCAAAGAACACATAGGTGTTAAAGTTAAAGTTGGTGATATTATCTAAACGAATGTGCTAATTAAGAATGGATGGTAGGGCACTCAAGGTACAGCTCTAGTGGGGGTGGGGGGAGCATAAAGGATTTTAAAATATTTAAAAATAATGGAAATAGGTGGGAAAAGAAAAATCTATAAAATTTATAGGGAAAAAAAAGGGGGAAAAAAAGGGGGAAACAGAAAGGGGGTGGGGATGGGGGAGGGAGCTCACGACCTAAAGTTATTGAATTCAATATTCAGACCGGAAGGCTGTAAGGTGCCTAGTCGGAAGATGAGGTGTTGTTCCTCCAGTTTGCGTTGGGCTTCACTGGAACAATGCAGTAAGCCAAGGACAGACATGTGGGCAAGAGAGCAGGGTGGAGTGTTAAAATGGCAAGCCACAGGGAGGTTTGGGTCATTCTTGCGGACAGACCGCAGGTGTTCTGCAAAGCGGTCGCCCAGTTTACGTTTGGTCTCTCCAATGTAGAGGAGACCACATTGGGAGCAACGAATGCAGTAGACTAAGTTGGGTGAAATGCAAGTGAAATGCTGCTTCACTTGAAAGGAATGTTTAGGCCCTTGGACGGTGAGGAGAGAGGAAGTGAAGGGGCAGGTGTTACATCTTTTGCGTGGGCATGGGGTGGTGCCATAGGAGGGGGTTGAGGAGTAGGGGGTGATGGAGGAGTGGACCAGGGTGTCCCGGAGGGAGCGATCTCTACGGAATGCCGATAAGGGGGGTGAAGGGAAGATGTGTTTGGTGGTGGCATCATGCTGGAGTTGGCGGAAATGGCGGAGGATGATCCTTTGAATGCGGAGGCTGGTGGGGTGATAAGTGAGGACAAGGGGGACCCTATCATGTTTCTGGGAGGGAGGAGAAGGCGTGAGGGCGGATGCGCGGGAGATGGGCCGGACACGGTTGAGGGCCCTGTCAACGACCGTGGGTGGAAAACCTCGGTTAAGGAAGAAGGAGGACATGTCAGAGGAACCGTTTTTGAAGGTAGCATCATCGGAACAGATGCGACGAAGGCGAAGGAACTGGGAGAATGGGATGGAGTCCTTACAGGAAGCGGGGTGTGAGGAGCTGTAGTCGAGGTAGCTGTGGGAGTCGGTGGGTTTGTAGTGGATATTGGTGGACAGTCTATCACCAGAGATTGAGACAGAGAGGTCAAGGAAGGGAAGGGAAGTGTCAGAGATGGACCACGTGAAAATGATGGAGGGGTGGAGATTGGAAGCAAAATTAATAAATTTTTCCAAGTCCCGACGAGAGCATGAAGCAGCACCGAAGTAATCATCGATGTACCGGAGAAAAAGTTGTGGAAGGGGGCCGGGGTAGGACTGCAACAAGGAATGTTCCACATATCCCATAAAGAGACAGGCATAGCTGGGGCCCATGCGGGTACCCATAGCCACACCTTTTATTTGGAGAAATCTATCACCATTTAAACAATACTCTGCCATTCTGTTTTTCTTACTAAAGTGGATAACTTCACACTACACCCTTCATGTATTTGCCACTCACTCAACTTGTCTAAATCACATTGAAGCCTCTTGACATCTTTCTCACCGCTCACTATCCCAGCTATAGTTTTGTTATCAGCAAACGTGGAAATATTACATTTGGTTCCCTCATCCAAATCATTGATATATATTGTGAGTAGCTGGGGCCCAAGCACTGATTCCTGCGGTACCCCTCTAGTCACTGGCTGCCATTCCGAAAAAGACCCATTTATTCCTACTCTCTGTTTCCAGTCTGCTAACCAATTCTCAATCTATGCCAGTATATTATCCCTAATCCCATCTACTTTAATTTTGCACACTAACCTCTTATGTGGGACTTCATCAAAAGTTTTCTGAAAATCCAAACACACCACATCTACTGGTTCTCCCTTATCTATTCTGCTGGGTTTTAAAAAAAAAATCTGTTCATGGAATGGAGGCATGGATAGGCCAGCATTTATTGCCCTTGATAACTGAGTGACTTGCTAGGCCAGTTAAGAGTCAGCCACATTGCTGTGGCTCTGGAGTCACATGTAGGCCAGACCAGGTAAGGACGGCATATTATGTCCCTAAAGGGCTTTGGTGAACCAGATGGTTTTTATGACAATTCTTTAGTGGTTATCATTAGACTTTTAATTCCAGATTTTTTTATTGAATTCAAATTTCATCATCTGCAGTGGTGGCAGGCAGTGGAAGCAAAGCCCTGCATATTTTGAAGGCAGAGCTAAATAGGTTCTTGATTAACAAGGGGGTGAAATGTTATCAGGGGTAGGCAGGAATGTGGGATTGTGGTTACATTGAGGGCAGCAATGATCTTATTGAATGGTGGAGCAGGCTCGAGGGGCCAAGTGGCCTACTCCTGCCCCTAATTCTTATGTTTGTTCATGGTTCTACCTTAAAAATCTTCAAAGACCCTGATTCCACCAGCTTTTGAGGAAGAGAGTTCCAAACACTCACGACCCTCAGAGAGAAAAAATTTCTCCTCATTTCTGACTTCAATGTGTCAGGATGTTCCGGCCCCAGTGCAGCGACTCCCTCCATGGTGGATGCGGTGAGCCAGGCAAAAGTCCTTTGACCTTCCAGTGCCGCTGGTGGGAGGGGCTGGAATTCCCACCTCTTATTTTTAAACAGTGACCCCTAGTTCTAGATTCTCCCACAAGAGGAAACACCCTCTCCACATCCACCCTGTCAAGACCTCTCAGGATCTTAAATGTTTCAATCAAGTTGCCTCTTACTCTAAACTCCAGTGGATACCAGCCTAGTCTGTCCAACCTTTCCTCATAAGGCAACTCACCCATTCCAGGTATTAGTCTGGTAAACCTTCTCTGAACTGCTTCCAACGCAATTATATCATTCTTTAATTAAGGAGACCAATACTGTACACAGTTCTCCAAATGTGATCTCAACAATGTGGTTGACTCTTAAAAAATTACTTCTGAACAAGGGCATTTAGGGATGGGCAATAAGTGCTGGCCTAGCTAACAACGCCCACATCCCATTAATGAATTTAAAAAATTGCCCTTACAACTGAAGCATAACCTCCCTACTCTTGTATTCAATTCCCCTCACAATATTCACTTTCCTAATTTCTTGCTGTACCTGCATAGTAGCCTTTTGTGATTCATACACTAGGACCCCCAGATCCCCCTGAATCTCAGAGCTCTGCAATCTCTCACCATTTAGATAATATGCTTCTCTTTTATTCTTCTGCCAAAATGGACAATTTCGCACTTTCCCGCATTATACAGCATTTGCCAGGTCTTTGCCCACTCACTTGGTCTATCTAGATCCCTTTGTAGCCTCCTTATGACCTCTTCACACCTTATTACCCTACCTGTCTTTGTGTCATCAGCAACTTTAGTAACCACACCTTCAGTTCCCTCATCTAAGTCATTGATGTAAATTGTAAAACACTGAGGCCCCAGTACAGACCCTGTGGGACTCCACTCGTCACATCCTGCCAATCAGACAAAGACCCATTTATGCAAACTCTCTGCTTTCTGCCAGCCAATCTTCTATCCAGGCTAATATATTACCCCCTACACCATGCACTTTTATTTTCTGTATTAACCTTTGATGTGGCAGCTTATTAATTGCCTTCTGGAAATCTAAGTACAGCACATCCATCAGTTCCCTTTATCCTCAGCACATGTAATTTCTTTAAAGAACTCCAATAAATTGGTTAAACATCATTTCCCTCTCACAAAACCATGTTGACTCTGCCTGATTACCTTGAATTTATCTAAGTGCCCTGTCATAACATCTTTAATAATAGCTGCTAACATTTTCCCTTTGATAGATGTTAAGCTAACTTGTCTGTAGTTTCCTGCTATCTGTCATCCTCCCTTTTTGAATAAAGGAGTTACATTCGCTAACTTCCAATCTAATGGGACCTTGCCAGGATCTAGGGAATTTTGGGAAATTAAAACCAATGTATCGACAATCTCACCAGCCACTTCTTTAAAGGCACCAGGATGAAGTCCATCAGGACTTAAGGACTTGTTAGCCCACAGCTCCAATAATTTGCTGTATACAACTTCTCTGGTGATTGTCATTTTCTTGAGTTCCTCCCTCCCTCCCTTCACTATACCCCAATCTGCTGGTAATAAGAGCTAATGAAGTATTTGCCTTCCTAATTGCTGTACTAGCATGTGAGCTTTCTGTGCTTCATGTACAAGGACAGTTGGGGTCCTCTGAATCCCAGCATTTACTACAACAAAAACAGTAAAAATGTTTACTTCTCTTTAGCTCTGAAGAGGAGTCATATGGACTCGATACATTAACTCTGTTTCTCTCTCCACAGATACTGTCAGACCGACGGAGTTTTTCCAGCATTTTCTGTTTTTGTTTCAGATTTCCAGCATCCGCAGTATTTGGCTTTTACCCAATATTTACCAGTTTCTCACTTTTTAAAAAATATTTTGCATTTCCAATCTTATAACCAAAGTGAATAACCTCCCATACTTGCCCACATTGTACTCCATCTGCCACCTTGTTGCCCATTCATTTAACCTTATGTCTGTTTGCAGCCTCCTCACTCATTACTCTCCCAGCTTACTCTGGATACATCATTCACAGTTCCCTCATCCAAGTCATTAAAAAGATTGTAAATAATTGAGACGAAGTACTGGTCCTTGTGGCACTCCGCTAGTCACAACCTGCCAACACAAAAATTGCCCCATTTTTCCTACTTTCTGTTTTCTACCTATTAACGAATCCTCAATCCATGCTCCCAATATAACTCCCAATCCCATGAGTCCAAAATTTGTGTTATAACCTTTCATTGGCACCTTATTGAATGCCTTCTGAAAATCCAAGTACACATCTGCATCCACTGGTTCTCCCTTTATCAACCCTGTTTGTGCATCAAAAGTAGGGGTGAAGGCAGGACAAATAGATCAGTAGTTGCAGAAGTGACATAGTAAATGGAGGGTATAGGCTGATCAGAAGGGAACTTCAATGTGACTTTGTAAGGGGTTTGGGAAAGAGTTTTTTCCAGGGTTGGATACTCGAATAACTGTGTGGTACTGTGCTCCATACAGTGCAGGAGAGACTTCGATATCAGTCCTATCCCGGGCTGAATGGGGTATATTTATCTCTGCAATGTAATGGGAGACCCTCTCTGTTCTCCCTCCACAGGGTGACTGGGTGTGTGCTGTTCCAGTACAGCTACAAGACTGACACCTACCCAGCTATGTGGAAAATTACCCAGCTATGTCCTGTACACATAAAGCAGGACAAATCCAACCTGGTCAATTACTGCCCGATCAGTCTACTCTCCATCATCAGTAAAGTGGTGGAAGGCGTCATCAAGGTCATCAACAGTGCTATCAAGTGGCACTTACTTGGCAATAACCTGCTCACTGACACCCAGTTTGGGTTCTGCCAGGGCCACTCAGCTCCTGACCTCATTACTGCCTTAGTTCAAACATAGACAGAAGAGCTGAACTCCTGAGGTGAGGTGAGAGTGACTGCCCTTGACATCAAGGCAGCATTTGACCGAGTGTGACATCAAGGAGCCCTAGCAAAACTGGAGTCAATGGGAATCTGGGGGAAAACTCTCTGCTGGTTGGAGTCATACCGAGCACAAAGGAAGATGGTTGTGGAGGTCAGTCATCTCAGCTCCAGGACATCACTGCAGGAGTTCCTCAGGGTAGTGTCCTCGGCCCAACCATCTTCAGCTGCTTCATCAATGACCTTCCTTCCATCATAAGGTCAGAAGTGGGGATGTTCACTGATGATTGCACAATGTTCAGCACCATTCGCAACTCCTCAGATACTGAAGCAGTCCATGTCCAAATGCAGCAAGACCTGGACAATATCCAGGTTTGTGCTGACAAGTGGCAAGTAACATTCGCACCACACAAGTGCCAGACAATGACCATCCCCAACAAGAATCTAACCATCACCCCTTGACATTCAATAGCATTACCATCACTGAATCCCTCACTATCAAGATCCTGGGGGTTACCATTGACCTGAAACTGAACTGGACTAGCCATATAAATACTGTGGCTACAACAGCAGGTCAGAGGCTAGGAATCCTGTGGTAAGTAACTCACCTCCTGATTCCCCAAAGCCTGTCCACCATCTACAAGGCACAAGTCAGGAGTGTGATGGAATACTCCCCACTTGCCTGGATGAGTGCAGCTCCAAAAACACACAAGAAGCTTGACTCATCCCAGGACAAAGCAGCCACTTGATTGGCACCACATCCACAAACATTCACTCCCTCCACCACTGACGCACAGTAACAGCAGTGTGTACCATCTACAAGATGTACTGCAGGAATTCACCAAGATTCTTTGAGCACCTTTCAAACTGACGACCACTACCATCTGGAAGGACAAGGGCAGCAGACAGATGGGAACACCACCACCTGGAAGTTCCCCTCCAAGTCACTCACCATCCTGACTTGGAAATATATCACCATTCCTTCACTATTGCTGGATCAAAATCCTGGAACTCCCTCCCTAACAGCACTGTGGGTGTACCTACAACACATGGACTGCAGCGGTTCAAGAAGGCAGCTCACCCCCACCTTCTCAAGGGCAATTAGGGATGGGCAATAAATTCTGGCCCAGCCAGCAAAGCCCACATCCCATGAATGAATAAAAAAGACTTGGTGTCATTGTAGAAACTCACCTTTGATCTTCAAATTCTTCCTGCTTCCTGAAAAGTACCTTAAACATAGTTTGTAAGCAACGAAACCAAATTTCACCCCGTAATATGGAGCGGCAGGTTACAACATCAACTTTGTAGTTACATAGGTCCTTTCATGTTTTATAAAGACCCAAGGAGATTCACAAGAACACAACCAACAAAAAGAAATGAATCAGCCAAAGAATGAGATATTAGAGGTAGAAGAGGTTTGAAGGAGGAAAAAGAGAGAGAGAGAGGGAGGTGGAGTAGTTTCGGGCAAGAATTTCAGAGCTTAGGGCCCAGGTTGCCGACAGCATGGCTGCCAATGATGGAGCAATGGAAATTGAGGATGTTCAAGAGACCAGGATTGGATAAGTGCAGATATCTCAGAGGGTTCTGAGACTGGAGAAGGTTACAGACTCACTCATGCTGCCTCCCCCCTTGTGGTTCTCCTGTAACCTGACCAGCTGAAGGCTGCAGCATCAGTACCTCTAGCGCCTGGTCCACCCTCCCTCTACACCACTCCTCCCCTGCCCAGGCTTCAGGAGAACTGGGTGGATGAGTCCCATGTCTTCGATCCCCCTTTATTAGTCACTGCCACTGCAGGACACGTCCTCCAGGAAGTCTCAGAACTTCCAAATGCACCTGTGCCTGTGGCCCTAATGGCTTCAATCAAGTCACCTCTTAATCTTCTAAACTTCAGCGGATACAAGCCTAACCTGTCCAGACAACCCGCCCATTCCTGCTATTAACCTAATAAACTTTCTCTGAACTGCTTCTAACACATTTACATCAGCTCCTCTGGCCTGCCCCTCATCTCCTCAGAACTGCCCCTCATCTCCTCAGATCTGCCCCTCATTTCCTCAGATCTGCCCCTCATCTCCTCGGAACTGCCCCTCATCTCCCTGGAAATGCCCCTCATCTCCTCAGATCTGCCCCGCATCTCCTCGGAACTGCCCCTCATCTCCCTGGAACTGTCCCTCATCTCCTCGGAACTGCCCCTCATCTCCTCAGAAATGCCCCTCATCTCCTCAGATCTGCCCCTCATCTCCTCGGAACTGCCCCTCATCTCCCTGGAAACGCCCCTCATCTCCTCAGATCTGCCCCGCATCTCCTCAGAACTGCCCCTCATCTCCCTGGAACTGTCCCTCATCTCCTCGGAACTGCTCCGCATCTCCCTGGAACTGTCCCTCATCTCCTCAGAACTGCCCCTCATCTCCCTGGAACTGTCCTTTATCTCCTCAGAAGTGTCCCTCATCTCCTCGGAACTGTCCCTCATCTCCTCAGAACTGTCCCTCATCTCCTTGGAACTGCTCCTCATCTCCTCAGATCTGCCTCTCATCTTCTCGGAACTGCCCCTCATCTCCTTGGAACTGTCCCTCATCTCCTCAGAACTGTCCCTCATCTCCCTGGAACTGTCCCTCATCTCCTCAGAACTGTCCCTCATCTCCTCAGAACTGTCCCTCATCTCCCTGGAACTGCCTCTCATCTCCTCAGAACTGCCCCTCATCTCCTCAGAACTGTCCCTCATCTCCCTGGAACTGTCCCTAATCTCCTCAGAATTGTCCCTCATCTCCTTGGAACTGCCCCTCATCTCCTCAGAACTGTCCCTCATCTCCCTGGAACTGTCCCTCATCTCCTCAGAATTGTCTCTCATCTCCTTGGAACTGCCCCTCATCTCCTCGGAACTGTCCCTCATCTCCCTGGAACTGTCCCTCATCTCCTCAGAACTGTCCCTCATCTCCTTGGAACTGCCCCTCATCTCCTCAGAACTGTCCCTCATCTCCCTGGAACTGTCCCTCATCTCCTCAGAACTGTCCCTCATCTCCTCGGAACTGTCCCTCATCTCCTCGGAACTGCCCCTCATCTCCTCAGAACTGTCCCTCATCTCCCTGGAACTGTCCCTCATCTCCTCAGAACTGTCCCTCATCTCCTCAGAACTGTCCCTCATCTCCTCAGAATTGTCCCTCATCTCCTCAGAATTGTCCCTCATCTCCTTGGAACTGCCCCTCATCTCCTCAGAACTGTCCCTCATCTCCCTGGAACTGTCCCTCATCTCCTCAGAATTGTCCCTCATCTCCTCAGAATTGCCCCTCATCTCCTCAGAACTGTCCCTCATCTCCTCAGAACTGTCCCTCATCTCCCTGGAACTGTCCCTCATCTCCCTGGAACTGTCCCTCATCTCCCTGGAACTGTCTTTCATCTCCTCAGAACTTTCCCTCATCTCCCTGGAACTTTCCCTCATCTCCTCAGAACTGTCCCTCATCTCCTCAGAACTGCCCCTCATCTCCTCAGAACTGTCCCTCATCTCCTCGGAACTTTCCCTCATCTCCTCGGAACTTTCCCTCATCTCCCTGGAACTGTCCCTCATCTCCTCAGAACTGCCTCTCATCTCCTCAGAATTGTCCCTCATCTCCCTGGAACTGTCCCTCATCGCCTCAGAACTGTCCCTCATCTCCTCAGAACTGCCTCTCATCTCCTCAGAACTGTCCCTCATCTCCTCAGAATTGTCCCTCATCTCCTTGGAACTGTCCCTCATCTCCTCAGAACTGTCCCTCATCTCCCTGGAACTGTCCCTCATCTCCCTGGAACTGTCCCTCATCTCCTCAGAACTGTCCCTCATCTCCCTGGAACTGTCCCTCATCTCCCTGGAACTGTCCCTCATCTCCTCAGAACTGTCCCTCATCTCCCTGGAACTGTCCCTCATCTCCCTGGAATTGTCCCTCATCTCCCTGGAACTTTCCCTCATCTCCTTGGATCTTTCCCTCATCTCCCTGGAACTGTTCCTCATCTCCTCGGAACTGTCCCTCATCTCCTCAGAACTGTCCCTCATCTCCCTGGAACTGTCCCTCATCTCCCTGGAACTTTCCCTCATCTCCTCAGATCTTTCCCTCATCTCCCTGGAACTGTCCCTCATCTCCTCAGAACTGTCCCTCATCTCCCTGGAACTGTCCGTCATCTCCTCAGAACTGTCCCTCATCTCCCTGGAACTGTCCCTCATCTCCTCAGAACTGTCCCTCATCTCCCTGGAACTGTCCCTCATCTCCTCAGAACTGTCCCTCATCTCCCTGGAACTGTCCCTCATCTCCCTGGAACTGTCCCTCATCTCCTCAGAACTGCCCCTCATCGCCTCAGAACTGTCACTCATCTCCCTGGAACTGTCCCTCATCTCCTCGGAACTGTCCCTCATCTCCCTGGAATTGTCCCTCATCTCCTCGGAACTGCCCCCATCACCTCTGAACTGCCCCCCTGAATGATTGTCCATGCCCTCCTGCCCCTGTTCATCTGCACTCTCTCTACTCCAGTGAAATGCATCTGCGCAATGGCTGAGCTTCCCTTTGGAGCCTGAGGCCTTGCCTGGACACCACCATCTTTCAATGGTGGGGGATCTGTCAGCCTGTGATCCCCCATGTGACTCACATTTAATTTGTGAGCTGCAATTAAATTCCATTCACTGTCCTGCAAATGAGGTGTAAGCACCTTTTGGATAAGCTCAATTGCCTTTGTGCAGCTTCCCATGTAGCATTGCCTTCTCAGTGTGCCCAGAACAACTGGCCCACCCCAATAACTCTACCCAATGGGCTGAATGGCCTCCTTCTGTTCCCTAGGTATTCTATATTTCTAATTCTTCATTCCTTGAATTTAAGGGAGCAGAGATGAAAGCCATATGAGAGGAACAGGGAGGGTGGGGGACAGTAATGGTTTCAATGGGGATTAAGACATCAGACATAGAGGCTGGGGTATTACTGAGCAGATATGAAGTTGCGAAATATTTTGGTGACTTGAGGGCTAAAGGCTACAGAGTTGGGATTGTGGAAGTGCATTTGTGAGAGAATTGGGAGAGTCTTTTCCAGGGTGTGGAGACAGAATGAAATAAATTTTGGAGGGGGAAGGGAGCAATGGGTAGAGAGAAATACAGGGAACTGCCCAGAGGTGATTGACATGTTGGGAGTTCAGCATCATGGGAGATAGCAAGGCAAGTGGGCTCTTGACAATATGGGTTGGGGAGTTTACATGGAGGAGGGATTAAAGGGGAATAAGAGAGCAGTGAACTCAGAGAACGTGATGATTTGAGATGAAGTTTGAAATCGCGAGAAGCTGTTCAGTGAAGAGGCCAAGAGAAAAAAGCAGTGAAGATATTTCAGTGAGAAACTTGTGTGGTTTTACACGTGTGAAAGGGAATGAGGATTTTAAAGAGCAGGTGAGAGGAGTGGAACAAAGTGAGATGTTCAGAGGAGCACAAAGTGCCAGGGGAGCAGGGGATCAGACCAAGGTAAGGTTTGGTGATAAGACCCACACCAACACTATGACAGTAAGAGTGGGGCAAGTGGTGGAAGGTGCAGCCAGCCGTAGAAGCTTCACCTCCTCCCATCAAGGCCGTAATCTCAATGCATCATCCCCGGCTGGGGAGGACCCTGGTCCCCAGTGAACTGATATTCTGGAGGGAGCTGCAGAGAGAGACAGTGAGAACTGGCAGAGTCCACAGGGTCAGCACTGGGTGGGGGGAATGGGATGGGAAGGAGATTGGAGCGATTAGCTCCTAGTGGACCTGCTGGGTAGGGAGGTCAGTGCAAGAACAATGAAGCAGTTGGGGTTACTATTAGTGAGGAAGCATTGATGAGCCCTTGGAGAATCTCGAGTGGGGTCACACAGTGAAGGTGCCAGTTTCTCTAAAGAGAGAGTCCAGCCTAGAATGGGGGGAGAAGAGTGGGAGGGTGGGGAAATGCTGAAGGGTTGGGATAGGGATTTGAGAGAGAGAAATGAAAAGAGTTTGATATTTTAATCTGCCAACATGCTGAGTTTTCCCTTCCCCAGGACACTGAGCTCTGGAACTTGGTGTCATTGGTCATACTTCAATAATCAAATAAAGGCCACAACAAAGTGGAAACTCATTGTTGTCTTTGCATTCTCTCTGTTTCCTGACAAATAAATGTAAACACAGTTTGTAAACAATCAAAACCGTTTTTGTCTGTAACATTAAGAGGCAAGTTGATAATTTTTACCAATGTACACACTCAGAATGAGGTGAGTTGGACAATGAGGGCTGGGTTGGACTTTGATCATAGGGAGTGGGGTTGTGAGGGTGTTTGGGGGTCACAAAGAGGGATAGGTGCAGTCTGGGACAGACCGATGAGGGGTAGGTGCAGTCTGGGACAGACCGAAGATGGATAGGTGCAGTCTGGGACAGACCGATGAGGGATAGGTGCAGTCTGGGACAGACCGATGAGGGTAGGTGCAGTCTGGGACAGAACGATGAGGGATAGGTGCAGTCTGGGACAGACCGATGAGGGTAGGTGCAGTCTGGGACAGACCGATGAGGGATAGGTGCAGTCTGGGACAGACCGATGAGGGTAGGTGCAGTCTGGGACAGACCGATGAGGGATAGGTGCAGTCTGGGACAGACCGATGAGGGGTAGGTGCAGTCTGGGACAGACCGATGAGGGATAGGTGCAGTCTGGGACAGACCGATGAGGGATAGGTGCAGTCTGGGACAGATCGATGAGGGATAGGTGCAGTCTGGGACAGACCGATGAGGGGTAGGTGCAGTCTGGGACAGACTGATGAGGGATAGGTGCAGTCTGGGACAGACCGATGAGGGGTAGGTGCAGTCTGGGACAGATTGATGAGGGGCAGGTGCAGTCTGGGACAGACTGATGAGGGATAGGTGCAGTCTGGGACAGACTGATGAGGGATAGGTGCAGTCTGGGACAGACCGATGAGGGATAGGTGCAGTCTCGGACAGACCGATGAGGGTAGGTGCAGTATGGGACAGAACGATGAGGGGTAGGTGCAGTCTGGGACAGACTGATGAGGGATAGGTGCAGTCTGGGACAGACCGATGAGGGTAGGTGCAGTCTGGGACAGACCGATGAGGGATAGGTGTAGTCTGGGACAGACCGATGAGGGGTAGGTGCAGTCTGGGACAGACCGATGAGGGATAGGTGCAGTATGGGACAGAACGATGAGGGGTAGGTGCAGTCTGGGACAGACTGATGAGGGATAGGTGCAGTCTGGGACAGACCGATGAGGGTAGGTGCAGTCTGGGACAGACCGATGAGGGATAGGTGCAGTCTGGGACAGACCGATGAGGGATAGGTGCAGTCTGGGACAGACCGATGAGGGGTAGGTGCAGTCTGGGACAGACCGATGAGGGGTAGGTGCAGTCTGGGACAGACCGATGAGGGGTAGGTGCAGTCTGGGACAGACCGATGAGGGATAGGTGCAGTCTGGGACAGACCGATGAGGGGTAGGTGCAGTCTGGGACAGACCGATGAGGGATAGGTGCAGTCTGGGACAGACCGATGAGGGATAGGTGCAGTCTGGGACAGAACGATGAGGGGTAGGTGCAGTCTGGGACAGGACGATGAGGGATAGGTGCAGTCTGGGACAGACCGATGAGGGATAGGTGCAGTCTGGGACTGAACGATGAGGGGTAGGTGCAGTCTGGGACAGACTGATGAGGGATAGGTGCAGTCTGGGACAGAACGATGAGGGATAGGTGCAGTCTGGGACAGAACGATGAGGGGTAGGTGCAGTCTGGGACAGACCGATGAGGGGTAGGTGCAGTCTGGGACAGAACGATGAGGGGTAGGTGCAGTCTGGGACAGAACGATGAGGGATAGGTGCAGTCTGGGACAGATTGATGAGGGGTAGGTGCAGTCTGCGACAGACCAATGAGGGATAGGTGCAGTCTGGGACAGACCGATGCGGGGTAGGTGCAGTCTGGGACAGAACGATGAGGGGTAGGTGCAGTCTGGGACAGACCGATGAGGGGTAGGTGCAGTCTGGGACAGGACGATGAGGGGTAGGTGCAGTCTGGGACAGAACGATGAGGGATAGGTGCAGTCTAGGACAGAACGATGAGGGATAGGTGCAGTCTGGGACAGACCGATGAAGGATAGGTGCAGTCTGGGACAGACCGATGAGGGTAGGTGCAGTCTGGGACAGACCGATGAGGGATAGGTGCAGTCTGGGACAGACCGATGAGGGGTAGGTGCTGTCTGGGACAGACCGATGAGGGGTAGGTGCAGTCTGGGACAGAACGATGAGGGATAGGTGCAGTCTGGGACAGAACGATGAGGGGTAGGTGCAGTCTGGGACAGAACGATGAGGGGTAGGTGCAGTCTGGGACAGACCGATGAGGGGTAGGTGCAGTCTGGGACAGGACGATGAGGGGTAGGTGCAGTCTGGGACAGAACGATGAGGGATAGGTGCAGTCTAGGACAGAACGATGAGGGATAGGTGCGGTCTGGGACAGACCGATGAGGGATAGGTGCGGTCTGGGACAGACCGATGAGGGTAGGTGCAGTCTGGGACAGACCGATGAGGGTTAGGTGCAGTCTGGGACAGACTGATGAGGGATAGGTGCAGTCTGGGACGGACCGATGAGGGGTAGGTGCAGTCTGGGACAGAACGATGAGGGGTAGGTGCAGTCTGGGACAGAACGATGAGGGATAGGTGCAGTCTGGGACAGACCGATGAGGGGTAGGTGCAGTCTGGGACAGACTGATGAGGGATAGGTGCAGTCTGGGACAGACCGATGAGGGATAGGTGCAGTCTGGGACAGACCGATGAGGGATAGGTGCAGTCTGGGACAGAACGATGAGGGGTAGGTGCAGTCTGGGACAGAACGATGAGGGATAGGTGCAGTCTGGGACAGACCGATGAGGGATAGGTGCAGTCTGGGACTGAACGATGAGGGGTAGGTGCAGTCTGGGACAGACTGATGAGGGATAGGTGCAGTCTGGGACAGAACGATGAGGGATAGGTGCAGTCTGGGACAGAACGATGAGGGGTAGGTGCAGTCTGGGACAGACCGATGAGGGGTAGGTGCAGTCTGGGACAGAACGATGAGGGGTAGGTGCAGTCTGGGACAGAACGATGAGGAATAGGTGCAGTCTGGGACAGATTGATGAGGGGTAGGTGCAGTCTGCGACAGACCAATGAGGGATAGGTGCAGTCTGGGACAGACCGATGAGGGTAGGTGCAGTCTGGGACAGACCGATGAGGGATAGGTGCAGTCTGGGACAGACCGATGAGGGGTAGGTGCTGCCTGGGACAGACCGATGAGGGGTCGGTGCAGTCTGGGACAGAACGATGAGGGGTAGGTGCAGTCTGGGACAGAACGATGAGGGGTAGGTGCAGTCTGGGACAGAACGATGAGGGATAGGTGCAGTCTGGGACAGACCGATGAGGGGTAGGTGCAGTCTGGGACAGGACGATGAGGGGTAGGTGCAGTCTGGGACAGAACGATGAGGGATAGGTGCAGTCTAGGACAGAACGATGAGGGATAGGTGCGGTCTGGGACAGACCGATGAGGGATAGCTGCAGTCTGGGACAGACCGATGAGGGTAGGTGCAGTCTGTGACAGACCGATGAGGGGTAGGTGCAGTCTGGGACAGACTGATGAGGGATAGGTGCAGTCTGGGACAGATTGATGAGGGGTAGGTGCAGTCTGGGACAGACTGATGAGGGATAGGTGCAGTCTGGGACAGAACGATGAGGGATAGGTGCAGTCTGGGACAGACCGATGAGGGGTAGGTGCAGTCTGGGACAGACTGATGAGGGATAGGTGCAGTCTGGGACAGACCGATGAGGGGTAGGTGCAGTCTGGGACAGAACGATGAGGGATAGGTGCAGTCTGGGACAGATTGATGAGGGGTAGGTGCAGTCTGGGACAGACTGATGAGGGATAGGTGCAGTCTGGGACAGAACGATGAGGGGTAGGTGCAGTCTGGGACAGACCGATGAGGGATAGGTGCAGTCTGGGACAGACCGATGAGGGGTAGGTGCTGTCTGGGACAGACTGATGAGGGGTAGGTGCAGTCTGGGACAGAACGATGAGGGATAGGTGCAGTCTGGGACAGAACGATGAGGGATAGGTGCAGTCTGGGACAGACCGATGAGGGATAGGTGCAGTCTGGGACAGAACGATGAGGGATAGGTGCAGTCTGGCTGATGAAGCACCTGCCCTGTCCTTCATTTCTATAAGTTTGTAAATAGATTCACTGTTGCATCTTAGTTGTCCATCCTGTCACACTCACATCACTCTAGCAAACATTTCTCTTAAGTGGGACATGCCCATGTTTTCCTGATTGTGCACAGGCTCCAAACACACACCAAGGCAACAGGGCAGGCTTTCTGCCCTCGATCTTGCTGCAAAACATTTAGTTTCTTGGGGTACCCATTGGGGCCCACCTCCTTCCTGAGTCAGCTGATCACAGTGAAGCCGTTGGCCTCAGTGCCCCAGACTTGTTTGGGTTCTCAGAGAATTGATGTAGAATTTGGTGGAGATGAAGATGGCAGTGAGTTCATGAACCAAACGTGTGTGAAAGGCAGGGTTGTCATGGAGCTGAGTGAAACCCAAATACTAACCATTACCCAGCCATTACTGTACATACTGGAGAAAATACACCCCCTAGAATCCCTAACAAGCTGGTACTATATTTGCTGGAGATAATGCACCCCCAGCTTCTCGAGTCTCTCTACATTAACAGAACTCCTTCATCTCTGGTACCGTTCTGGTTAATCTCCTCTGCACCCTCTCCAAGGCCTTGAAATCCTTCCTAAAGTGTGGGGCCCAGAATTGGACACAAGACTCCAGTCGAGGGCCAATCAGTGTTTTATAAAAGTTTGCCATAACTTCCCTGCTTTTTGGACTCTATGCCCCTATTTATAAAGCTCATGGCCCCATATGCTTTTTATCCACTTCCTGAAGTTATCCTATTGTTTTCAAAGACTTGTGCACATACCCCTGGATCTCCCTGCTCCTGCATTCCCTTTAGAATTGTTTCCTTTATTTCCTATTGTCTTTCCTCAGTCTTCCTACAAGATGCATCATTTCACATTTCTCCACATTAAATTTAATCAGCGACTTGCGCACCCATTCCACCCACCTGTCTATGTCCCCTCGAAATCGCTTACTATCCTTCTCACTGTATATAACATTTCTCAACATTGTGTTATTTGTAAACTTTGAAATTATGCCCTGTGTATCCATATCGAGATCATTAATATATATAAAAAACAGCACTGGTCCCAGGAGCGAATCCTGGCGAACTCCACTGTAAACTTCCCTCCACTCTGAAAACAACGCTTCCCACTAACCTCTGCATTCTCTCACTGAGTCAGCTTTGTATCCACATAGTTACCGCCCCTTTAATGAAATAGGTTTCAATCTTGCTAAAACGTCTCTTGTGTTGTAAATCACAATGAAAGTCCACACCAAAGCCCTGTTAATTGGAAAAATGGGCTTCCTAAAACTGAGTATGTCCAGGAAAAGCAAGGCTCCCGTCTCTTCTGCTGTAGTATTTCAACTGTGTTATCAGCAACAGGTTTAAACTTTACTCCATGTCATCGCTGAACTTCAATGCTGTCTGGCAATCCTGCACAGAGAAGTATTAAACACGTAGCTATTCCTAAACCAGTGCCAAATAACTGTGAAACCAGAGTCAAATACAGTCACTTTTAATACTTCAGTAAATTACTGCTAAAGAAATACCATCACCTATCTGTAGTGTGTCTGTGATATTACTGCTGGGATGTGGTGTGTCTGTGATATTACTGCTGGGATGTGGTGGGTTTGTGATATTACTGCTGGGATGTGGTGGGTTTGTGATATTACTGCTGGGATGTGGTGGGTCTGTGATATTACTGCTGGGATGTGGTGGGTTTGTGATATTACTGCTGGGATGTGGTGGGTCTGTGATATTACTGCTGGGATGTGGTGGGTCTGTGATATTACTGCTGGGATGTGGTGGGTTTGTGATATTACTGCTGGGATGTGGTGGGTCTGTGATATTACTGCTGGGATGTGGTGGGTCTGTGATATTACTGCTGGGATGTGGTGAGTCTGTGATATTACTGCTGGGATGTGGTGGGTTTGTGATATTACTGCTGGGATGTGGTGGGTCTGTGATATTACTGCTGGGATGTGGTGGGTTTGTGATATTACTGCTGGGATGTGGTGGGTTTGTGATATTACTGCTGGGATGTGGTGAGTCTGTGATATTACTGCTGGGATGTGGTGGGTTTGTGATATTACTGCTGGGATGTGGTGGGTCTGTGATATTACTGCTGGGATGTGGTGGGTTTGTGATATTACTGCTGGGATGTGGTGGGTTTGTGATATTACTGCTGGGATGTGGTGGGTCTGTGATATTACTGCTGGGATGTGGTGGGTTTGTGATATTACTGCTGGGATGTGGTGGGTCTGTGATATTACTGCTGGGATGTGGTGGGTCTGTGATATTACTGCTGGGATGTGGTGGGTCTGTGATATTACTGCTGGGATGTGGTGAGTCTGTGATATTACTGCTGGGATGTGATGGGTCTGTGATATTACTGCTGGGATGAGGTGGGTCTGTGATATTACTGCTGGGATGAGGTGGGTCTGTGATATTACTGCTGGGATGTGGTGGGTCTGTGATATTACTGCTGGGATGTGGTGGGTCTGTGATATTACTGCTGGCTTGTGGTGGGTCTGTGATATTACTGCTGGGATGTGGTGGGTTTGTGATATTACTGCTGGGATGAGGTGGGTTTGTGATATTACTGCTGGGATGAGGTGGGTTTGTGATATTACTGCTGGGATGTGGTGGGTCTGTGATATTACTGCTGGGATGTGGTGGGTCTGTGATATTACTGCTGGGATGTGGTAGGTCTGTGATATTACTGCTGGGATGTGGTGGGTCTGTGATATTACTGCTGGGATGTGGTGGGTTTGTGATATTACTGCTGGGATGTGGTGGGTCTGTGATATTACTGCTGGGATGTGGTGGGTTTGTGATATTACTGCTGGGATGAGGTGGGTCTGTGATATTACTGCTGGGATGTGGTGGGTCTGTGATATTACTGCTGGGATGTGGTGAGTCTGTGATATTACTGCTGGGATGTGGTGGGTTTGTGATATTACTGCTGGGATGCAGTGGGTCTGTGATATTACTGCTGGGATGTGGTGGGTTTGTGATATTACTGCTGGGATGAGGTGGGTCTGTGATATTACTGCTGGGATGTGGTGAGTCTGTGATATTACTGCTGGGATGTGATGGGTCTGTGATATTACTGCTGGGATGAGGTGGGTCTGTGATATTACTGCTGGGATGAGGTGGGTCTGTGATATTACTGCTGGGATGTGGTGGGTCTGTGATATTACTGCTGGGATGTGGTGGGTCTGTGATATTACTGCTGGCTTGTGGTGGGTCTGTGATATTACTGCTGGGATGTGGTGGGTTTGTGATATTACTGCTGGGATGAGGTGGGTTTGTGATATTACTGCTGGGATGAGGTGGGTTTGTGATATTACTGCTGGGATGTGGTGGGTCTGTGATATTACTGCTGGGATGTGGTGGGTCTGTGATATTACTGCTGGGATGTGGTAGGTCTGTGATATTACTGCTGGGATGTGGTGGGTCTGTGATATTACTGCTGGGATGTGGTGGGTTTGTGATATTACTGCTGGGATGTGGTGGGTCTGTGATATTACTGCTGGGATGTGGTGGGTCTGTGATATTACTGCTGGGATGTGGTGGGTCTGTGATATTACTGCTGGGACGAAGTGTGTCTGTGATATTACTGCTGGGATGTGGTGGGTCTTGTGATATTACTGCTGGGACGTAGTGTGTCTGTGAAATTACTGCTGGGATGTGGTGTGTCTGTGATATTACTGCTGGGATGTGGTGGGTCCTGTGATATTACTGCTGGGATGAGGTGGGTCTGTGATATTACTGCTGGGATGGTGGTGGGTCTGTGATATTACTGCTGGGACGAAGTGTGTCTGTGATATTACTGCTGGGATGTTGGTGGGTCTGTGATATTACTGCTGGGACGTAGTGTGTCTGTGATAATACTGCTGGGATGTGGTGGGGTCCTGTGATATTACTGCTGGGATGTGGGTGTCTGTGATATTACTGCTGGGACGCTGGAGGTGCTGTTGCATCTTGCTGACAGCAGAGGTCAGTAAGTGACTGTTTAAGAATAAGCAGCTCAATTTTGAGAAAGTTTACTTTTTGCTTTGAGCTGCATTTGTAAAATCTGCAGCCCCAGGACATTAGGCATCGGGCGTCGTGTCCAGCTGGGTGCGGACATTAGGCATCGGGCGTCGTGTCCAGCTGGGTGCGGACATTAGGCAGTCGGGCGTCGTGTCCAGCTGGGTGCGGACATTAGGCATCGGGCGTCGTGTCCAGCTGGGTGCGGACATAAGGCATCGGGCGTCGTGTCCAGCTGGGTGCGGACATTAGGCATCGGGGCGTCGTGTCCAGCTGGGTGCGGACATTAGACATCGGGCGTCGTGTCCAGCTGGGTGGCGGACATTAGGCATCGGGCGTCGTGTCCAGCTGGGTGCGGACATTAGGCATCGGGCGTCGTGTCCAGCTGGGTGCGGACATTAGGCATCGGGCGTCGTGTCCAGCTGGGTGCGGACATTATGTGAGACGGCCAAAAATCATTTTCACACCATCGCGAAACTAGTTTGTGATCGTCCGCTCCACCCCCACCCCCACCCCCACCCCCACCCCCACCCCCACTCTGACCCCCACCCCCACACCCACCCCCACCCCCACCCCCACCCCACCCCCACCCCCACCCCCACCCCCACCCCACCCCCACCCCCCACTCCCCCCACCCCCACTCCCCCCACCCCCACCCCCACTCCCACCCCCACACCCACCCCCAGCCCCACCCCTGCCCCACGCCCCACCCCCACTCCCACCCACCACCCACCCCCACACCCACCCCCACTCCCACTCCACCACCATCCACCCCCACCCCCACCCCCACCCCCACCCCCACTTCCACTCCACCTCCTCCCATTCCCCACCCCAGCCCCACCCCCTCCCACTCACCCCCACCCTCACCCCCATTCCCACTCCACCCCCACCCTCACTCCCACTCCCACCCCCAACCCCCACTCCCACTCCACTTCACCTCCACTCCCACCCCCACCCCCCCACTCCCTCTCCCACCCCCACCCCCACCCCCCACTCCCACTCCCACTCCCACTCCCACCCCCACCCCCACCCCCCACTCCCACCCCCACCCCCACTCCCACTCCCACTCCCACTCCCACCCCCCACCCCCCACTCCCACTCCCCACCCCCCACCCCCAACTCCCACCCCCCCACCCCCACCCCCCCACTCCCACTCCCACTCCCACCCCCACCCCCACTCCCACCCCCACCCCCACCCCCCACTCCCACTCCCACTCCCCACCCCCACTCCCACCCCCCACTCCCATTCCCACTCCCACCCCCACCCCCCACCCCCACTCCCACCCCCACCCCTACCCCCACTCCCACTCCCACTCCCACCCCCCCACTCCCACTCCCACCCCCACCCCCACCCCCACTCCCACTCCCACTCCCACTCCCACCCCCACCCCCACTCCCACCCCCACCCCCCACCCCCCCACTCCCATTCCCACTCCCCACTCCCACGCTGGATCATCCCAGCACAAATCACACTGACGTCTTTCACAACCCATCATAACCAACGTGCACCGGGTGAGCTGCCCTTCACTCGGGACTTCGAGGTTTGTTTGCCTGTCCTGCTCCGGGCAGCACTCGGGGTCTCAGCTCCAGGATTCACAGACAGCACCACAACACTGTTAGGGGGACTCACGGGCAGGTCCAAACCTACCAGACCAGCTGTAAGGCAGGGGGGGCTTTTCAACAGCTGCAAGGCTGGGGCTTGCTTGGGGAAGGGGGAGAAGTGGCCTCAGGCAAGGGAAGAGGCTGCAGGGTGAGGGCTGTACTGGGGAAGGGGGGTATCCCAGGGTGTGTGTGGGGGGGGCACATGTTGATTTGTGCAAGTGGCCTCAAGAGGGTGAGGGCTGAGGAGGCAGCCTCCAGAGGAGATGAGGCCAGATGGAGATGTGAGGGTGTGTGTGAGAGAGTGAGTGGTGATGTCCCTTGAGCTGGCAGTGAGTGAGATACCAGTGAGTGTGTGATGGATGTGTGAGGGTGTGAGTTTAGAGTGATGAGGTGGGTGCCTTACCCTGGTGGTAGGGATGAGATCATTCATCCTCTTTCTGCCCTGGATGGCCAACCTCTTCTGTGCAGGATTGGCACTGACCACCGCTGCCACTGCCTCCCAAGCCGGAGTGGTGAGATTGCTGGACCTCCTGCGGCCAGATTGGGGGGTGGGGGACATCGTCGTGGGTCTCCACGGTGTCTGGAGGGGATGCGTCACGGAATCAGGGGGCTCTTCACTGGTGCCTCCCTGGGCTGTGACATTGAGAAGCATGTGGACAGCTGCAGTTTAAATATGGTGCCCTGCGTGAGGAAGGGGGCGAGGTAATGGTGTGGCAGGTAAATCAGACCCCACCCACCAGCGAGAGGGCACGTTTCCCTGCAGCTGCAAAATTAATGAGGTGGGAAGGGGACAATCAAACACACAAAAAAACCCCCATTGCAGCCGGTGGGTAAAAATGGCTTAATTCCTGCCCATTACCACACTTTGTACAAATCTGGGATAATTCCATCTTGGGGGAAGAGAGAAATTGAGGGAGAGAAACTGGGGGAGAGAAACTGGGGGAGAGAGACAGAGGGAGAGAGAGACAGAGGGAGAGAGAAACTGGGGGAGAGAGAGACTGGGGGAGAGAGAGAGACTGGGTGGGTGGGTTGCTAGGACAGAGAGGGAGACTGGGGGAGGGGGAGACTGGGGAAGAAAGACTGAGTCATAGAATCATAGAGTCATAGAGGTCTACAGCACAGAAAAAAGGCCCTTCAGCCCATCGAGTCTGCACCAGTCAAACAAGTCCCTAACTATTCTAATCCTATTTTCCCAGCACTAGGCCCGTAGCCTTGTATGCCAAGGCATTGCAAGTGCACATCCAAAAACTTCTTCAATGTTATGAGGGTTTCTGCCTCCACCATCCTTTCAGGCAGTGAGTTCCAGATTCCCACCACCCACTGGGTGAAAAAATTCTTCCTCACATCCCTCTAAACCTCCTGCCCCTTACCTTAAATCTATGCCCCCTGGTTATTGATTCCTCCACCAAGGGGAAAAGTTCCTTCCTGTCTACCCTATCTATGCCCCTCATAATTTTATACACCTCAATCCTGTCCCCCCTCAATCTCCTCTGCTCCAGGGAAAATAACCCCAGTCTATCCAATTCCCCTCATAACTAAAACTCTCCAGCCCAGGCAACATCCTGGTAAATCTCCTCTGCACTCTGTCTAGTGCAATCACATCCTTCCTATAATGCAGATTCCAGAACTGCACACAGTACTCCAGCTGTGGCTTAACCAGCGTTTTTATACAGTTCCAGCATAACCTCCCTGTTCTTATATTCAATGCCTCGGCTAATAAAGGCAAGTATCCCATATGCCTTCTTAACCACCTTATCTACCTGTCCCGCTACCTTAAGGGACCAGTGGATACGCCCACCAATGTCCCTCTGATCCTCGGTACTTCCCAGGGTCCTACCATTCATCGTGTTTTCCTGTGCCTTGTTTGTCCTGCCCAAGTGCATCACCTCACACTTATCCAAATTAAATTCCATTTGCCACTGATCAGCCCATCTGACCAGCCCGTCTATATCCTCCTGTAATCTAAGGCTATCCTCCTTACTGTTTACCACTCCACCAATTTCCGTGTCATCTGCAAACTTACTGATCAACCCTCCTACATTCAAGTCTAAATCCTTTATATATACCACAAACAGCAAGGGACCCAACACCGATCCCTGTGGAACCCCACTGGACACGGTCATCCAGTCACAAAAACACCCCTGGATCATCACCCTCTGCTTCCTGCCACTCAGCCAATTCTGGATCCAATTTGTCAAATTGCCTTGGATCCCATGGGCGCTTACCTTCGTTATCAGTCTCCCATGTGGGACCTTATCAAAAGCCTTGCTGAAGTCCAAGTACACTTTGTCAAATACATTGCCCTCATCCACACACCTGGTCACCTCTTCGAAAAATTCAATCAAATTGGTCAGACATGACCTCCCCTTAACAAAACCATGCTGACTGTCCTTGATTAATCCCTGCCTCTCCAAATGTAGATTAATTCTGAATTGCTTCCAATAGTTTCCCCACCACTGAGGTTAGACTGACTGGCCTGTAGTTCCCCTGGTTTATCCCTTCCTCCCTTCTTGAATACGGTCCCACATTGGCTGTCCTCCAGTCCTCTGGCACCTCTCCTGTGGCCAGAGAGGTATTGAAAATTATTGCCAGTGCCCCTGTTATCTCCTCCCTTGCCTCACTCAACAGCCTGGGATACACTTCATCCAGGCCTGGAGATTTATCTACTTTTAAGCCTGCCAGACCACTTAGAACCTCCTCCCTTTCTATGCTAATTTTTTAAATTATATCACAGTCCTTCTGCCTGATTTCTATACCCACGTCGTCCCTCTCACTTGTGAACACCGACTTAAAGTATTCATTTAGAACCCTACCTACGTCTTCCAGCTCCACACACAAATTACCACGATGGTCCTAATGGGCCCTACTCTTTCTGTAGTTATCCTCTTACTCTTAATGTGCTTGTAAAATAACTTTGGATTTTCCTTTATTTTACCCGCCAATGTTTTTTTCATGCCCCCTTTTTGCTCTTCTAATTTCCTTTTTAAGTTCCCCCTACACATTCTATACTCCTCTAGGGCTTCCGCTGTTTTGAGCCCTCGGTATCTGCCATAAGCCTCCCTTTTTCTCTATATCCAATCCTGTATATCCCTCAACATCCAGGGTTCCCTGGATTTGTTGGTCCCACCCTTTGTCTTTACTGGAATATGTTGAACCTGTACTCTCCCTATTTCCTTCTGGAATGATTCCCACTGCTCTGACACAGATTTACCTAAAAGTAGCTGCTCCCAGTCCACTCTGCCCAAATCATATCTGATCTGATTAAAATCGGCCTTCCCCCAATTTAGAACTCTGATTTCTGGCCCATCCTTGTCCTTTTCCATAACAACCTTGAATCTAACAGAGTTATGATCACTATCTGCAAAATGCTCCCCCACTGATACCTCTACCACTTGCCGAGCTTTATTCCCTAAAATTAAGTCCAGGACCGCCCCCTCTCTTGTGGGACCTTTTACACACTGGCTTAAAAAGCTCTCCTGGATGCATTTTAAGAATTCCACTCCCTCTAAACGTACCACACTATGACTAACCCAGTTAATGTTGGGGAAGTTGAAATCCCCCACTATTACTACCCTATTATTTTTACATTCCTCTGAAATTTGTCAACATATCTGTTCTTCTATTTCTCTCTGACTGTTTGGGGGCCTGTAGTACACTCCCAGCAATGTGATTGCTCCTCTTTTGTTTTTCAGTTCTACCCGTATGGCTTCATTTGAGGAGCCTTCTAAGGTGTCATCCCTCCTTACTGCTGGAATTGATTCCTTGATCAATATTGTGATATCCCCTCCTCTTTTACCTTTTTCCGTGTCTCGCCTGAAGACCTGATATCCTTGGAACACTGAGCTGCCAATCCTGCCCCTCTCTCAACCATGTCTCTGTGACAGCAATGACATCATACTTCCATGTGTTAATTTGTGCCCTCAACTCATCTCCCTTATTCGTCAGACTCCTTGCATTAAAATAAATGCCATCCAACCTTGCCAAACTCCCTTGTGCCTTAACTGGCCTATAATTTCTATGTCTTCCAGACTCACTTGCTCTCTCTTCTAATTTTGGCTGTGCATCTTCCCTTGTTGAATCTCCTCTCAGGATCCCATCTCCCTGCCAAGTTAGTTTAAACCCTCCCCAACAGCACCAGCAAACCTCCCCGCAAGGATGTTGGTCCTGTTCCGGTTCAGGTGCAACCCGTTCACCTTATACAGGTCCCACCGCCCCCAGAAACAGACCCAATGTCCCAGAAATCTAAAGCCCTCCCTCCTGCACCATCTTTCCAACCACCCATTCATCTGGACTAACCTCCTATTTCTATACTAGCACGTGGCACCATGAGTAATCCAGAGATTACTAACTTTGCGGTCCTGTTTTTTAATCTGTTTCCTAGCTTCTAAATTCTGCTTGCAGGACCTCATCCCTCTTTCTACCTATGCTGTTGGTATCAATATGTACCATGAAATCTGTCTGTTTGCCCTCCCCCTTTAGAATGCACTGCAGTCGTTCAGTGATATCCTTGATCCTGGCATCAGGGAGACAACATACCATCCTGGAGTCACGTCTACAGCCACAGAAACGCCTGTCTATTCCCTGTACTATCGAGTCTCCTACCACTATTGCTCTTCCCCTCTTTTTCCTCCCCCCATGTGCAGCTGAGCCACTCACAGTGCCATGAACGTGGCTGTACCCCCCAGAGGAACCTTCACTCTCACTGTTTTCCAACACAAAAAAACGGTTCTCGAGCGAGATGCACCCTGGGGATTTCCTGACTACCTGCCTGACACCTTTCTTCTGACTGATGGTCACCCATTCCCTCTCTGTCTGTACTTCCAGAAGCTGTGGGGTGACCACGTCTAAAAACGTACTATTCATGAAACTCAGTTCCTCCAGCTGCCGTTCAAGCTCTGAAACTCAGAGCTGAAGTAGCTGCAGTTGGTGGCATTTCCTGCTCACATGGTCGGTCAGAGCGCAAGGAGCGTCTAGAACTTCCCACATGTTGCAGGCGGTACATAACATGGGACTGAGCTGCCCTGCCATGCCTCTAGTTGGAAAAAAACCCCTTACTTTAAGTTAAATACAGTAAAAAAAAAGCTAAATTATTTATGTACTTTAAATAAAAACTAGAACCCCTCCCATTCCTTAGCTTAATCTATTTTAAACTGGAGAAAAACACTTACCCACTACTCACCAATCAGCTCTCACCTTTGTGCTGACGTCACTTTTTGAATCTTCCCTACACTCGCACTGGTTCTGATCTCTCTGCCGCGCTCTCGTGCTGTCTTGTGATGTCACTTGTTATTTTCAACAAGAACTGACTGCAGGACACTCCTCCAAGACTGGGGGAAAGGGAGACTGGGGGACAGAGACTGGGGGAGTGGTGGACATCAGAGGAAGGGGAGAGACTGGGGGAAGGGAAGAGACTTTAGGAGGCAAACTAGGGGAGAGAGAGCTGGGGAGGGGACTGGGGGAGGGATAGAATGTGAGAGAGAGAGGCATGAAGGGAGGGGAAGACTTGGGGAGAGAGAGACCAGGGAGAGGGACAGACTGGGAGGGAGAGATTGGAATAGAGAGACACGGGGGGAGTGAGACACTGGGGGAGAGAGAGATTGGGGGGGGCGGTGACTGGGGGACAATGGGGCTGGGAGAGAGCAGGACTGGAGGAGAAGAGGACTGGGGAAGAGGGAGACTGGGGCAGGTGGAGACGGGGGGAGGGAGAGATGGGGGAGAGAGACAGATGGAGGAAGAGACTGGGGGGAAGAGAGACTGTGAGAGGGGGAGGCTGGGGTAGAGAGAGAATGGGGCAGGGGGAGACTGAAGGCGGGATTTTCCAGTCCTGTCAGCAGTGGACATTGTGGTGGGCGGGACATGAAAATTCAGAATGGGGCCTAAAGTCAGTCCCCTGCCGGTGTCAAAATAGACTGTAATTATCTGTAATTATCAGTAATTATCTGTAATTATCAGTAATTATCTGTAATTATCAGTAATTATCAGTAATTATCTGTAATTATCTGTAATTATCAGTAATTATCAGTAATTATCTGTAATTATCAGTAATTATCTGTAATTATCTGCTCCTGACATTCATGGTGGGTTGGACTGCTCACCGTACCATGTTGGGAATCACATTTGTATGTCCTTGCATCTCATGAATGGTTATTATATACCCAGCTCACCGGAATCATGCTCCCCCTCCAAATCAAATGGCTACACTGATGACTAACTGGATCGGTGTGAGTCACGTCCGGTATAACTGACAGGTACATGGCAAACCGCACTTCACACGTGACTTCAAAGTTTGTATGTGTTGCACTCACCTGCTTTTCACTGCGCTGTGCTCAGGCAAGACCAGCGGGAAGGGAAGGTGGGGGTGCGGGGGGTGCAGGTGTGAGTCTGGACACAAACAAGGGGTGGGGTGGGGTGGGGTGGGTGGAGTCTGACCTGGGAGGGAAGGGACAGACCAGGCATAGATATGACTGTGAGTGGTGACTGGGGCCTGGGGTGGGGGCGTTGGAAGCTGGTCTCATAATAAAAGCAGAAAGCAACAGACAGCCCATTGAATGATACAGTTGGAAAATAAGCTTGGAAAATAAATCATCAGGGGAGGGATTAGTGGGCTTGTGGGGGGGTGTTGACTACTGCACTTTTGGGCCATTGAATAGGTCACAGAATCTTTACATTGCAGGAGGCAGCCATTTGGCCCATAGAGTCTGCATTGGTTCTCTGAAAGAGCATTCTACCTACTCCCACTCCCCTGCCTTATCCCCGTAACCTTGCACATTCTCTCTTTTCAGGTAGCAATCAAATTCTCTTTTGAATACCTCGATCGAACCTGCCTCCACCACCCTCTCAGGGAGCGCGTTCTAGACTCCAACTACTCTCTGGGTGAAAAAGTTTTTCCTCACATCATTTCTACTCTGTTTGCCCATTATTTTGAATCCGTGCCCTCTAGTTCTTGATGTTCTCTTGAGTGGGAACAGTTTCTTACTATTACCCTGTTCATACCCCTCAGGATCTTGAATATCTCTATCAAGTCTCCACTCAGCCTTCTTTTCTCCAAGGAAAACAATCTCCAATCTATCCTCATAGCTACAGTTCTTCATCCTGGGAATCATTCTGTGAACCTCCTCTGTACCCTCTCCAATGCCTTCACATCCTTCCTCAAGTATGGTGCCCAGAACTAGACGCAGTACTCCAGATGAGGCCTAACTAGTGTTTTATAAAAGTTTAACATGACCTGAAGAAGGGTCAAAACATTAACTCTGTTTCTCTCTCCACAGATACTGCTAGACCTGCTCAGTTTAGCCAGCATTTTCTGTTTTTGTTTTAGATTTCCAGCATCCGCAGTATTTTGGTTTTATTTAACATGACCCCCTTACTCTTGTACTCAATGCCCCTATTAATAAAACCTAAGATACCATATACTTTATTAACTGCTCTCTCAATATGCCCTGCCATCTTCAATGACCTATGTGTGTATACATCGAGGCCCCTCTGTTCCTGCACCTCCTTTAAAGTTTCTTCCTTTATTTTATACTGTCTCTCCATATCCTTCTTGTCAAAATAAACCACCTCACACTTCTCTGCATTGAACTTCATCTGCCACTTGCCTGCCCAATCCACCAACTTGTTTATGTCCTTTTAAAGTTCAAGACTATCCTCAACACAGTTGATAATGCTTCCAATCTTCGTATCATCCACAAATTTTGAAATCCTGCCCTGAACACCACAGTCTAGGTCATTAATATATATCAGGAAGAGCAAGAGTCCCAACACTGACCCCTGGGGAACTCCACAAATAAACCTTCCTCCAATCTGAAAAACAATCATTTATTAATACTCTCTGTATCCTGTCACTCAGCCAATTTCTTATCCAAGTGCCTACTTTCCCTTTGATTGAATTTTGCTCACCAGTCTGTTGTGTGGCACTGCATCAAATGCCTTTGAAAATCCATATACACATCATCAACAGCATTGCCCTTGTCAACCTTCTCTGTTACCTCCTCAAAAAAGTTCCAGCATGGTAAGTTAGTTGAACATGATTTTCCCATAATGAATCCATGCTGGTTTTCCTTAATTATCCTGCACTTGTCTGTAAGTGACTATTAATTTTGTCCTGAGCCATTGTTTCCAGAAGTTTCCCTACCACTGAAGTTAAACTGGCTGGTCTGTAGTTGCTGGCTTTATCCTTGCACCCCTTATTGAACAAGGGTGTAACATTTGCAATTCTCTGGGACCACCTGTGTCTAAGGAAGACTGGAAGGTAATCACCAGTGCCTTTGAAATTTCCACTTTCACCTTCCCTCAATATCCTTAGATGCATCTCATCCGGTGCTGGTACCTTATCAATTTTAGGTAACAATAAGGCAGCATTTTTCACTGAGTGAGTCACGTGCTTGACCTGCTCGAGTGTAAAATGATCCGTGATGAAGTTGGGCGAGAGTCCTGATGTCATCGCGCATTCACTCAATATTTAGGTCAACGGGTGCGAAAAGGCCAAGTGGCCTTTACATTTTTTAGGAAACCTCATCCACGGTCAGGATGAGGTTTCCAACAGCAAATAAAGATTGAATAAAAACTTAAACTTTTCATGAATAACATGTCCCTGCTCATGTGCCAGGGTCACATGAGACCTCATGTTTTTTAAGACCTTAAATTTTTTATTTTTTATTTTCAAAACTGTTCCCCTCCCTGAGGCAGCTCTGTGCCACAAGGAGATTTTCTAGTGCGCACCTGGGTGCAGGTATGAACTTGCACTCTTGCCCTTCTCCCCCAGGGGCAGTGCTGAGCGACGAAGCACGTGTTTTATGCTGGGCGGGCCTTGATTGGCCGGCCGGTGTGAAATCGCAGTCTGGCCCCGATTGCGGGTGGCAGTTGGCATCCCGACCGCTCCTGCCCACCTCCCCACCAAGCCCACCCAATGAGGGAAAACTCCTGGCTATAGTCTTTCTGACACCTCCTCCCACTCAATTATAAATTCTTCGAGTGTACTAGTCACCCCATCGTTCACCTCGACCTGGGTAAGGCAGATGTAAAGTATCTGTTTAATACCTCCACTACTTCTCCTGCCTCCACATGAAGTCTCATTTTTTTATCTCTAACCAGGCCTACCCTTCCTTTTACCACCTTTTATTATTTACATGCTTATAGAAGACCTTGGGATTCCCTTTCCTCTTCACTGCCAGACTCTTTTCATGCTCTCTCCTTGCTTTTCTTATTAGTTTCTTCACTTCCCCTCTGGTCCTTCTATATACAGTCGGATTCTCCATTGAATTTTCTATCTGATATTTATTGTTTGTGTGCTTCTTCCTTTTCATCTTTACCTCGATCTCCCTCACCATCCAGCATGTTCCAGATTTAATTGCCCTAACTCCTAACTTTCCCCTTCAAGAGAATATACCTTGTGTCAGGAAGATATAATAATGTTTATTGGAATTTATTGTAAAATAGTGGTATCTTTGTCTATATGTGTCTGTGTGTGTCTGAATGTGAGACTTAATTGAATTAAAGGCATTGATGTATTAGGAGATAAGCGAGGTTTGAAATGTTAAGTAGGTAAACATGGGTGCTAAGGGAATATTTACATTTTAAATAAATCAGACTAGATTGTTTTCAAAAGAAGGAGTGAAATGTATCACCTAGCCCGGTGAAGTTCAGAAACAGTGTGTTTATTTTTCCCAAAGATTAGTGGTAAAATTAGTGTTATGAGAGATTTTTATGATTAGAAAGGTAAAGTCCAAAGACATAGTGAAACAATGGGAATTTGCATTCAAAGGGGAACATACATATAAAGGCGCAAAGGCTGTGTGTAAGGGTAGGGATTTTAAGATCTAAAAAGTATGAAGAGCCTTCACCATCTAAGCCTCAAGCTGCTGTCTACAATGAACTGAAGTTAAGGAAACTCACTTTGAATTGAATTGTTCAGGGTATCATGTTTCTTTGCCTGGTTATTTAAAAATCGGTGTGTCTTCTTGCTGCCTTAACATAAATGTAACTGGGAGTTAGATTAATTAGGGCATTTAACAGTTATTATAGCAGTAATTTGTAGACATATGTCCATGCTTAAAAATTATTTTCTTGTTAATAAATGCTTAATCTAGTTTTATAAAAACCTATAAGACTCGTTGGTCTTATTACTGCTGAATTCAAAGCCTGCATCTTGAAACATACAAATTGCAAAATTAATTGTGATAGTTGTTTCAAGTTTCCCTCTGGGATTTCACCAACTCAGCAGTTACTATCAGTTGTGCCATAACCACCCTGACATCGCCTGCAACACTCCCTCTTTCAAGGTGGTCCTTCTGCCAACATTTGATGCCAACTCACTCAACTCAGATGTATTCTCATCCCATCGAAGTTGGCCTCACACAAGCTGAACATCAAAACCAGCTTATTATCTATTACACAAACATATTTTCCATCTCGTTTCCCAATTACACATCATGTTGTAGAATTACAAAAATGTACTTAAACAAAGTCAATAAATGTCACAAGATTAGTAGAATTTGTACATCATAGCATTATCATAACTCACAGAATCATAGAATCACAGAATCACACAGTGTAGAAGAGGCCCTTTGGCCCATAGAGTCTGCGCCGACACATGAGAAACACCTGACCTACCTTCCGAATCCCATATACCAGCACTTGGCCCATAGCCTTGAATGTTATGAGGTGCCAAGTGCTCATCCAGGTGCTTTTTAAAGGATGTGAGGCAACCCACTTCCACCACCCTCCCAGGCAGCGCATTCCAGACCGTCACCACCCTCTGGGTAAAAAAGTTTTTCCTCATTTTCCTCAACTCTTATGTTTCTTTTTCCCCTTTTTCCCAGTCTTTAACTCAGCAAAAATGTTTCTTTTAAGTCCACAGCCCAGTCCTTTTTGTTCACTGTAGCCGTAATTCCATCCTCAAGCTCATTTTCTGAACTCAAATGTGATAAATTCTCATTTCGATTCAGCAAAGTCAGAATAGTATTTTTGTGCTTTAACACTTCATTTCTTCTCTGGTAAAAATCTCCTTTCTCCATTTCAGGGATGTTGTTGAGATGCTTCTTACGTTCAGACAGAAGAGTTTTGTACATCTGCTTGGTTTGATCTTTAAACTTTTTATGATCTTGTTTTTTCTCACAGTCCCATTTTGAACAGGTCTTTTCCACTTCTCTTTGAGTAATTTCAATTATATTCTCTCTGTGGAGTTTCATAGTTTGCTCCAACCCTTCAATTCTTTTCATAATCCACGAACAATATCATTCCTCTCCTTTCCAGGTTTTGGATGATTCTTTGCAAACTGTCCACTCGCCTGGATTCCAACTGTTGTAGTTTGTATATTAGCACCAGCAAGAACTTTTAAATCTGTCTCTCGGATCATTGCCTTTTCCAGACCAGTTTGCACTTTCCGTCCTTTTTGTTGGAAATTTGTGATGTCCAATTGTGCGTGCAGTTTCTCTGTTTTCACATTGTCCATTACTGCGGTTGATATCAGTGTTGTTACTTGGGTCAGTTCTTTACTCAACTGGACCACAATCCAGCAAGAAATTTTTATTCACAGGAATAACTTTGGAACTCTGACACGCTGTACCACACACCTTCCCCTTCATCTTCTCCTGATTACATTGAAGTTCGAGAATCTCATTACTCTTTTCTTGATGAAGTTCTAACAGTTCATTAGTTTTGGTCTGTAATTCTGCATTTAACCAATTATTCTGATTCACCAACAATTCCTTTTCTTGTTCAAGGCATTTTCCCTGATATTTTAGAGGCTTCTGATGCTTGAAGTTCATCAGGTTTTAACTGAAGAATGACCTTTGTTAAATTTGCTTCTATAAGTTTATCACTTAAACATTTCAAGTCCTCAGTCACGTGTCCTACTTTCTGTGACTGATTCTCAATTGATCGCATCAATTCTCTACTTTAATTAGCAAACTCCTCTTTCATGCATGAAAATTGGTTTTCTAAATTAATCAGCTTTTCTTTCAATTTCTTGTTAACTGCAATAAGAGTTTCATTTTTCATTTTCAGTAGTTTTCTGAATTTTGTTAAGATCAACATGATCAACCACCTGCTGCAATAGAGCCGTTGCTACATTACTGTCTCCACTGGCCAAATCATTACCCAGAATAAAATCTACCCCTTCAATAGGTGATTTCGGAATAATTCCCACCGTAACAATTCCATTTACAAAGTGATTTTATAAGTTAACTTTACACAAAGAAACAGGTTCATAAATTCCATGAATAGCTCATCAATACTTTTTCTTTCATAAAACTTTTTTTTATTCATTCACAGGCTGTGGGCTTCACTGGCATTTATTGCCCATCCCTAGTTGCCCTTGAGAAGGTGGTGGTGAGCTGCCTTCTTGAACCGCTGCAGTCCATGTGGTGTAGGTACACCCACCCTGCTGTTAGGGAGGGAGTTCCAGGATTTTGACCCAGCAACAGTGAAGGAACGGCGATCTATTTCCAAGTCAGGCTGGTGAGTGACTTGAAGGGGAACTTCCAGGTGGTGGTGTTCCCATCTGTGTGCTGTCCTTGTCCTTCTAGATGGTAGTGGTCGTGCAGTATCCAGTGCCTTCAGTCATTTCTTGATATCACGTGGTTTGGAAGGTGCTATCCAAGGAGTCTTGGTGAATTCCCACAGTGCATCTTGTAGATGGTACACACTGCTGCTACTGTGTGTCGATGGTGGAGGGAGTGAACGTTTGTGGATGTGGTGCCAATCAAGCAGGCTGTTTTGTCCTGCACAGTGTCAAGCTTCTTGAGTGATGTTGGACCTGTGTCCATCCAGGCAAGTGGGGAGTATTCCATCACACTCCTGACGTGTGCCTTTGGATAGGCTTTGGGGAGTCAGGAGGTGAGTTACTCATCACAGGATTCCTAGCCTCTGACCTGTTCTTGTAGCTACAGTATTTATATGGTTAGTCCAGTTCAGTTTCTGGTCAATGATAATCCCGAGGATGTTGATAGTGGGGGATTCAGTGATGGTAATGCCATTGAACATCAAGGGGTAATGGTTGGATTCTGTCTTGTTGGAGAAGGTCATTACCTGGCACTTGTGTGGCACAAATGTTACTTGTCACTTGTCCAGGTCTTGCTGCATTTGGACATGGACTGCTTCAGATTCTGAGGAGTCGCGAATGGTGCTGAACATTGTGCAATCATCAGTGAACACCCCCACTTCTGACCTTATGATGGAAGGAAGTCATTGATGAAGCAGCTGAAGATGGTTGGGCTGTAATGAGGTCAGGAGCTGAGTGACCCTGGTGGAACCCAAACTGGGTGTCAGTGAGCAGGTTATTGCTGAGTAAGTGCCACTTGATAGCACTGTTGATGACCTCTTCCATTACTTTACTGATGATGGAGAGTAGACTGATGGGGCGGTAATTGGCTGGTTTGGATTTGTCCTGCTTTTTGACTACAGGACATACCTGGACAATTTTCCACATAGCCGGGTAGATGCCAGTGTTGTAGCTGTACTGGAACAGCTTGACTAGGGGCGCAGCAAGTTCTGGAGCACAAGTCTTCAGTACTATTGCGGGAATATTGTCAGGGCCCATAGCCTTTGCAGTATCCAGTGCCTTCAGCCATTTCTTGATATCATGTGGAGTGAATTGAACTGGCTGAAGACTGGCATCTGTGATGCTGGGGACCTCTGGAGGAGGCTGAGATGGATCATCCACTCAGCACTTCTGGCTGAAGATTGTAGCGAATGCTTCAGCCTTATCTTTTGCACTGATGTGCTGGGCTCCTCCATCATTGAGGATGGGGATGTTTGTTTAATTGTCCACCAACATTCACAACTGGATGTGACAGGACTGCAGAGCTTAGATCTGATCTGTTGATTGTGGGATCGCTAAGCTCTGTCTATCACTTGCTGCTTATGGTGTTTGACACACAAGTAGTCCTGTGTTATAGCTTCACCAGGCTGACACCTCATTTTTAGGTATGCCTGGTGCTGCTCCTGGCATGTCCTCCTGCACTCTTCATTGAACCAGGATTGATCTCTGGTTTGATGGTAATGGTAGAGTGGGGGATATGCTGGGCCATGAGGTTACAGGATGTGTTCGAGTACAGTTCTGCTGCTGCTGATGGCCCACAGCACCTCATGGATGCCCAGTCTTGAGTTGCTAGATCTGTTCAAAATCTATCCCATTTAGCACAGTGATAGTGCCACACAACATGATAGAGGGTATCCTCAATGTGAAGGTGGGACTGAGTCTCCACAATGACTGTGCGATGGTCACTCCTACTGATACTGTCATGAACAGATGCATCTGTGACAGGCAGGTTGGCGATGATGAGGTCCAGTATGTTTTTCCCTCTTGTTGGTTCCCTCACCACCTGTCACAGACCCAGTCTAGCAGCTATGTCCTTTAGGACTCAGCCAGCTCGGTCAGTAGTGGTGCTACCGAGCCACTCTTGGTGATGGACATTGAAGTCCCCCACCCAGAGTACATTCTGCACCCTTGCCACCCTCAGTGCTTCCTCCAAGTAGTGTTCAACATGGAGGAGCACTGATTCATCAGCTGATGGCGGGCGGTACGTGGTAATCAGCAGGAGGTTTCCTTGCCCATGTTTGACCTGATGCCATGAGACTTCTTTGGGTCCGGAGTTGATGTTGAGGACTCCCAGGGAAACTCCCTCCCGACTGTATACCATTGTGTCTCCACCTCTGCTGGGTCTGTCCTGCTGGTGGGAGACGGCATACCCAGAGATGGTGACAATGGTGTCTGGGACATTATCTGTTTCCCTAGGAGCTTCATGCATTGTTTCTACCATTAATGCCCATATCCAATTTTCAAAATCACTTTGCTTTACCCCCTCAAACTCAATATAGATCTGCCAAGCTACTTCCTTACATTCCAAAATCTCTGTCTGTATGCCTCAGGGACTATCTCATACGCACTCAGAATAGCCTTTTTTACGGCAACATAATCCACCGATAACCTCTTCTGAAAGTGAAGCATAAACTCCATGAGCTCCACCTACCAATCTACTCTGTAAATGTAATGTCCAGATTTTTTTTGGCCACTTCATTTGCCTAGCCACCTTCTCAAATGAGATAATGAATGCCTCTACATCTCTTTCCTCAAACTTTGGGACAGTTTGTACAAACTTAAAGATCTCCCCATTAGGCTTTGGGTTGAAGGTTTTTTCATCATCAGAACCTTCCTCAGCATCTGAGATTTCTTTCTTTAAGGCCAAGCCTTTCAAGCTGGTATTCCTTTTCTCTTTCCTTCTCTCTTTCCTTTACTGTTCTTTCTTTATCCTTCTCCCTTGCCTGAAATTCCAGTTCCAGCTTCCTTTCCCTCTCCTGCTGTCTGTTTTCTCCCATTGAATTGTCCTTTCTTTTTCTTTCTCTCTCACCTCTAATTCAAGTTTTTTCAGTTCCTTTTCATGTCCAAGTTGCTTCATTTGCAATTGAATCTTACCTAACTCAATTGACTCCCTCTCTGGAGAACATGGTTTCTCTGTTACCCCTTCCGGTTTTAAATGCTGTAACTATTATCTCAACTGTGTCTACTTTCCTCACCTATCCAGGTAATTTTAATGCCAGCTTATCCACCAATTCCATTAGTTTACTCTTAGTTAATTTCTGTAAACCAGTCAGAATTACACCCTCCATCTGTAAAAATGTCTTAGCAACTTCCAAGTCCATTTTGAATTCCAACCCATATAATGTACCTCACAGCAACTCCAGTTCCCATGTCCAGTACCTCTTTACCTCCACAAACTCTTTAAAAAAGGATTCACAGATCCCATCAGTGTTATAATTATAAATTATAAATTATAATTATAAATTATAATCCCGGACCAATTATCATTCTGCGTCCAATCACCTGCTGCCTGTGTTTCAAATCCCACAAGAGCCCCCACTTTGTTATGATCCCAGCTGGTGTTACCACTGGACAAGCCAGATCCCAGGGTGGAATCCAGCTTGATGGATCCTAACTTTTATTCAGGTAAAGGCAAAATACTGCGGACGCTGGAAATCCGAAACAAAAACAAAAACTGCTGTAAAAACTCAGCATGTCTAACAGCATCTGTGGAGAGAAAGACAGAGTTAACATTTCGAGTCCGTATTACACTTCTTCAGAGCGCTAAAGAAATGTTATACGGACTCAAAACGTTAACTCTGTCTTTCTCTCCACAGATGCTGTTAGACCTGCTGAGTTTTTACAGCTTTTTTTGTTTTTGTTCCCATCTTTATTTGTTTGTTTAGATACATGGAGAGTAGCTACTGAACAGTCACAAGATACAGCTGATGAACTTTTAACAAAAGAATAAAACATTTATTAAACAAGAAAAGATTAACTATATTACAATACTCGTTCATCCACAACTAAACCTTTACAGATATATACAGATTTGTAAAGATAACACAAGTCACAAAAACTATCTTATACTCTAATGTTCACAGTAAGTACACAGTCCATGTAAACCAGATACCCCACACTCTGAAACCAAGTGACAGATCTCACCCCAGACAGATGCTATGAATCTCTCCTCAACTCTCCCCAGGCGCTTGTTACCCTGTGAACCAACCAGTCTCACTGAACTCTGTCTTTCAGGTGATGATTTCCAATCTCCACTCTCCAAGATCTCACTTTGGATTCTTCTCCCAAACCGATGCTTTCTCTGCAAGGGTTCACCTCCAGGGTTTCAACTCTCCTTCTGATATTCTTCTCCCCTGGGTCACCACATGAATTCAGGCTGTCTTCCACGCACTCTCTCTCACCGACTCAGCTGTCAACAGTACACCACTGCTTCACATGCCCATAGCAAAGAGTTTCAGACCTTCAGCTGTCTCTTTGGACCTTTTGGCTTTTCATTAGCTTTTACATCACTTTAAATCCTCTTCCTGCAGCCTTAGTCTCTTTAAGCATGAAGCTGGGAGCCTTTCTCTGCTCCTCACTCTTAGATTCACTTAACGGGACATTTTCCAGTTCCCTGTCCTTCCTTTGACTAGAAGGTCTGCTTGGAAGTTTCTCCTGTGCCACTCCTCTGGATTTGGGGCTTTATTTAGCTTGGGACTGGCTATCTACCCGGTCTAGGTTGCTCCTACCTGCTGGCTGCTCCCAACTGAACTCAAAACTGCTGTTTCTTTAGTTTTTGTGTGTGTGTGGGCTTGGGTCCTGCCTCTCTGGATCCCTGCTGCTTGGCAAAGGCACAGTTTTTTCTACTCTTGTGTTTGCTTTAACTGCTCTTAGAGTAGTAAGTCTCATTAGAAATGCAGGTTTACAAACAGCTTTAGACCTGCTGTCTCCCTCAAAATGAAACTAGATCCCAGGTTTCATCTTTTAAAGTGAAACTAAAACTCCATTTGAGCTCCCTTAACACAGATACAGAAATACAAATCAAACGTACAGCAGGATTTTGCACTCGGTATTTGGGGGTGGGTCCGACACGCCGATGTGTAAAATGACGCACAATAATGTCAGGCGTGCGTCCCCACGTCATCGTGCTGAGGTGCGATGTTTTGTTCGGTGGGTGTGTGCCGGAGTTGGCCCATTAAGGAACTGATTAAGGTGCCTGTGAATGTTTCCTGTCTAACCTTCCGGTTGGGATCAGGCAAAAAGCCCAAGAGACATTCACGATTTTTAGGTATGAGCGGGTTGAGGTTTCCTGAAGCTTTTATTAATTAAATAAAACATTTTTTCATAAATATAAACACATGTCCCATCTCATGTGACACAGTCACATGATGGAACATGTTTAAATAAATTTTCCAACTATTATTATTATTTAACCATTATAATTATTTCAACATCAATTCAATCTCCCTGAAGCAGCTCTGTGCCTTAGGGAGGTTGAAGTGCTCTTTCACGCGCTGACCCTGACTCTCCCTCCTCCCCTCACCTGCACAGGTAGCACTGAGGCTTGTGTATTACAGTGGGTAGGGCTTAATTGGCCTGCCCGCGTAAAATGGCGGTGCGGAGCCAAATGCAGACGGTGATTGGTTCCGCGACAACCCCTGCCTGCTCCCTCCGAGTCCACCCAGCGCCTGAAAAAGTCAGGCCTTAAATTTTAAAGCTAAAACTCATCCCTAACATGTACAAATACAAAAATAACTTACTTAAACTGTCTCTATTTCATAACACGATTAATGTTATTGCACCTTCTTCATTCCTTACCTATAGCTAGAGAGACTCTGTCCTTGACCTCTCTGGAACATCCTCTCTCTCCAGAACTGTAATGTCACCCTTAATCAACATTGTCACTCTAGCCGCTTTTCTTCCTTTCCTGTCTCTCCTAAACACCTAGTACCCAGGAATATTTAACACCCAGTACTGCCCTTCTTTGAGCCAGGTCTCTATTATAGCAAAAAAAAACATAACTCCATTTGTCGACCTGTGCCTACAGTTCACCAATCTTATTAACCACACTGCGTGTATTCACACACATACACATTACTCCTGATTTAGGAGTTTTAACTTTCCCCCTTACTCTGACCCCATCTAATAACTTACTATAGTTTACTCTAGTTCTATCAAATTCTCCAAGTATTCTATTTACCTTGATACTACTCTCTGATACATCCTCATCATCAGTTAACACTTTACTACTTCCCCCTGCCAGTTTTTCTCCTCTGCATGCTGAATTTACCCCAGGTTCCCATCCTCCTGCCAATCATGTTTAAATCTCCCCAACAGCACTAGCAAACTCCTCACATGGACACTAGTCCCAGGCCTTCTTGCCCCAGAACTGATCCCAGTGCCACAGAAATCTAAAACCTTCCCTCCTCCATTTCTCCAGTCACGTGTTGAACTGCTCAATCTTCCTATTCTTATACTCACTAGCACATGGCACTGGGAGTAACCCTGAGATTACTGCTCCTGAGGTCCTGCTTTTTAATTTCCTTCTTAACTCCCTAAAATCTGTTTTCAGGGTCTCATGCCTTTGCCTATGTCACTGGTTCATGCTCCCCCAAAACAATGTCCTGCAGCTACTCTGTGACATCCTTGCCCCTGGCACCAGGCAGACAACATACCATCCTGGAGTCACATTTATAGCTGCATAAATGGCCCGTCTGCTCCCCAAACTGTATAATCCCCTACTACTATAGCACTTCCACACTTCCTCCTCCCCTCCTGTGCAGCTGAGCCACCCGTGATGCCACAGACTTGGCTCTTGCTAAAGCCGTCTGAGGAACCATCTCACTCATCAGTATCCAAAATGGAAAAAAGCGGTTAGAGAGCGAGATAGCCTCAGGGGATTCCTGCACTAGCTACCTGTTTCCTTTAGATATTCTGCTGGTCATCCATTCCCTCTCTGCCTATGTGGTACTCGGATGCGGTGTGACCACCTCTCAAAGTCCCATCGCTACAATCCTCAGCCTTGCAGGTGCACCACAGTAAATCCAGCTGCTGCTCCAGTTCCACAACCCGGAGCTCAAGTTTCTGCAGCTGGTGACACGTCCTGCAGATGAGGTCATCGAGGGCACTTTGCGCCTGCATGACTTCCCACAT